>CM032333.1:34519252-34887300 GCA_019022515.1 Quercus aquifolioides | reverse complement strand
TATTCAGAGATCATCAAAGAATTCTTCTCTAATGCAATTGTCAACGGAGATCGCATTGAGGGCTGGGTGAGACACAAGGAGTTTCAGATTACTAGAGAGAGCATCCAAGACTTTTTGGAGACTCGTCCTCCATCTCAGCAAATCACAGTTGCTTATGAGGACAGATTGGGTAAGATTGATGAGATGATCAAAGTCCTTGGTGGTGTATCGAAGAAATCATCCATGGACACTCTTAAGTTCTCTCCAGAAATGAGGACATTAAGCTATGTGATGATTCACAATCTGTATCCAGTCACCAATCTCACCACTCTATCTGCTCCGAGAACAAGATTTCTGTATGATCTCTTCACACATAAGGAGATTGACATTTGTGGCCACATCATGCATGTCTTGAATAAGAGCATCACCAAGCAGAATTCACGGACTGTGATGCCGTTCCCCTCTTTGATCATGAGATTGATTGCCAAGACGAAGCTCAAGCTACCCAGTGGCCTCACAGCTGTTCCGAGGGATTATCCCATTGGTGGTCATACTTTGACTAGGAGCACTGCACACATTAGAGGCTCCAAGACTGGTGTGCATACCATACCACCACCACGACGGGTTCAGCAAGAGGAAGCTGAAGATACAGAGGAAGAGATTGACAGGTTCACCTCGGCTCCAGAGCCCTCTGCACAGCCATCATCTTCTGCTCCACCATCAAGCTTAAGCAAACTTGATCAGTTGCTTGCTAAGATGGACCAGATGTCGACAGTGCTTGACTCCCATGTGCAGCACACAGCAGATCAGTTCGCATATCTTCAGGGACAGATCACCGCATTAGCATCGCAAGTTCAGGAGTTGTCCTCCACTCATGGCTCTGATTCGAAGTCTGTACCATTCTAGACCTTTGGCCATTCCGATCAAAAAGGGGGAGAAATTTCTGAGGGGGAGCTGGAGAAGAGCTTGCACAGTGTTAGGGGGAGCATAGCCTAGATACACAGTAGCATTGGTTATTGGTTTTAAAGACGGTTTTTATTCAGTATTTTTAGTGTTTATAACTGTTTTGCTGCTTTTGGTTTAAAGCTTTGATACTACGCTTTATTTAAGTATTATTTCAGATATTTGTTGTGATATACTCTATGCTTTATAGCATAATTTGCATGTACCCATGTTGCTTTTGTAAGCTTTAAGGGTTGTTTTGTTTCATTGCATGTTTTGTAGGCTTTTATGGTTTGTGCCATGTATTTGCAATTCTTTGCTTATGCAGCCTTTATGCTTGTGCTATTGAAGTTTAATGTCATACATTTACTTCACTACATCACTCTTGTTCCCTAGTAGGATTGTTCCTAGATGCATATACGTTCTATGCATTGGTTGAGTGATGAACACTCTTGTGCCCATGTAGGATTGTTCCTAGATGCAAATACTTCAAGTATTTTGCATTGGTTGAGTGTTGGATTTGCAAATGGTACTCTTCATATGAGCTTATCATCTTGCATATCCGGATGTTCATTCCTTGTGTGAATGAGCATAGTAATTGCTTGTGTATAGTGATTACTTGTTTGATCTTGCCATGATCTAGTGTTTTCTATTTCATCTTGCTTGATCATGTTTTTAATGCTCCATATGTTTTTCAAGTTTTCTGCATACAATGATAATATTTTGTTGTTGTGTTTCAGGAGTTACTTGTTCATATGTTTCAAGAGCTTATCAAAATCTAGAATTAAGTGTGAGTGAGTTTTGCCTGTGTTCCCAAACTCACGTTTAAGTCTAGAGTCTGTTTTAGGGTTTTGTCACGGAATAGCCAAAGGGGGAGATTGTAAAGTTGTGATTTACAACTATGTGTTTTGTTGGCTTTTATTCCGTGCCAAATTTGATTGTAATTACTATCAATTATTTATACCCTATATTTGTTGTGGGAATTGATGTAAGGGGTGTGTGATAGAGAGTGTGTGAAGACTCAAGCAAAGTGGAAGCTGATGGAATCTCGCGGGTATGTCGCGACTAAGCTTCCCGCGAAGTGAAGCATGTGCCTTGCACATGCTGGAATGCGAAGAGTCAGGACAGATGGAGACAGCTGTCTCTCACGAGTATCTCGCGGGTAAGGCCTTCCCGCGAGACACCCGCGAGACATGCTGTTCTGCCAGCCTGTACTGACTGACTCACACATTCTGCACCTATCCTATATAAACCCCCATTACCCACAAATGTTGAGGAATGCTTCAGAGAGAAAACCCTAGCCAAACACATTTGCAATTAGAGATTGTCATCCTCACCTTTCTCTATACACTTGCTTGTGGTATCTCCTCAACCCTTCCCTCTCCATTTCCACACCATTGAGAGGTTGATAGCCCAAACACTTACCACACCTTTTGAGAGTGTTGAGTGACGTTTTGGTGCTGCTGGGAAGCATTGGAAGAAGCCAAGGATGGCAGATGCAACATGGAGCTTGTTGCGGGATCCGGAGAACTAGACAAGACACGGTTCCGAGAAGCCTTGTTGGAGTAGGAGCTTGGAGGGCTTAGGTGCATCGGGTAGATTAGGCTTGGAGGGTCTTTTGCTTACTCATGTATCCCAACTGATTGTCTAGTGGATCGATTTCCGCTTGGAGGGCGGCGGAGAGGTTTTTCGCCGAGTTCTTCGGTTTCCTCTTCGAAAACACGTCTTGGTGTTTTCTGTGTTTGCATCTTTCTTCCCTACTCTTTTATATTCCATTATACTGCTGTGTTGCTTAGTTTATGGATTAGAGTAGCTTATTGCTTATACGCTTGTGTTTACACGTTTCCGCACTTAGTATTAAGTTTGTGTAAAATCAACCAAGCCGTAATTTTAATTGGGGGTCTAAACAGCTCTTGTGTTTTCAACACATTTTAGAGCTTTCAAATATGATGCATTTTCTTATATATATAATCATATATATATATATATATATATATATATATATTAAGGTTACGACACAATAGTTTTTAGGAAAGTATAATTTTCATAGGTAGTTTCCAAAAGTGTGTCTAACCCAAAAACGTTTATATAACATGGTTATTTTTCAAAATCCCATTAAAAAGCTACTTACCTCGTAACCGCAAAATCCTAATTCTCCAAGCTCCGAGGAGATTAGCTAGAACCTAAACAATATCAAGTAAACCTATCACAATAAGTATAGAGCTTGAAATTGCATCTAGCCACAATTTAGGAATTGCTAAATAATCACTTAATTAGGCAAACCTAGTATTTAACCTCATCAATAATAATATATCCCACTTCCAAGGTTTCTCGACAAATTGATTCACAAGGCATAAACTCCAATTTATAAAGTTAACCCCTTTAATATCATCTCTGTAAAGTTGTGATTTACAACTATGTGTTTTGTTGGCTTTTATTCCGTGCCAAATTTGATTGTAATTTCTATCAATTGTTTATACCCTGTATTTATTGTGGGAATTGATGTAAGGGTTGTGTGATAGAGAGTGTGTGAAGAATCAAGCAAAATTGGAAGCTGAAGGAATCTCGCGGGTATGTCGCGACTAAGCTTCCCGCGAAGTGAGGCATGTGCCCTGCACATGCTGGAATGCGAAGAGTCAGGCCAGGTGGAGACAGCTGTCTCTCGCGAGTATCTCGCGGGTAAGGCCTTCCCGCGAGACATGCTGTTCTGCCAGCCTGTACTGACTGACTCACACATTTTGCACCTATCCTATATAAACCCTCATTACCCACAAATGTTGAGGAATGCTTCAGAGAGAAAACCCTAGCCAAACACATTTGCAATTAGAGATTGTCATCCCCACCTTTCTCTATACACTTGCTTGTGGTATCTCCTCAACCCTTCCCTCTCCATTTCCACACCATTGAGAGGTTGATAGCCAAAACACTTACCACACCTTTTGAGAGTGTTGAGTGACGTTTTGGTGCTGCTGGGAAGCATTGGAAGAAGCCTGGAATGGCAGATGCAACATGGAGCTTGTTGCGGGATCCGGAGAACTAAGACAAGACACGGTTCCGAGAAGCCTTGTTGGAGTAGGAGCTTGGAGGGCTTAGGTACATCGGGTAGATTAGGCTTGGAGGGTCTCTTGCTTACTCATGTATCCCAACTGATTGTCTAGTGGATCGATTTCCGCTTGGAGGGCGGCGGAGAGGTTTTTCGCCGAGTTCTTCGGTTTCCTCTTCGAAAACACGTCTTGGTGTTTTTTGTGGTTGCATCCCTCTTCCCTACTCTTTTATATTCCATTATACTGCTGTGTTGTTTAGTTTATGGATTAGAGTAGTTTATTTGTTCATCCGCTCGTTTTTACACTATTCCGCACTTTGTATTAAAGTTGTGTAAAATCTATCGAGCCGTAATTTTAATTGGGGGGGTCTAAACAGCTCTTGTGTTTTCAACACGTTTTCGAGCTTTCAATTGGTATCAGAGCGTGTACACTTGTTGTGGTTTAAATACCTTAGTGTGATCCTTGACCCTATTTGAGATGGACCGGTCTCAATCGCTCAATGTTCCACCATTTTTTGATGGGAACAATTATGCATTCTGGAAAGTCAGAATGAGAGCATTCTTATGCTCTATGGAAGATACCGTGTGGGATGCGGTTGAGATAGGCTGGACTAGGCCTGAGGATCCTAAGTCCACTTGGGATAAGGCAGCTCTCGCAGCCGCAAATGCTAATAGTAGAGCTTTAAATGCTATTTTTTGTGGTGTTTTTCCTGATGAATTTCACAGGATCTCTCATATGACGGTAGCCAAGGAAGCTTGGAAGATTTTAGAGACAACATATGAGGGTACGAAGAAAGTTAAGGACACAAAGCTTCAAATGCTTACCACCAAATTTTAAGAGCTCAAGATGGGGGATGATGAACCATTTGATTCATTCTATGGGAAGCTCAATGAAATTGTAATTGTTAAATTCAATCTTGGGGAGAAGATTGAAGAGACTAAGGTGGTGAGAAAAATTTTGAGGTCCTTACCGGAGAGCTTTCTGGCAAAAGTCACAGCCATAGAGGAAAGCAAGGATTTGGATGAAATTAAAATCCAAGAGCTCATTGGATCACTCCAAACGTATGAGCTTGGACTGCCTTCCCACAAGACGAGTAAATCGCTTGCCCTTAAAACCATCACCGAAAGAATGGATGATCCTTCCGAAGAAGATGGAATGGAGAAGGAAGTAGCATACCTTACGAAAAACTTCCGAAAATTTCTGAAGATGAAGAACAGTGGAAAACCATTCAACAGAGGAAAATTTTCATCTTCAAGAGGTGATAGGAAAGAGTTTACAAGGAAATAAGGAAGGGAGTTTCAACCCTCTTCAGAAATTGTATGCTATGAGTGCAATGGCCATGGACATCTAAAGAAGGAGTGTCCAAACTTTCTGAGGGGAAAAGGCAAAGCTTATGCCACGACACTCAGTGATTCAGACTCCTCTGATTCTAACTCGGAAGAGAGCTGTGACGGAGAGGGAAACTACTCCGCATTCATGACCATTGCTCATGTGGAGTCATCGGATGATTTGGGTGCACTTGTGAAGGAGCTTGGTGAGCATTCTGATTTAGAGTCTATTGGGAATGTGGAAGAATCAGATGCTGATGAAGAAGAAGAAGAGAATACAGCTAATCTTCAAGAAAATTACTCTTTACTACTCGAGAAGTCGGGAGAGTATACCAAAATAGCCAAGGCAGCTGTAAGGAAAATGAAGAAAGCTGAGGAAGATTATAGAAGTCTCTTGATCAGATATAAAGAGGCTAAGTGTGAGATTGAGACACTAAATGGCGAGTTGTCTGAAGCCTATACGAAGGTGAGGTTTCTTGAGCAAGAGGTAGTGCAAGCTCATGCCAAGATAGAGAGAGTCTCCTCCCAGAAGTTAGATGATGTTATCTCATCTCAAAAACCTTCTTCAGACAAGTCCGGGTTGGGATACACCGGAGGAAGTAGCTCATCAGCCAAAGCTATCAAAGAAGTGAAATTTGTGAAGGCAATAGAGCCTATTGTAGAAGAAACCATCCCTGAGAATGTTAAGGCTGAGAAGAAGAATGTGAGTGAGCAACGGATGGTGAATAAGCCCCGAAATCAATCCATGGGCAGACATGAAACCAGAGGAAGATCTCTCCCAAGATCTCAACGGGGTCCTAGAACGGACTATGTGTGTCACTACTGCGGAATGCAAGGACATACCAAACCCAACTGTCAAAAGCTGAGATCAGACAACAACTCAAGCGCACCTCGGTCACGAGGAAGGAGAAATGACATGAGGTCTTGGGGTGGTGAACAACCGAGAAGTCAAAATCGTGATCTTGGCATGATGGATGTGATGAAAATGATTGGTGCCTTCACCACCTGCTTGGAGAGTTTCACCAGAAGGTTTGACAGTCCAAATTCTCGTACCCAATCCGTTAAGGATATCACCCCAAACGCACGTGACGTGTGGGTGAAGAGGGGTACTCATGCATAAGCATTATAACATGTCCACGCATAAATTCTTTCAATGTTTAGGGACATTTGCAGTTGTATCTTTTCATGCATTGCTCCATTTTTACTGTGGTTATTTTGTCCGGTTGATTTGTACCGGTTGTTTTTGTTAATCTTTATTTTCTTGTTCTGTTTTGGGTGTGTTCAAAAAAAAAAATTCAAAAACACATAAAAAAATGGAAAATCCAAAAAGTTTGATCACTTTGTTGAGTTTTGTCTCAAAGCATGTTTTGCCTTGTACCTTTGTACTTATGGCTTTGTGCATTTAACGAGCTTAGCTTGTCTCTCATGCACTCATATCATTGTGGAAGAAATTCTGAAATCTATGTGACTGTTGTAAATAGATCTTCAACCTTGTCATGAATGATTAGTGAATGGTTTTGTTGATCTTGAGACATGCATAGACTCATGCCTATATATCTTCCCACTTTTATTTTTTTTTTGCTTAAAAGAGCTCTCTAATTGTAAATCTCCAAATGAAAAGAGATATAGAGCTGCAAAAGCCTGTCGCACAAACTAGTATTCGACTAGGAAAAAGGGAAAGCGACCAAAATAAAATGTATGATGCCCAAAAAGCCAAAGGCTAACTCATCTATTGAAATATCAAAAATTTCAGGCATCTTTCTCAAAATGAGATACTCTTTGCTCAAAAGTTGCAAATGATATGTTAAATATGGAGCCAAATGAAAAGCTTCATTGAATTGCTATCAAGTACGTGTGGGAGGTCATATATGCATGTTTCTATAATTGAGATAGGTCACATAATCTAGTGCTAGTTGTGTATGCCTTGATTGAATTGATCATTGAAGCTTCACATTGGACTAAGGACTATCTCATTTTTGATATCCACACACAACACACAAGTCTATGTTCAATGAATGTCATAATCATTTGTGTGATTGTACTTGATTAAATGTGTTTTTCACATGCTCAATCTTTGTTGATCAAACCCAAAAATATTTTTGAGTGTTTTATTTGTTTTTGAAAGTGTTTTTATACTTTCTTGTCTTTTGTTTTTTATTAAAATGCATGTTTTTGTGTTTCTTCAAAAACTGGTTCAGGGGTTGTTTCGCGAGAAGCTCGCGACTTAGAGCTTCCTGCGAAAAGGAGTTGAAGGAAATTTTTATTGTATCATGTCACACAGAAACTTTCGCGACTGTCTCGCGACCAAAAGCTTCTCGCGAAATTCTGTTTGGCTAAAATTGGAGTTTTTCAATTTCAGACAGAAGTTACCGCGACTGTGTCGCGACCTAATGCTTCTCGCGAAAATTTTGTGCTTCAGTGGCCCTTCTCGCGACTATCTCGCGACTGTTTCGCCACTCTCTAACCCGCGAAAAACGCGTATTTTCAGTTTTTATATAGCTGATGTGACAGTTTTTCAAAACTATCAAACTTCCCTCGCTCAACCTCTCTTAAACTTTTTCAACCCAAAATCACTATTCCATTCATTTCCCTTCAATCCAAGCATTTTTTCTGCATTCTCTTCTTCAAGGTATGTTTGTTAACCATTTCTTTTTAAGTTTTTACTTAGATTATGCAGAATTTTTGTTAGGGTTTTGATAATTGGGGATTTTCGAAACTTTGGGTTGGTTTTCAAAATTGGGTGAATCTTTCTCATATTTTTTGATTGGGCTATGTCCCATTTGTTGTTTCTGCATCTGTGTTGGCCCCTTGTGGCATTTTATCATGTATTGAGGGTAGATTTTCACATGTTCATACATTATTCATGTATTTTTTGCATTTGTGCACGCTAAGTGTTTGTCAAAATGTCCGAGTGACATTTTTGTGCCAAAATGGAATCAAGTGATTTCAATCCATAGTTTTTCACTTGTTTGACCTTATTTTACTTAGGTTTGGTCATTGATTATGTGTTTCACTCACTTTGTTCATGTTGTACACTCTTGGCACACAACTAGGCACACTTAGACACCCTCATGCATCTCATGCCGCACACACTCATCAGCACATGCACACAGACACACACTCTTGCAATGTTTCTTATGTTGTTGCAGTGTTGTTATGCTCTATTGTTTGGAGTCTTTTGGCATGATGTTTAGTGTCTACCATGCTCTGTTTTCAGTTAGTATTAAGTCTGATTTGGAACTAACTTGAATCTAATGTAGTTTGTCTTCTGGTTTGTGCTTGTGCATTTTTTTCTTCTTTGCTTTGTGAAATTGTGCAGATGTCTCCCACCAAGCATGCGGCTAAGAAGAAATCGACTTCAAAGAGAGCCCGAACTGATTCTGAACATTTCCGGTCTATAGATGCTGATATGAAGTACAATGACTGCTACAAGGACAAGACGATCATCATGGAACGGATAGTCCAGTTAGAGACTCTTGAGGGCACTTGCATCCCTGAAGTGTTCAAGGATAGAACGTGGACCAAGCTGCTCAACCCGACTGGAGTGGTATATTCAGAGATTATCAAGGAGTTCTTCTCTAATGCCATTGTCAACGGAGATTGTATTGAGGGCTGGGTAAGACACAAGGAGTTTCAGATTACTAGAGAGAGCATCCAAGACTTTTTGGAGACTCGTCCTCCATCTCAGCAAATCACAGTTGCTTATGAGGACAGATTGGGTAAGATTGATGATATGATTACAGTCCTTGGTGGTGAACCGAAGAAATCATCCATGAACACTCTCAAGTTCTCTCCAGAAATGAGGACACTAAGCTATGTGATGATTTACAATCTGTATCCGATCACCAACCTCACCACTCTATCTGCTCCGAGAACAAGATTTCTGTATGATCTCTTCACACATAAGGAGATTGACATTTGTGGTCATATCATGCATGTCTTGAAGAAGAGCATCACAAAGCAGAATACACGGACTGTGATGTCGTTCCCCTCTTTGATCATGGGTTTGATTGCCAAGACAAAGCTCAAGCTACCCAGTGGCCTCACAGCTGTTCCGAGGGATTACCCCATTGGTGGTCATACACTGACTAGGAGCACTGCACACATTAGAGGATCCAAGACTGGTGTGCATACCATACCACCACCACGACAAGTTCAACAGGAGGAAGCTGAAGATATAGAGGAAGAGATTGACAGGTTCACCTCAGCTCCAGAGCCATCTGCACAGCCATCATCTTCTGCTCCACCACAAAGCTTAAGCAAACTCGATCAGTTGCTTGCTAAGATGGATCAGATGTCTACAGTGCTTGACTCCCATGTGCAGCACACAGCAGATCAGTTCGCGTACCTTCAGGGATAGATCACCGCATTGGCAACGCAGGTTTAGGACTTGTCCTCCACTCATGGCTCTGATTCAGAATCCGAACCATTCTAGCTCTTTGGCCATTCCGGTCAAAAAGGGGGAGAAAACTCTGAGGGGGAGCTGGAGAAGAGCTTGCACAGCGATAGGGGGAGCATAGCTTAGAAACATAGTAGCATTGGTTATTGGTTTTAAAGACGGTTTTTATTCAGTATTTTTAGTGGTTATAACTATTTTACTGCTTTTGGTTTAAGACTTTGATACTATGCTTTATTTAAGTATTATTTCAGATGTTTCTTTTGTGATATTCTCTATGCTTTGTAGCATACTTTGCATGTACCCATGATGCTTTTGTAAGCTTTAAGGGTTGTTTTGTTTCATTGCATGTTTTGTAGGCTTTTATGGTTTGTGCCATGTATTTGCAATACTTTGCTTATGCAGCCTTTATGCTTGTGCTATTGAAGTTTAATGTCATACATTTACTTCACTACATCACTCTTGTGCCCGTGTAGGATTGTTCCTAGATGCATATACGTTCTATGCATTGGTTGAGTGATGAACACTCTTGTGCCCTAGTAGGATTGTTCCTAGATGCAAATACTTCGAGTATTTTGCATTGGTTGAGTGTTGGATTTGCAAATGGTACTCTTCATATGAGCTTATCATCTTGCATATCCGGATGTTCATTCCTTGTGTGAATGAGCATAGTAATTGCTTGTGTATAGTGATTACTTGTTTGATCTTGCCATGATCTAGTGTTTTCTATTTCATCTTGCTTGATCATGCTTTTAATGCTCCATATGTTTTTCAAGTTTTCTGCATACAATGATAATATTTTGTTGTTGTGTTTTAGGAGTTACTTGTTCATATGTTTCAAGAGCTTATCAGAATCTAGAATTAAGTGTGAGTGAGTTTTGCCTGTGTTCCCAAACTCACGTTTAAGTTTAGAGTCTGTTTTAGGGTTTTGTCAAGGAATAGCCAAAGGGGGAGATTGTAAAGTTGTGATTTACAACTATGTGTTTTGTTGGCTTTTATTCCGTGCCAAATTTGATTGTAATTACTATCAATTATTTATACCCTGTATTTATTGTGGGAATTGATGTAAGGGTTGTGTGATAGAGAGTGTGTGAAGAATCAAGCGAAATTGGAAGCTGAAGGAATCTCGCGGGTATGTCGCGACTAAGCTTCCCGCGAAGTGAGGCATGTGCCCTGCACATGCTAGAATGCGAAGAGTCAGGCCAGGTGGAGACAGCTGTCTCTCGCGAGTATCTCGCGGGTAAGGCCTTCCCGCGAGACATGCTGTTCTGCCAGCCTGTACTGACTGACTCACACATTTTGCACATATCCTATATAAACCCTCATTACCCACAAATGTTGAGGAATGTTTCAGAGAGAAAACCCTAGCCAAACACATTTGCAATTAGAGATTGTCATCCCCACCTTTCTCTATACACTTGCTTGTGGTATCTCCTCAACCCTTCCCTCTCCATTTCCACACCATTGAGAGATTGATAGCCCAAACACTTACCACACCTTTTGAGAGTGTTGAGTGACGTTTTGGTGCTGCTGGGAAGCATTGGAAGAAGCCTGGAATGGCAGATGCAACATGGAGCTTGTTGCGGGATCTGGAGAACTAAGACAAGACACGGTTCCGAGAAGCCTTGTTGGAGTAGGAGCTTGGAGGGCTTAGGTACATCGGGTAGATTAGGCTTGGAGGGTCTCTTGCTTACTCATGTATCCCAACTGATTGTCTAGTGGACCAATTTCCGCTTGGAGGGCGGCGGAGAGGTTTTTCGCCGAGTTCTTCGGTTTCCTCTTCGAAAACACGTCTTGGTGTTTTCTGTGGTTGCATCTCTCTTCCCTACTCTTTTATATTCCATTATACTGTTGTGTTGTTTAGTTTATGGATTAGAGTAGTTTATTTGTTCATCCGCTCGTTTTTACACTATTCCGCACTTTGTATTAAAGTTGTGTAAAATCTATCGAGCCGTAATTTTAATTGGGGGGGTCTAAACAGCTCTTGTGTTTTCAACACATTTTCGAACTTTCAATCTCCAACATTATGACTAGCTTCCATAAAATTTACACTACATCAATAAGAGACCCATGAAAGCAAAATCAAAATATCCTCCAAGACAAGAAATTTAGAACTTCAACTAACTCCAAATAAACCCAATAGCAATGGAAAAATTAGATTTACCAACCATCACATGTTATAACTCAAAACCCCTAAATTTTCCATCATACATAAACCTTAGATAGTCATTATTAATACAACCATGTACCCATTCATCAAATAATTCCACCAATACAAAACCCATACATATAAACACATAAATATCACTTCCAATGCTCATAAATCACATGGGTATCATTATTAAAACTTAGATAAAAATATAACCTCAAGCAAAATATAAAACTCACCAAAAGGATTAGAAATTTTACCTCAAATAAAAGATGAAGATGCTTAAAGGTTCCTAAGGATTTTCCGGTGACATTGCCGAAAAAATGATGGTGGAGATGGTGGCATAGAATTACCGGTGGAAGAGTATAAGAGTGATAGAGAGTGTGTTTAAGTGAAAAGAAAAGAAAAAGAAACAAATGAGAGACAAGAGTGGCCGGCCTAAGAGATAGAGATGAGATGAGTGAAAATGAGTGGTGGGGAATGGGTGGGGTAGGTGGGGTAGTTGGGAGGCACGTGTGGTCCAAAAAATCTGTCTTTACTCCTTTTTCTTTTCTTTTTTTTTTTTTTTTTTCTCTGACCATTACTTTTTTTGACTTGCTGGGATGTTACAGTGATTGTCTCCAGCTTGTTAAAGGCTTTGAAAGCTTTTGATCGATGTAATACGTTGTATGGGAAAGTAATTGAGGAAGCACGTCGACAGGGGCTTAATCTTCGGTGCTGCCAGTATGGCAGTATCAACATGTAAAAAGGGATGGGAATAAGTTGGCTCACACCCTAGCGAGAAGAGCAGTTTTATTTACTGATATTGATGTATGGGTAGAAGAACTATCTTCTGATTTTGATGATGTATTCTAAACTGATTTATTTCAATAAAATTGTCTTACCTTTTTCTTTAAAAAATAAAAATAAAAATAAAGAAGAAGAAGCTAGGTTAGGTCAACCTAAAATTGAACATCCCTAAATTTAAACAATTATAATGACTTTTACATAAAACTAAACAATATTTTGAAAGAGAAATAAAAACACTTACGGTTTATAATAAAAAGCCTAATTTATTTTAGTAAATAAAATTAATAATAGAGTTATTTTAATAATTTGGCTGAATTCAATTGCCAAACACGTAAAACCATACGCAGACAAGTTTAAAATTTTAAATCATAACCTGTGTCAATGTATTTAGAAAATCCCAAATCTTTACTATTAGATTCAAATTGGGTTCGAAAACCCATTAAACATGACCCATTGCCATCCCCAATTGATTAGACAATATAATGTGATTTGATATTGTAAAGAAGAAGAAAAAACTTTGACATACACACTCAAGCTCCCATAGCTTCCTGAAATCGGGTTGATAAAAAAAATTTAAAATAAAAAATAAAAAATCTTAGCCCGTGTTTGGTTCAAAGAATTTAATATGCCCCCAAACATATAAATTATTATTAGGATCGATTGTGATGCATGAGAACTTGGATATCTAAAAATATAAGTATATCTACGTTTGGTTTAATTAGCAATCTGATAAGCCAATCAAAACCACCTTGTTTGGAAAAGATGGCAGTAATTTCCACAAGTACGTGGGCCTCACAGGCCTGAGGTCCACATTCTTGTTTCTCCTAAATGATGATACTACCGAAGTTGGGAGAGTCCAGGTGAGGGAAGGTGACTGGACACTTTATAGAAGGTCCACCGATGTCCTTTTAAGCAATATGGGCTAGCCAGCCTGCCCTTAAAGTGATCCAGTTACAAAGACTTCGGTTTTTTTTTTTTTTTGGGAAGATTTGGGCCCAAAGTTTGGTGAATTGTATTGAAAGAGGCGTTCGGTACTTTAGTGACTGGGCTTCATAAATCAGGCTTGTTAATGGTGAATTTGAGGCCTGGGACCATTGAGTTTGAGAAAATTTATGAATACCACAATTTTTGTTACAACTTTGATGTGGTCACCTGTAAATTATCAAGAAAAATAGGTAAATTTATGTAAAAGTGATAGGTAATTACTCATAATTTGTTACATTAAAATTATGAAGAATAGATTTTCGTGTATATGTCCCAGCCGATTATTCTTTGTCCAAGACCAAGACCAATGCGTCATGCAAGAGAAAATAACCAATTTGGTATATGTCCCTACCTTGATCATGCAGGATTGATTTTGGTTCCTTGAGACCACTTTACGCAATGAATCTAAATAAAACCAAAGCCAATCATTAACTCGATTATGGCTAGGGACATCATCTAGAAATAAGTTGTAGTGTGTTATGTACGTGTAATATACATTCATGCATGTACATACGTACGCTCTTTGTTTTAAACTCATGGACACGATGTAGGTTGAAAGTCTGTGTAAATGTGATAAGTAATGACCTAACTATGCTTTTTAAATCAAGAAGCTACTGCAATGAGACTGTGGAAGCTAAGCTAAGAATGTTTTTGCAACATATACATTACACTCTTTGTTTTGAACTCACAGTGTAGATTGAAGGTCCGTGAAAATGTGAGTATAATTGATTTTGATTTTTAAAACAAGAAGCTACCGCAGTACGACTGTGTAAACAAGCTAAGAATTTTCTCCAACTATTTGATGGTGTACCATAACGTGTTTAGTGTTTATTCGTCTGAGAGAGAGAGAGAGAGAGAGAATCACAAAAACTATAAGTCTATATATAGGATTGCAAGAAGAGAGATCACATGCAAAAGACTTAATTATATAACTACTTATTTACTATTTGCGAGGTGCTCTCAACTCTCAAGGGTAAAAGCTTTTCATTATTTCCGGACCTCTTTGCTTGGTAAGATTTGGATCTGTTATTGAGATTTAAAATTTCTATGAGTTTAATTTAAACTTCTGCCTATTTAAATTTTTGATAAATTAGATCTTGTTGTTCAAATAGCCCTAATATATATATATATATATATATATATATATATATATAATCTTGAGAATTTAAAGTAAGTTTAGTGAGAGAAAAAAAAAATAGTGTCTATTCCATATATTCCATTACACACATATTTACGCACACATGAAAAGGCAACTAAAACTATGACTTGAAGACATAATTTTTTAGTTGAAAATTATAACTTCAAATCATAGTTTCAGTTGCTTTTT
Source organism: Quercus aquifolioides (assembly GCA_019022515.1). Lineage (NCBI taxonomy): Eukaryota > Viridiplantae > Streptophyta > Magnoliopsida > Fagales > Fagaceae > Quercus > Quercus aquifolioides. The sequence goes on along the minus strand of CM032333.1, from coordinate 34,872,362 downwards.
CATATGTCTGTAACAGAGTGTGTAATTGTTTTTATAAAAAAAAAAAACAAAAAATCACGTCTAGACTCTAAAGTAGAGACTTGAAAAGAAAAGTCCATTAGTGATTTGTTACCATCAACTTTCAAGAAATGGTATGATAGAAGTCCAAGCTTTCAAGAAAAAACAAATGTTACATTGTGTAAGGAATTTTTCAAAATATTATTTCAATATATATTTGATACTATATTATTGATTTACACTCAAATTAAAAATTTTAAGAGGTGAATGATTCTCTTGCTCTAATTTGATATTGTATTTGTAGCTTCCTAATATCAAATCAATTATTTATTGAATACTTTTGTAATCATGAACTTCACTTTTTTACATTCCTTGGCTTAAGATAATATACACATCATCATGTTTTAATTATTATGTGTCAAATTTCACATAAAAGTTCTCTATTGACAATTGTGATGCCAACATCAAATGCAATAATCATTCTATAAAAAATTAATAAAAAACCTCATTAGCTTTATTATTGTCTTTTAATGGTATAATACAAAATATTGCAATTGGAAAAATTTTCAATGAGCAGAATTGAACAATTTTTTTAAGGCATTAAATGTTTATTTATTAATTTTCCTTTTCTTTAGATGATAATGATATTAACTACAAAATTTTTATCTTCATGCACTCCTAGCATAGTGATCACTCCACAAGTCCAAATTTTAATTTGTTGGGTGAGGGGGATAATGGCAATCCACCTACTGACACACCTAAACTCACGCTTAATTTTATAACATGCTAAGCTATCAACTTTTGATTGAATTTCAAGACTTACACATGAAACTACCATAAGTAGATGCTCCAATTAGAAGATAACCCTTAAGTATATTGTGGATTTGGGTCTATAGTTGGGTGTGTCCCTAGAATTATTCTTATAGTGGTTAAGGATTGTGTAATTTAATAGCATTACCTGGTTTTTTTTATTTGGAGAATAGGGTTGGAATCTCCCCTCCTCATTCATTATAAAAATTGAGCTATAAAATAAAAAATAAAATAAAATAAAAAGATTTTATCATAGTGCATGTGATTATTCTGCTTGTCATTAGGGAAAAAAGGAACTTTGCGATACGTTGCCTACTACTGTTGCTGGTTCACTTAAAAATAATCGTATGCGCAAAGAGCTGAGCATTGACATTCCAATAGTCATGGAAAATGAACTTATGTGCCACGAGTCGATCATTGATGTTTCAGTAGCCATGGAGCCAGCTTGGTGGCCGGAGTGTTGCATCTATAGGGCCCCCAAGAAACTTCGCGAGGTAAATAAAGAGGCCTACACTCCAAAGCTAATCTCAATAGGCCCATTTCACTATGGTGGAAAAGAACCAAGAGACAAGGATGGTGAAAGAGAACAAAGGGAAATGGAAAAGCTGAAAGTGGGTTACTTAAAGAAATTTTGTAATCGAACTAGAAAATCCCAAAAGGAAATAGCAAGGATCATTGAAGAAAACGAAGAAAAGATTCGCCGTTGTTACTCAGAAAGCTTTGATATTTGCCATGATGATTTCGTGAAAATGGTTCTATTGGATTCAACATTTATCATTGAGCTCTTCTTGAGGAGTTACATGGAGGAAGAATATGAAAATGATTATATATTAAGTAAACCATGGCTAAAGATAGGCATAAGTCATGACTTGATATTACTTGAGAATCAGCTTCCATTTTTTATCCTAAAGGAGTTACACAATCAATTTTCCAGGTCTGAAGAAAACAACAATATTTCCTTTCGTAGGCTTGCATGTAAGTTTTTTCATCTCACTGGCAAGAAATTGCTCGAGAAGGAAATAAAACATTTCACTGATTTGATCAGATATTTCTACTATCCATCTACCCTCAAAAGTGGAAACAACATCATTTCTGATCTACATAGTGCAACCGAGTTGTACGAGGCAGGAGTTATATTCAGAACAAGTGAAAAGGGAAGAATGTTACTTGACATTCAATTCCCAAACATGCCCTTGAAAAGATGTCCATGCTTCAATTGCTCATGGCTCTTAAATTGCTTACCATGCTTGAAGTGCTTTCCTTGCTTGGAAGGAACTCAAACTTTCCTGTATGTTCCTCAGTTTTTGGTACAAGACAAAACTGAAGGCCTTTTTCGAAACCTCATGGCCCTGGAACAATGTCATTATCCATCTGAAGCTTACATATGCAATTATATATGTCTCTTGGATTATCTTATCAACACTAGAGAAGATGTGGAGTTGCTCGTTGACAAAAAGATTATAATTAACATGTTAGGCAGCAATGAAGCAATTGCCACAATGGTAAACAAACTTGGACTTGAAATTGTGGAAACGGGTTCCTGTTACTTTGGTCTCGCTCAAGACCTTAACAAGCACTATGACGAATGTTGCAATCGTAATATGGGAAACTTGAGAAGTAGCTATTTCTCCAATCTTTGGAGAGGCACTGCAACTATTATTGGTCTTATAGTCCTGGGGTTCACTCTCTGGAATTTCATAAGGCCTTACGTATACGTACGTCATTAAAAAGATTCAAAACATGAGTTGTGATCAGTATCTGTTGGAGTGTATTGGGTTTGGTTTACATGTTATGAATTGCTTCTGAGATTGTCATTTTTTATCCTATGATACCCTTTGTTCCTAATTACCATATAACTGACTATGTATTTTAGTCAATAATGTTTTATCTACTGTTATTTCACTTTACTACTGAATGCTAATAATAATGTCATTGTTTCTTTTAAGGTTAATGCCTACTATTGATTATTCTTTTAAGAATAACTCGCCAATGTTCGGTGTGTTGCACGTGTATGTTATCAATTCATTTTGAATTTTTTAATAAGAAATTATTTCTCTGACTTATTTTAATAAGAACTCATTTTGAAAATTATAAATTACACATTCTAACTTTGCCAAAATTTAATTTAGTCATGCAACTTCTAATTTTTCATTCTTATAGCTTCTTACATTTTTAACGTAGTCCTTTTGTCTTATTCCATTACAATATAACATAACCCCTTAGATTCTCGTAGAATTTATAGCCCAACAATTGAAGAATAGAGCTTCATTTTAAAACGTAATGCCAAACGTTGTTGAGTTAATCAGACAGGCAAGTACAGAAGGAAATTAACTACAAATTATGGGGTGTATCGGAGAAGAGATTGTGCGTGTAGAATGGATCAAAAGGGATAGGGTTCCTCTACAAATCATTTGAGCTTAATGAAATTGTTTTTCTAGTTATTAGATTTCAAAATGATGTAGTTTTATGGGAACTTAATAGAAACCCACTTAACAGAGTAGATATAAGGACTACATTGATAAAAATTTAAAGTTATAGGACTGAAATGAATAAATCAAAAGTTATATGACTAAATTGATATTAAGATAAAGTTTGAGGGTTTAATTTGTAATTTGACTGCTCATATATAATACTCATTGGGTGTTAGAATAATCTAGGAATTGATTTCTATTACATCACAGGTCACTGGAGCAGAGGTTTTTAAGATTAATATAGTTAAGGATATGAATGTATTTCTTAAGTAGATAGACAAATATTTTATTTTTTTTACTAACTTAAGCACACATTTAATTGTTTTTTAATTATTGATTGCATATATTATTTAATATTCCCTCAATCTCATATTGGTAGACTTGTTCATAAAAACCTACATTTTAAGAGTACATTGTTTAATGCACTATCTTGTAGATAAAAATGTATAACTTTCTAAAAGTACTCTCCTTAATTTAAACTTTAGTGAAAGAGGGGTATTTGCTTTTTTAAATAAGTAAAAAGTGCACATTAGGAAATTTATTTATTGAATTATCAAAGATGGCTTTATTTTGGGCCATTACAAAATGGAATAGAGAATTTGGTATGGACTAGTATCGAGTGAGTATCTTTTCTTTCCCTTATGCTTTGATTTTGTTTTCATTGTTGTTAAAGTAGCTAATCTCGAGTATGATATCTTAATCCTAATCAATTGTTTCCCATATAAATTAGTGCACCACCAGTACATAATCAATAAGTGAAAATAACCAAGAGTGCTACAACTAATGTCCTGGACGTGTGGCCTAAAACTAATAATAAAGTCCTTGTCCAGCTTGTGCTAAGAATGTGTCAGGCGGCTTCTCCCCTTTAAGCAGTATAGGTCGGTGTTTGTGTGATATATAAATAAGAGCAAATGATAGAAAAAAGGGAGGCTAGTGCTAGGGTTGGGATGCAAAACGAAAAATTGGAGAAAAAGGCGGTACCGTGTGTGGCTTCTTTTGTGGCTTTTCTCTAGCATTGTGACTATTTCTTTCTCTATTTTATTTGTCTAGTTTAATGTTTAGTATTTTATTTTTGTGTTTTATTTCAATTACCATCAATAGCTAAATTTATAATTAGGATTGAGGATGAAACCTTGTTAAGGATTATCAGTAATATTTATGTGATTTGGTTTTTCCCACAATAGTTGTTCATTAATGATTTAAATTGTTCTTGTTTCATATCAATTGATTAAGATGAGATTCTAGATATGAGTTCAATTATATTTTTCTCATGATTTAGGATTTGTCTTAATTAATTGAATGTTTGGTTTATTATTTCTTGATTTAAAAATTGGATATCTCTTGTGATTTGTTTGACCACGGATACAATTGATGATTTGATTTTATACTTAACAAGGGAAGAAAAGCATGCTTTAGATATTTAAATAGAAGTTTTAATGATAATTGTAGGGACTCAAAAGTTTGGGGCCCAAACCCACTTAGAATAGTGAGGCATACACCACCAAATTAGGCCCAGACAGATAAAATTTGTAAGAGAGGGGGGAAAACAAGCCGGGTTCAAATCTGAAGATTCAAGTAAGAAGAGAATAAAAGGAAGTGAAAAACAGATAGTATTGATGGTTTTTCTCAAGTCTGCCCGAGGACAATTTCTTACACTAGGATATGCACTCCTTTTCCTTTCTTTCTTCCTACTGTTCTTGTTCTAATCTCTTTTCCTTGATTTTTTCCAGATCCCTTCATCTGGAAGTTCTCTTCATTTATATACTCCTATGTTTCTTGCGTCTTAATCCTCCATCTATATCCCTTTACATTCTCCTTAGGACACTTGTCCCAGTAGACTCCTGTTAAAGGTGGGAGAAGGGGCTGCTTAGCTATGAATCCACTGTTCATGTATCATTTTCTCATCAATGTAGCTAATAAAGTTGTTGCCAGTCATTTAATGTAGAGGTAGTAGGCAAGCTTTCATAGGAAACTTCTTTCAAATACCTTGACCTCTTCCTAGAAAACTGTTTCTATTCCTCGGGCGCCCAGGTAACGCTATGCACCTTTCTTCTCTTCTTCTCGGGTCAAGGATGCTTTACGAATGGACTAGCAAAAATACCGTTTTGCCTCTTCACAGTCCTTGGACTCCCTACAATAATATTTTCCATGGTAGCAAGATTGATTTCTAGATTATCATGTAGTGATTGGGAAAAATTAATGATTGTAAATATATGCTGATATGAATTAACAAGGTAGATTCCAAAACCTTAATTCTTTTCTCTAGATTGTTACATCTCTTTATTGCTTTATATTAAATCTTTGCTTAGTTTAATTATTTGTTTAGTTTATTTAATTTAAAAAAAAAAACCAATTTTATTAAACTAGATTAGAATTAATTTGGTTAAGATTTGATTAATTTTCTTACATTCATACAAGTCCCTGTGGGTTCGACCTCGTTCTTATCAAACTATACTTTAGTACGGTTTATACACTTGTGAGTACTTTAAAATTTCACAGCAAGATGCATGTTAACGATTTAGTGAGTATGTAATCTAACAGTGAGATTTTCAAGTTTCAATTAAAATTTATTAGTTTGTGCAATATTAAGTTTGAGTTGGCCAATATCATGTGTATTACACGGTTCATTTTCAAACATATTGCTAGAAATTATATTATGTGAGATGTACAATACTTATTTATGTTATAATACATAGGGAATCAACTTTAATTATATACATGTCATTAATTAGAAGAGATAATCAAGAATATAAACTAATTGCTTGAGTGAATTGATAACATTTGAATTATTTTCACTAATTTAAGTCTACAATTATCTATATATATTTTATTTAATGTAAGTAATTTTTTTTTAAAAAAAATCTGTTGTTGTACGTTACTTCTATTGTTGCCAAAGCAACTTTTTTTTTTTTTTTTTTTTTGTTGAGAATCAGGCCTGACCGACCAGGCCGAAAAAAATCATTTCATTACTGGAATGTCAGATATAAAGAACCGATAAATATCCGCAGGAACGAAGTTCATCCAAACTAAAGTAGGAAAAGACAATCTCGCTCGTCTAGCCAATGCATGTGCTAAAACATTGTCTTGCTAACGTGTGTGAGAGAAAGAATAGTACTGAAACATACTGGCTGAAGACACAATGTCTTTAACTAAATGGCCCACCACTGGGTGCTGGAAACTCTACTTCTTAATAACTAAAATAGCCTCTTCAGAATCTCCTTCCAAAATTGTGCCACTAAAACCAAGCTCACGGACAAACAGGACAGCTCGCCTTGCTGCAATTGTTTCTAGTGCAACAATGGATGAAGGCAGAGGAATAATTTCGGACAGTGTAGCCAAAACTTCACCGGAAGAATTACGCACCACCGCTCCAATTCCTGCAGCTCCCAAATCTTCAAAAACCGCACCGTCAAAGTTTATTTTCAGCAGACCTGCATCGGGTGGCTTCCAAATGACTTTCCTTGGCAGCTTCTTTGATTTAGGTTTCGCACAAAACTGCTGGAAGCCCGCAAGATGCTTCTGCGTCAACTCCGGGATCTTCTCAAGGGATGCAACGGCCTCATTGACTCTGATTTTGTTTCGCCGATTCCAAATAAACCAGCAAATCATGATGAAACCTTCAGCTCCACGGGGATTCTGCAGCGCCAACCTAAAAAGATCAACAAAAAATAAATTTTGATTGGTTGCACTCCGCAACTCATCAAAGTTAGTACCCCAGGCCCCCTTCACCTTCTCACAACCCCATAAAGCATGAATCACAGTCTCAGGCTCTCTGTTACAGCTTGTGCAGCTGTTTGAGAGCACCACCCTTCGCCTTGCCAAATTCACCATCATAGGAAGAGACTTGGAACAAGCCCGCCATGCAACTTAATTTAAGCAAGAATGTCATATTCCAAATCGATTGCTTTTTGACAAGAGTCTTGTATCTCAATGACACCTCTTAATATTTCTTACAAGAAGACATCCACGGCTCAGATTCCCCATTCCTCATTATAACTATCAAATAAAAAAAATTATTTGTTATAAAATTATTATAAAAGTAATAAAAAATTCATTTTTACATAAATAATTAGTACTATACCACCTATAAATAATATAGTTAAAAATAAGTTAATTATCATTTTGGTCCTTCATGTTTATCTTATTATCAAAATGGTCGCTAATGTTTCAAATGTGTCAATTTGGTCTTTAACCATTTGGTATTGGATCAAAATAATTCTTGTCGTTAAGTGGCAGATGAATAATACTATAAAAACCAAATCAAATTTTGAAATTAAAAGATCAAACCCAATGGCATGGGAATTGGAGAAAGAGATCAAACCTCTGGGTGCCAAATTAATTAAATTTTAGTAGGGAAGAAGTTTTTGAGATTTGGTTTTCTGTATTAAAGAAAGTGTGATTTAGAATGATTGTGCTTAATCTTTTATTTGTACAAATCTATTATATTGGAGGGCACGTTTACCCCACTTATTACGAATTAAATTTAATTATCTTACGAAGATGGTTGACTCACGTGACACTTGCCTGACCAGTGAATGTGCTAGATGCGTGAACCGCAGCAACAGGAAATCTTATTCCCAAGAGGAAAAAGCTACGTCAAAAAGGCAAGTATTATTGGTTTGCTTTTGCTTAATAATAAAAGTTAGAAACGAAGGCAATTTTTTTTTTTTTTTTTGATGAACCAAAAAAAAAAAAAAACTAAGGCAATAATGCAATGATTATATATAAAAAAGAATGCAATAATGCAATGCAATTTCTATGACACCAGTGCCGCCATCATGGTTGATGACTTGAGAAAATCATTTGGCATAATAATATATTAATTATTAAATGGAAGTGATATCCATCTCAGTCTATATCATGCATATGGATGATGATATGCTCGATCACAAGCAGCCAAAATATGGTGGTTCTCTTCTGGAATCCTTTTGTTTGTTTTGGTCTTGTCTCGTATCCTTGTATTTTGATGATTTTGGAATAATGTACAATGTTATTCTATTGCTACTTTTGTAATTTTATTATACTTGTACTAAGCTAATGGGCACTTTCTTTCACTTTTACTTATTGTAATATCAAATTTCGATCAAATCAAAAAAAGGAAGGGGGGGGAGGAAAGTCATTAGTCTGATTCATTATTTCCACATTCATAAAATGCCAATAAAATTGAATAAATAATTGTTATACTTTGATTAGAATCAAGTTGAGACAAATTGTTACCTAACTATGAAAAAGATAAATAATAATCTGTCAAATATAATATATGTCTTTGTTCAATGAAACTGCCATTTTATCCTTATCCTTATCAAATTAGTTTAAGTGCAGTGTCTTGAACTTGAACCTTTCCCATTAGTGCATGTCAATTCATTAAAGTGTTGAAAACTCGAAATTCCCGATGAAACTTTGACTATAGGGCTAATCATGCAAGGCTTTACCGAATACTACGTGAATATGCAGGTCTATGGGTTTTCAGAAATGTCCTTTATCTTTTGCCTGCATACAACGTGGGGAACACATGGAATATTTTTGCCCCTCCTTTATGTCATGATATTAAAGCCATGGATGGTAGATGTATGAGTTTTATTTCTTTGCAATTAAGACGTTACTAGGAACATATATTACTATATAGCCACTACTTGCTCCTTGTTAGCGTTGGTCAGCCTCAAGACTCGTTGGCAAACTGTAGTCTTGCGTTGGTCAGCCCGTTTTTTGTTAGCCAACGGACAGGCGTTGTTTGGGTGGTCCCGCAATGGAGTTTCCTGAGGAGGTGGTCCCGATAGCAAGGATACTAGTGGTTAGTAATAGTTCCTCCAGTAATTATTAATTGCTTGGAAATAGAATAAATTCGTTTATCAGCTCATCATTTGTTTGCTTGTTCACACTTAGGCTAGGCACACACTAATAAGAAACATGGACTATAATGATATAGATTATGATGAAGGTTATAACATAAGAGATATAGATAATGATTGGTTAAATAGTAATATGGATTATGAAACAGATTCTGATTCTAACAGTGATATGGATGATTATAATTATAACTGTACGTTTTTAGATTCCTTAAAACACAACCAGATTAACCTAGTTAATTAGCCAAGTGATTACTTAGTCAAATTATCAGATCTAGGTTAACACAAATATATCATATCAATGTAAATTGCAGAAAATAAAGAACACAAAGATAAGATAGCCCAAGAAAACCAAACCGGTAAAAAACCTGGGGAAGATTTAACCTAGCTATCCTCAAGGTAAAACGAATCCACTATGAAAGAATTGAAGTTTACACAATAGCGACTTAGACCACTAACATCTTATTACTATCTTGAGTAGGAAACTTACTACCACGACCACGTGACAGCTCCAAGTCCACGGACTACTTCTTTCTTGGATTCCCAGCAAGCAGAAGCACTCCTGCTTGTATATCTTTATGCTCTTGAATCTGCAACTGAAACGATCACCAAGTTCTTAACATAGTCTTGATCCTTGATAACCCTAAGTATGTGTGAAGGCAAACACCATTAGATCTCACAAAAGATTCGCACACACAGCATAAAGAGCCACCTCAAAACGTGGTTAGGGTTTTCCCTTTTATACTTAAGACAAAACATAAAAGCCTATACGTCAAACGGGCTCGGGCTAAGTTGGAAAATTCTGCAGAAAACCAATCTGCACGACTTTTGATCAATCGAGCCTAATTTTCGATTAATCGAGCCAGGCAGATTTACACAGTAAATCCTGCAGAACACTCGATTCCAACTTTACATATAAATATACTTTGAGCAAGTTTAAACAAGACTAAAACATTTTGATCTTAGTTTGCCAACATTATAAAATGAAGTTCTATTACATTAGTTCCTAATTCTTTAGAACCTAACAATAACTATAATAATAGCACAAATAATTGGAGTACATTAACAGGAGATAAAACCAACCGACAGATTGATAGACACAATAATAGTATTTTAGACATGATTAATAAAAAATTAGAATCTTTAGAAAATATTGAAGGATCCATTACAGTAGAAAGAAAAAATGATAGTTTTTTGGACCTCCTAGAAAAATTGAAAGATTTAAATTTAGAAAGAGAATTTGAACCTCATCATAGATCACCTTTAACAAAGACCATGATAGATAATTGGCATAATGAAAGGAATAGTGTAATAGAAAACTGGCATATAAATAGTAGTAGAAAAGATGATAGAAAACTAAAAGCAACAGACAGACCTATAGCTATAACATATAAAGACAATAAAAAATACTTTGGAAAAGATGATTTGAAGAAAGAAGGCTTAAAAACAATTCTGACAGAAAAGAAACAAAATAGCTCTATAGAAATAATGCAATATAAAGAAGACAACAAGAAAGACTTTGATGAAAGAAAAGACTATAGTCACGTAGTGCAAAAAATGATAGAAGTAGAGAAAGAAACAACGCAAAAGAAAGATGACATAGAAATAGAAAGACAAGAAAATAATAATAGGAAAGATGGCATAGTAATGGAAAGAACAACACATATAGAAACAATACAAAGAATCCTAGTGTTATAATACAAAAGAAGAAGCTAGATATAATTGATGAAGACAAAGAAAAAGAAATGATAGAAAGAATGGAAAGACAACAAGGCAATAGTACTCTTACCAACTCAAAAGAAACTCTACGTAAAGAGATAGATATAGAAAAAGACATAGGAAAAGAAAGAAACATGATAAGGAAAGAGAAAGAATATGATAGTCTAGTCAATAAAGAAAGGACAAATAATAGTCCTAGGAATAATGATAGTTTAAAAGAAAAATTAAAGAAAGACTAAAATCAATTGAAAGATCCATCGGATATACCCAAGATAATGGTTTAACAAAATTAGCTAAGAAGATAGAAATTTTAAATTCACCTTTAGATATAGACAGAAAAAGAGATATAACAGTTTTAAATAATACTGAGTCATCAGATAATGAGAAAACTGACAGACACATCAGAAATACTATTTGTCATAAATGTAAACAATATGGACATACTAAGAAACAATGTGATAGACATAATAAAATTGTTAAACAAATCAGTAAATTAGAATTGGAGAAAGATGTAATAAATGAATTGATGGGAATGTTTAACATTAAACAGAAAGAGATAGATCAAATAAAGAAAAAGGAAAAATTAAAATCAACCAATCCAGTCAAAGTCAATAAAAGAAAAAGTAAACAAAAAGACATAATAATGAAATTGATAGATAATCTACCCAATCACCTAAAAGATAAAAAAGAGTATTTACTAAAGTTGAAAGATTCTATAGACATACCTATTGCTTGAATTAAGTGTAGGAAATATGGACACCATGCTATGGAATATGAAAAATGAGAAAAAGCTAAGAAAGGAAAAGATAAGAAAGAAAAAACAAAAAAGAAACAAGATGGCGTAGATATAAAATCAGTAACTCTACAAGACTTAATGATAGAAGCAAAAATAGTAAAATAAGAAATTAAAGAATATAATTCCACAAACATAGATGAACAAAATATTACAGAAATAATAAATTTAAAAGAATTTTCTAATCCTATGATAGACCCCTACCCATTAGAAAAAGATGCTCACAACAGACATAATTTCTTGAGCTTAATTGATAGAGTAATTTTTCAAAAATGACATATAGAAATCACTCTAGTAATTAATAAAGAGTTTTCTTTGACAGAAATTGCTTTAATAGACTTAGGTGCTGACATGAATTGTATACAAGAAGGATTAATACCTTTAAAGTATTATGAAAAATCATCTGAAAGATTAACTCAAGCTAATGGAGAAAAGCTCATAATTAATTACAAAATACCTAATGTTCACATATGTAACGATGGAATATGTTTTGAAACTATTTTTTTTTTTTTTTTAATTAAAGACCTTTCTTCCAAAGTTGTTTTAAGAAATTCCTTTATGGTCTTGATTTACCCCTTTTTCAGGACAGGCGAAGGAATTAAAACTAATGTACCTTTTAATTTCATCTTACCCTTGATCCCAAAAGAAATTGTTTCTCTCAATAATGTCACTATCTTAAAAGATACTAATAAAGAAAGAATCTATAGAACTAAAAGAAGTTTGTCATCTTTAAAGACAGAAATATCACTTGATGACCAATTGACAGATAATGACATAAAGAAATTTGATAGGTTATTTAGACCCCTTAAACAACCAAATTGCGTAGCCTAGATTAATTAGCCAAGTTGTTACTTAGTCAAATTATGCAATTTCTAGGTTAAAGCAATTCAACAATCATATCAAGAATAATAATGCAGCGGAAAATAAATAACACAAGATATGATCACCCAGGAAACCACACGGTAAAAACCTGGGGAGGATTTGACCCACCGATCCTCAAGGCATAACAGAATTCACTATGAAAGAATTGAAGTTCTTACAGAAGGACTACAAGCTCCCCGCTCGACTTCCTAATGCTACCCACCAATACGAACTTCCTGACACAACCACGCGCAGGCTCCGAATCCACGAACTACTTCTTTCTTGAATTCTTCAATCAGCTACAAGCTCCCCGCTTGCTTTTCTTTTAAATTCCAATGGTTGCAACTATGTTGATCATCAAGATATTGACAACCCTAAGTTTATGTGAAGGAAAACTCCTCAAAGATCTCACAAGAGATTCACACAAACAGCAAATATGAGCAACATAACAATATGGACAACCTACAAAAACGTGGCTAGGGTTTTGTTTATATACCTAGGGTAAAAACATAAAACCCTAAACGTTTAATGAAGTAGGGCTGAGTTGGAAATTCTGCAGAATAATCAACCTGTGCGATTTTCGATCGATCGAGTCTATTATTCGATCGATCGAGCCAGGCCAAAAGTCCCAAGTACTTCTGCAGCCACTCGATTCCAACTGTACAATAATAAACCAACTTTGAGCAAGCCTAAACAAGACTAAATACAATGTTTTGATCATGGTTTGCCAACATTACAAATTAGAGTTCTAAATACATAAAATCCTAAGACCTTAGAACCTAACAAACTCTCCTTTTGGCAATCCGTGACAAAACCATAATTAAAAGCTCAAAGTTTTACAAGTAAAAGCCCTTTACAAAGGTAATGCTCATAAAATCAAATTCAGCCTAACTACTATCCATCAGTTGCAAGTGTAGACAGCAGCTTTAGTTGAATCAACCTGTATATTCCTGAAATACTCAACAAACGCATAAACGCATGTCTGACAGAAAAGAGTAAAACAACAGGTATAACATTCTTGTAAAATTCACACAACACAAAAAAAAACATATATGAATGATCAACTCATAAATATAAATCAATAAGCAGTGAATCATAAAGCAACAAGAATCAACAAAAATAACATGTATATCAATCAATGTTACTCCCCCTAACATGAATATCCCCAAAAAAAGATATACAAAGTGAAGCACCTAGATACAATCTAAAAACTCCACAAGCTCCTCAAAAACAAAAAGTCTCCCCCTAACTACAAAAACTCCTCAACAAGTCAAAAATACCACTCAAAAATACCATTCCCCCTTTTTGTGACGGAATGCCAAAGAGCAATCACAAGTCGCCATCAAAAGGAGGTGGTGAGGGTGAATGAAGACGCGCCAAGTCAGCTCGTAGAGCACGAAACTCATCTAGCAAGTCCACCAAAATCTGACCATGAGCCGCCTGAACGGTCATGACAGTCTCCAAAGTACGACGAACATCGAAGTCGGCCGAAGGAGGTGGAGGAACATCAGCAGCAGCAGCATCATCACCAACTGGATCAGGAACATCCTCACCAGCAAGACCTGCAGAAGAAGAAGGAGGAGGTGCGCTACTAGAGGGCTCAGACCTAGGGTGTTTAGAACCAGCTCGAAGATGAGCAGCCCTTTGTCTAAGAAAAGACGCACCTATAGGAGCAATAACATGAACGGGCTCAGAGGAAGGGAAGCCACCAAGATCAAGATGAAGGAGAATCCTATGAATGAAAATAGGATGTACAAGAGCATGAGCAGAAGATGAACTCCTATAAACATCATTCAAAGAACGAAGAAAAAGATGGAGAAAACTAATAGGAGCATCAGTAACCAGAGCGTACAAAAATACACACCTCTCAAGAGGAATGGTGTGAACATGGGAAATGGGCCAGATAGAATGACACGCTATCCTAAAGAAGAGATAGTGTAACCCGAAAAGCTCAGCAGAGGTGATCCGAGGATCAGAACCCCACTGGACAGTAGTCCCAGAGATGTAAGACAAGACATCACTAATCTCGGGAGACACGTCATATGGATAGACAGGATGTCGAACCAATGGTACCCCTAGAGCATCAGCCACTACCTCAGGAGTAATAGAGTACTCTACGCCTCGTATCCAACTCTTGACTAGAGTGTTGGAATCATAGATGCGGATAGAGATGTTCGAATAGAACTCTCTAATCAAGGCAGAAGGTGGAGGAGGATCAGAAACATCCACCAAGGGTAACCAGCCCCTACGCTCAAAGTTTGCCCTAATGGCAGGATCAAGTTCATCTAAGTGAACAGAACGCTCAGCCCAAATCTTTCTCCTAACATTCAGCTTCTCATAAATCTCTTGGTTTTTCTCACTCGAAAACTTCTCACGATCATAGGATGGAGGGGGTGAAGGAGAAGGTGAGGGAACAGTCCTACGGGCTCTAGTTTTCCTAGGCATAGTGCTAAGGAAAGGACAGAGACAAAGTGAAAAACCAAAAAGAACAAGAGAAAACATAACCAAGGGCAGACTGCAAATTAGCACAATAAAAAATATAGAACAAAAATCTATATGATGCATGAACATTAATAATGTTGTGATGCATGATCTAATGCAGTAAACAAATAAGTTCAATTGAGATTGAATTGACAAAATTGGCTTGAACATGGAATTTTTATCAAAAATCCCAAAAATTGAAAACCACTTGTTGAAATTTTTACCAAAAAGATGAATTGAGCATTATAAAACACATTACATAGATTATAATGCTTAATTACAACTACACAACAAGTCAATTTCATCAAAGTCTTCCCAATTTAACAAAAGCCCCAATTCGGATCAAGAACAAGCCCTAGATTTTTCAATTTTTCACCAAACTCAAATTTGATCAAATTAACAGGTAATAATCATGTTTATGAAGTGTCCCCACAAAAACCCAATGATCAATTGTATAAAATAAGGCTTGAATCAACAGAAAATCCCATTTATTCAAAGTCCAAAAATTACCCTCAAATGCATGAATTTATGCATGAAAACATGAAAATAAAATCAAAAGGAAGGGCACAAGTGTCTTACCGACTTGAGGAGAGAGAGAATATGCAAAAACTTCGGAAGAAAACGACAAAAATCACAGATTTGAGCTTGCCAACGCGGAGAGAGGAAAAAGGTTTGAAAAGTTTTTGAAATAGGAACTTTGAAAAAGTCAGAAAAGTACCTTTTAAAAAGCTTTTTCACGATGTTCGATCGATCGAAAATCAGATTCGATTGATCGAAACACACAGTCATTTTGAGACAAATGAAAGCACTTTTTCGATTGATCGAAAATCAGACTGGATCGATCGAAATGGGCAGAGGCTCACTAAATTTTGAGAAAAATCACAGTTTTGAAAGACAAACCAAATTTTGAAAAACAACTCCTCAAAGCATTAAATTACAGAAATAAAATGCATGAGTATGAGATGGAATGCTTTTTCAAAAACCCAAAATTTTAAACCCAATTTTCTCAAAAACAAGTTTCAATCATTCTTCCTTTGAATATTCTCAAGCAACAAATATGTTGTACACAAATCTCAAGATAATTTCAAACTTGGTTGGTCAGACCAAAAACACACACACTAGCATGTACAGTGTTTAACAAAGAGTAACTTGTGTAGTGTGTGATACTAGCAAAAACTTGAGATACATGTGAGGTGATATGTGAATAGCAATCAAACACAAAGTCTACACAATTCATCACATAGAATTTAAAAGAGACTATCACCTAAAGAGTTACATCCTATAACTCCTACATCTCCTAGAACAAAAGCTTGCAATCATGTAAGTTTCTTGTATTTTTGCCCCATTATTTAGGTGAAATTTGGCATAAAGCCTAATAGTACACACCAGATTAGATTATATGAAATGGCATCAAGCCTAATAGTACACACCGGTTTGAATTAAGTGAATTGGCATCAAGCCTAATAGTACACACCAGTTTTAAGCATTAAGCATTTAAGCATTTAAAGAGGATACACCTTATGTTCTTTTTGTGCATGTGCTACACTTTCTCGAGCACAAAATCTTATGATATGCACTAAGGTGTTCATGATTGACTAGTGAACAGTGGTGAGATGGTTATTTATGCCTTTCTCAAAAGGATCAAGTCCGACAGTCAAATAACATGTGACTTCAAGATCAAGACAAAGTGATTAATAACCACAAACATCTTTCCCACACAACATGCACTACAAAGTTTTAACTAGTCAAGTGCAATATTTAAGCTCATCAATGTTAAACAAGGTACACAGAACATATATGACATGTGTCAAAAGATAGACCAACCTTGTTTTTCAAAAATCAAGAAAAATAGTGTCTAACATAATTTTTGCTTTCTCCTTTTCCCTTTTTTTTTTTTTTTTTTTTTTTTTTTTAATTTTTTAAAAGAGAAAACAAATAAATCCTAGAATGAAATGCATGAATGTAATGCAATGCAAGTCCTAGAACAAAAACAATAAAAAGACACAAACCAAAGAACAATGGTCACCAAAGAATAGAGCAATTAAGCACAAGGACCATGTCAGAAAGACTCAGTTAGTTCGAGTCTTTTGCATCCAAAACTTTTTAGATGCACCACGAGCATTGGAGTTCTTATTCACATTCGAGTGATTCCCAACTCCAGGATTGGAATAAAGGTTTAACACCTTTACCAATTCACCAATTAGTGCCATAGGATCTTGTGCTTGAGGCACAGGCACTTTTGGTTTAGTTGCTCTCTTATCAGCTTGAAGCTTGTAACAGTTAGGACGAATGTGTCCAGACTTACCACAATAATGACAAACCCAAGCAGGTTTACCATGCATCTTGTCCTTAGATTTGGTAGGCTCCTTAGGTTTAGATTCTCTTAAATCTACCCTAATCTTCTTAGGTGGTGAAACTTCTACGGGTTTAACCATCTCACTCACAGGTGGTTTGACAGTTTCACTCACAACCTCACTCACAGAAGGTTCAGAAGAAGAGGAAGGAACAAAAGTAGTGGAATGTGGTCCAGAATCAAAAATGCTTTCAACATATCCTAACCCAGTTTTATCAGCAGGAGACTTTTGAACATTCAGCATGTGATCAAGTTTAGAACTAGCAGATCTAGCAACAGATAAATCATGTTCCAAAGTTCTAACTTTATCAAGCAAAAGCATGTTCTCAGATTTAACATTATTCAAAAGCTCATTAGCATCAAACAGTTTAACAAGCAAATTTCTCTTTTCAAGCTCAAGAGAATCAATTTTCTTTAGGCCAAGTTCAACTTTCATAGCATCCTTTGCAGCAACTTTGCAAAGTTTGTTATAGGCCTCTTGAAGATCTGCATCTTCAGAGAGTTCCCCATCAGAAGGGTTCTCCTCAGCAGATATGCTTTCATTGACTATAGCAGTAGCCGTGAAAGCAATGAAGTTTCCATCCTCGTCACCACCGGACTCATCATCAGAAACCTCATTATCATTAAGGGTTACAGCCATAGCTTTACCCTTATTCCTCAAGAATGTAGGACATTCAGATTTCACATGACCATACCCTTGACAGCCAAAACACTGAGGACCCAAAGAGTTATTAGAAGATTGACCAAAATTTTCTCTAGGTTTTTCAAAATTGTTAACCTTAATGGGATCATTCTTCCTAAAATTTCTAGGTTCAGCAGTGTAAGTACCTCTTGCCTTTCTATTTGTATTCCTCAGAAAGTTCTTAAAGTTTTTGGCAAGATAGGCAATCTCTGTAGCAGAGAGCTCATCATCAAATCCACCACCCTCAACATCATCAACTGACTTAAGAGCCATTGATTTGGATTTGTTCACTTTAGGTAGGTCAGACTCATAGGATTGAAGAGATCCTACAAGCTCATCAACAGGGATGGAGTCCACATCCTTGCTTTCAGTGATGGCAGTCACTTTGGGTCTAAAGTCTTCAGTTAAAGATCTAAGAATCTTCCTAACAATTTTAGGTTGATCATAGATTTCACCCAAATTAAAAGCAGAATTGACAATATCATTTAATTTAGCAT
This sequence comes from Quercus aquifolioides, assembly GCA_019022515.1. Taxonomy (NCBI): domain Eukaryota; kingdom Viridiplantae; phylum Streptophyta; class Magnoliopsida; order Fagales; family Fagaceae; genus Quercus; species Quercus aquifolioides. The sequence goes on along the minus strand of CM032333.1, from coordinate 34,853,852 downwards.
AGAATTCATCAAAAGATTCATCATCAGACATTCTAATGCTTTCAAATCTAGAAGTCAATTGTTGCAATTTATTAATCTTAACTGCCTTTGTGCCTTCATGCACAGTTTGGAGGATTTTCCATGCAATATGAGCAACCTCAACATTAGAGATCCTCTTAAATTCCTCCATAGAAACAGCATTAAAGATGGCATTCATAGCTTTGCTATTGAAGCTTGCTGCTTCTTTTTCAGAAGTTTGCCACTCACTCACAGGAGTAGCGGGTTTCACCCATCCGTATTCAACGGAATTCCAAACCCTTTCATCAATGGATTTCAGGAATGCTTTCATCCTTACTTTCCAATAAGCATAGTTGTTCCCATCAAAATGAGGAGGAACAAACAGAGAGTGTCCATGCTCCATGACAACAGGGGTCAAGGATCAGCTCAGAGATTAAAAATCTCAAACAAAAAGAGCTACCTGCTCTGATACCACTTGATAGGTTATTTAGACCCCTTAAACAACCAAATTGCGTAGCCTAGATTAATTAGCCAAGTTGTTACTTAGTCAAATTATGCAATTTCTAGGTTAAAGCAATTCAACAATCATATCAAGAATAATAATGCAGCGGAAAATAAATAACACAAGATATGATCACCCAGGAAACCACACAGTAAAAACCTGGGGAGGATTTGACCCACCGATCCTCAAGGCATAACAGAATTCACTATGAAAGAATTGAAGTTCTTACAGAAGGACTACAAGCTCCCCGCTCGACTTCCTAATGCTACCCACCAGTACGAACTTCCTGACACGACCACGCGCAGGCTCCGAATCCACGGACTACTTCTTTCTTGAATTCTTCAATCAGCTACAAGCTCCCCGCTTGCTTTTCTTTTAAATTCCAATGGTTGCAACTATGTTGATCATCAAGATATTGACAACCCTAAGTTTATGTGAAGGAAAGCTCCTCAAAGATCTCACAAGAGATTCACACAAACAGCAAATATGAGCAACATAACAATATGGACAACCTACAAAAACGTGGCTAGGGTTTTGTTTATATACCTAGGGTAAAAACATAAAACCCTAAACGTTTAATGAAGTAGGGCTGAGTTGGAAATTCTGCAGAATAATCAACCTGTGCGATTTTCGATCGATCGAGTCTATTATTCGATCGATCGAGCCAGGCCAAAAGTCCCAAGTACTTCTGCAGCCACTCGATTCCAACTGTACAATAATAAACCAACTTTGAGCAAGCCTAAACAAGACTAAATACAATGTTTTGATCATGGTTTGCCAACATTACAAATTAGAGTTTTAAATACATAAAATCCTAAGACCTTAGAACCTAACAAAATTTAAACAAGATAAGGAGACAAAGATTTGTTCCTATTCCCCCATTGTTTTTTTGCATAGGCACTGACATATAGTCCAAACACCTTGTGAAAAAGGTATAAAAAAATGGAATTATGATTACAATTTCTTTTAGTCAATATGAATGGACTGACGGTATGATAGTGGTACCAAATAAAATTATAATAAATGACATACTTATACCCTTTATAGTATCCTCAAATACTCATATAATAGATGTTTCAATAAAAGAAGCCTTAGCAGATTCTCCTTTATTGATCATTAAAGAAAACATTAATTGTGGCAATTTCTTGAATAAAGACAGATTTAATTTCTTAACAAAAAGAGTTAATTATGAGTCCCTGGCAGATTTTCCTATTATAATCATTGATGAAAGACTTTATGGAGAAGCTTTATTTCACATATTCTCCTAGAATGAGATATATAGTAATACATACATGGATAGAATCATGGCAGGTTTTGAAATTTTTTTGAATTCCACTCACTCTAACAAATTCCATCATGACTACTCTAATACCACTACTACTCAGCAAGAGCACAAAGGTGCACGGGAAAAAGTTTGTTTTATTATATATACTTTAAATTTTAAAAATAATTTTCTTATGAAAGCTCAAAAATATGTTGAAAACATAAGAGCTGTTTAGACCCCCAAATTAAAGTTACGGCTCGATAGATTTTACACTAACTTAATACTAATTGCGGAATAGTGTAAATGCGAGCGGATAAACAAACAAGCTACTCTAATCCATAATCAAGACAACACAGTAGTAAAATGGAATTTAAAAGAGTAGGGAAGAGAGATGCAAACACAAGATAACATGCCGATATGTTATCAAAGAGGAAACCGAAAAACTCGACGAAAAACCTCTCTGCCACCCTCCAAGCGGTAATCAATCCACTAGACAATCAGTTGGAATTCATGGGTTAGCAAGAGACCCTCCAAGCCTAATCTACCCAATGTACCTAAGCCCTCCAAGCTCCTACTCCAACAAGACTTCTCGGAATCGTGTCTTGTCTAGCTCTCTGAATCCCGCAACAAGCTCCATATTGCATCTGCCATCCTTGGCTTCTTCCAATGCTTCCCAGCAGCACCAAAACCTCACTTGACACTCTGAAGGGGTGTGGTAAGTGTTTGGGCTATCAACCTTTCAATGATATGGAAATGGAGAGGTAGGAGTTGAGGAAAATCCACAAGCAATTATGTAGAGAAATGTGGGTATAACAATCTTTAACTCTCAAGGTTTGTGGCTAGGGTTTTCTCTCAGAAGCACTCCTCAACATTTGTGGGTAATGTGGGTATATATAATGTGGGTATAGAAAGTGTGTATTAGATAACACAGTCTGGCAAAACAGAATGTTTCGCGAGTGTCTCGCGAGAAGGCCTTACCCGCGAGCTACTCTCGAAACACAGTTGTCTCCAACTGTACTGACTCTTCGCATTCCAATCATGTGCAGGGCATATGCATCACTTCACAGGATGCTTAGTAGCGAGCTACCTGCTAGAAATCTTCTGTCTTCAATTGCTTGAGTCTTCACACTCTCTCTCTCTAACACACAACCCTTACAATTAAATCCCACAATAAATGCAGGGTACAAAAGATTGAAAAAAATTACAATCAAATTTGGCACGGAATAAAAGCCAATCAAAAACACAATTGTAAATTACAACTTTACAATCTCACCCTTTGGCTATTTCGTGACAAAACCCCTAAAACAGACTCTAGACTTAAACGTGAGTTTGGGAACAGTGGCAAAACATACTCATACCTAATCTAGAAGTTGTGAAGCACTTGCACGTATAAACTTGTAGCTTGAAACACTTGCACACAAACAAAACTTTCATTAAGCTTATGACAAGTTGAATACATGGTATTTACATGAGCAAGTAAAATGCGATCAAGTTTGTAAACACTATAAAACATGTAAGCATATCTTGATCAAACAAGATCAGTCATTAAAGAATGACTACAATGAACATTTAGCAAGTAAATGCTCATCCGGACACGCAATGCAATTAAGAACAATCCTAAGGATCAATTGCACGTCCAACACTCAACCAATGCAAAATACATGAAGTATTTGCATCTAGGAAACAATATCCTACTAGGGCATAAGAATGAGGTACTCAAGATATATAGACAACAACTAAAAGTACTAAAAAAATGCTACAAAGCATTGAGATAAACACAAATACTGAATATAAATTGAAATTAAAAACAGAGTATTAAAGCTTTAGAAGAAAGCAGTAAAAACAATAAACCAACAGTTATAAAAACTAAAAATAAATCGCCTGAAAGAACCAATGTATCTAGGCCTAAACTATGCTTCCCCTAACTGTGTAAACTCCCCCTAAAAATTTTCTCCCACTTTTTGACGAAATGACCAAAGAGGCTAGAACTGCTCGGACTCGGAATCTGAACCATGGCCGACTGACAAATCATCGATCTGAGAGGATAAGGCAGTGATCTGACCCTAGACATAAGCAAACTAGTCCGCTGTGTGCTGCACATGGGAGTCTAGCATAGTGTACATCTGCTCTACTTTGGCTAAAAGGTGATCGAGTCTGTCTAGTCCTCGTGCTGGTGCTGAGGATGATGGCTAAGCTAAAGGCTCTAGATCAGTGGTGAATCTATCTATCTCATCCTCTGTGTCACCTCCCTCCTCCTCAACATGATCCCGTGGTATCGTATGCACACCTGTTTTGGAGCCTTTGATATGAGTTGTGCTCCTAGTCACTGTGTGTGTACCAATAGCATAGTCCCTCTGAACCACTGTGAGGCCACTTGGAATTTTGAGTCTTGTCTGTGCAATGAGGCCCATAATTAGTGAGGGGAATGGCATGACTCTTTTGGAAGTTTGCTTTTTAATGCTCTTCTTCAAAATGTGGAAAATGTGTCCACAAATATCTATCTCTTTGTGGGTAAAGAGATCATACATGAAGATTGTCCTTGGCGCAGACAATGTGGTAAGGTTGGTGACCGGATATAGATTGTGGATCATCACATGTGTTAGGACATATGTGTTTTCACTTGTTAAGAACATATGTCACTTATTTATGTAAATTGGCTAATCCTTTGACAAAACGCACTTTACTTGTAATTGGGTAGATCTAGGATGTGTTTAATACTTCAAGAAACCTTGTTTCAAGATCAAGTGTTGAAGTCATCAAGTCTGTCCAAGAAAAAGCAAGCTGAAGTACAAATTCATTAATTCTCGACACCTGCTCGATAGCTACCTCGACACCTGGCTATCTGTCGAGATCTTCAGCTAATGCTTATCGCAATCTCGATAGCTTGTCGATCGATCGAGAAAGTTTCTGTCCCCTCGACACCTTCTCGATAGTTGTATCTGTTGAGATTCATTAAACCTCAACACCTTCTCGACACCTCCTCGATAGCTGCTATCTGTCGAGGTTACGGGAATTCAGATTTCTGTTTTTGGGCCAGGCTTATGTATTTGAGTAGGGTTTCTTTTCTCACAACCCTATACCTATATAAGGCTTATTTTAGAGGCCGTCACATAGGAGAATATAAGGAGAATATAAGCAAAAGGTGACCGATACCTTATTCTCTCTGAAAGAAGCTACTGCGTCTTTACGCCTTAGGGTTTTGTAACCAAGTGCTTCTTGATCTTCATTGTTGATGAAGTGAAGAACTTTGCAGCCAACATTCTTCTTCCTTAAGTTGGTGAGTGAGTCACGTACTGGGATTCGTGCAAAGGAGTTAGTCACGTACTGGGATCCGTGCAACAAAAAGGGTGGCGTTAATATATTGAAGAATTCAGAGGTTCTGAAGCGGTAGAAGGTTTCTGCTGTGAGTTCATCTACGGGGATTGTAGAGTCTAGGGACAAAGGTTTTGTACTAGATCTGAAACTTCTCTTTACTATAGTGAATTGCTTTTCGGGAAGGTTTCCCCCCAGGTTTTTTACTGTGAAACTGGTTAGTTTCATTGGTTTTCCTAGGTCATCATATCTTGTCTTATTTACTTTTCCGCTGCATTTATTTTTGACATGATATTGATGTATGTTTGTTTTAACAAGTTTTAATCATAATAAATCTAATTAACAACTTGGGTTTAAAACTTGTTAATTCTATCAACCGGGGTCTAAATTTCCCAACAACATGAGCAAGTGTCCTCATCTCGGGAGAGAATGGTATTGTGTTCATGGATGATTTCTTCGGTGTACCACCAAGTATCCTTATCATCTCCTCAATAGAACCCAATCTATCCTCATATTGCACTGTAATTGGCTGTGAGGGAGGACGAATTTCTAGGAAATCCTGAATACTTTCCCTAGTAATGACAAACTCTTTATGTCTCACCCAGCAGTTTATGTGATTTTCTTCTACACTAGCATTGGAGAAGAATTCTTCGATGATCTCCAAGTACACAACTCCACTCAGGTTGGAGAGCTTTGTCCATGTCCTGTCCTTGAACACTTCAGGTATGAAAGTGTCCTCAAGTGATTTCATTTGTACGACCCTTTCCATAATGATCGTTTTATCCTTATAGCAGTCATTATACTTCATATCAGCCTCAACAGACTTGAAGTTATCAGAATCAGTGCGTGCATGTTTGGAGGATCATCTCTTTGGAGCTGAATGCTGAGTAGGAGACACCTGCATAAAGGAACACAGAATAGAAAAGAAACAAGTGCAAAAACACAAATCAGAACACAAAAACATGATTAGTTCAAAACAAAGGTAAAACAACTTAAAAACAGAACATAATCAACTCAAAATAGAGCAAACAAACTGAACACATCATGCTAAAATTGATGGAACATGTAAACATAAACACAATGCATGAATTTAAGTGACTGTGCATGTGTGTGCATGTGCTAATGCATGTGAGTGCAGTATAAGGTGCATGGGGTGTGCCTACAGGATGCATGGCATGGCATTGTGAGGCACAAAAATGTGGCACAGTGTGTAAAACACATACCCTTTGACCAAAACATGTTACACATGCTCAATCAAGAGTAAACCCAAGCATTGGAACTCATTTGAGTCCAATTCAACACAAGAGTGTCACTAGGACATTTTGTTAAACACCTAACATGCAACAATGCACTACAACCATGAACAATGCATTAACATGGTGAAAACTACCTCAATACATGCTTAATTTGCCACATGGGGCCAACACAGATACAAACACAGCAAATGGGACTCAACCCAATCAAAATTTTGGAATTTTTTTTTACAAAATTAAGAGTTCCAACCTATTTTAGAAAAAATCCCCAAATTTAGAACCTTAACTTAAATTTCTGCATAATCTTAGAAAAACATGAAGAAAATGTTTTGGAAAACATACCTTGAAGTTGGAAATGCAAAAAATAGGCTTGAGAGAGATGGGGTTTGAGAGAAAAGATGTTTAGGGTTGGACAAGGTTTGAAAGAGGCAATGCGAGGGAAGTTAAGAGCATTTGAAAACATGTCACATCTGCTACATAAAAACTAAAAACACGCGTCTTTTGTAGGTTAGACAGTAGTGTGACAGTTGCGAAACAGTTGCAAGAATGGCCACTGAAGGTCAAAAGCTTTCGTGAGAAGCTTTTAGTCGCGAGACGATTGCGATAGCCTCTGTATGAATTGAAAAAATTTCCAGTTTTTGCCTAAAAACATTTCGCGAGAAGTGTTTAGTCGCGAAATACTTGCGAGGCAGGAGCAAGACTCTCTGTATGAAAATGTGACTTTTTAATTTCCCTTAAGCACATTTCGCGGGAAGCTCTAAGTCGCGAGCTTCTCGCGAAACAATCTTTGAACCAGTTTTTGGAGAAAAACACAAAAATACATTTTGATAAAAAAACTAAAGACACGAAAGTATAAAATCACTTTCAAAAACATATAAAACACTCAAAAATCTTTTTGGGTTTGATCGACAAATAATTGAGCATACACATCACATTTGAACATGTACAATCACACAAATGAGATAAGCATTATTTGAACAGAGTCTTGTGTGTTGTGTGTGAATATCAAATGTGGAATAGTTCTTAGACTAGAGTGAAGCTTCAATGATCAATTCAATCAAGCCATACATAACTGGCACTAAGTCAAGTGGACTATCTCAATTATAGAAATGAGTATATATGACCTCCCATAAGAGAATGATTACAAGACATAGAAGCTTTTCATTTGGCTTTTGCATAAATCATAACATTTGATCCTTTTTAGATAATACATCTCTTTTTTTGAGATCGGTGCTTGAAATTTTTGATATTTCAACATTGAGAGTTAGCCTTTGGCTTTTTGAGCACCATACATTTCATTAAAAAAGTTGCTTTCCCTTTTTCCTAGTCAAATACTAGTATGTGCGACAGGATTTTGCAGCTCAATATCTCTTTTCATTTGGAGATTTATATTTGGTGAGCTCTATTGCAAAAACATAAAAGTAAAAGTGGGAAGATATATAGGCACAAGTCTATGCAAGTATCAAGACTATCAAGACTATTGACCAATCATTCATGACAAGTTTGAAGATCTATTTACAACAATCACACATAGTTTTCAAGATTTCTCCCACACAGATATATGTGCATACAGAACAAGCTAAGCTCGAAATGCACTACGCCATTAGTACGAAGGTACTTGGCCAAACTCACATGTGATATACACAACATAAGCAATCAAACTTTTTGAAGATTTTTAAATTTTTATGGGTTTTTGAATTTTTTGAACACACTCAAAAACAGAACAAGTAAAGTAAGATCAACAAAAACAGGTACAAACCAAAACAAGTAAAAGAAACATGCTTTAAACCAGAAGCAATTGACACAAATTGAATTATGCATGTCATGATGCATGAACATATGCCACTAAACATCGGAAGTATTAATGCATGGACATGTTGTAATGCTTATGCATGAGTACCCTTCTTCACCCACACGTCATATGCGTTTGGGGTGTTATCCCTATAGGATTGGGTAAGAGTGTTGTGGCCTTCAAACCTTTTGGAGAAGCTTGCCAAATAGGTGGTGAATGCATCGATCATTCTCATCACATCCCTCACTCCAGATCACCATTTCGACCTCTTGATTGCTCAATAGCCCAATTCCTTTTGTCATTTCTTGGTCCTCTTGACCTCTAATCACTGCATTCTTCAATGCCCTCAGCTTATGACAATTTGGTCTGGTGTGTCCTTGAAATCCATAGTGATGGCAGAACTGGTTTGTTCTCGGACCACTTTGTGACTTTGGGAGTGATTTCCCTTAAGCCTTAGGCTTGACCACTAATTGGTTAGGAGGCTTATTCAACACCTGTCGGTCAGCCACATTCTTATTGTCCTCCTTCTTCACTTTCTTAGCCTTTGTGGTAGCTACCATCGGTTCTTTGGCTTTTACAAACTTCACTTCCTTCTTGGAGACATTGACAGTCGAACTACTTTCTCCAGTATATCCCAGTCCAGTTTTGTCGAAGAAAGGTTTTCGATGAGAAATGACTTCATCAAGCTTCTTGGAAGAAACTCTCTTTACTTTGGCATTTGCTTGAATCACTTCAAGCTCAAGGAATTTGACCTTTGTGTAAGCTTCAGTCAGCTCACCATCCAGCGTCTCTATCTCACACTTGGCCTCCTTATAACGTACTAGAAGACTTCTATAGTCCTCCTCTGCCTTCTTCATCTTTTTAACGGCTGCCTTGGCCACCCTTGCATATTCCCCTGATTTTTCAAGAAGGAAATTGTAGTTCTCTTGAAGACCTGCTGTACTTTCATCTTCTTCAGCATCTGATTCTTCTACAACTCTCATTGATTCCTCATCACTATGCTCCCCAAGCTCTTGTACAAGCAAATTCAAGTCCTCCGATGACTCAACATAAGCAATAATCATAAAAGCGGATTAATTCCCTTCTCCATCACAACTCTTTTCCAAATCTGATTTGGAAGAATTCGAATCACTAAGAGTTGTGGCATATGCCTTGCCCTTCATTCTCAAATAATTAGGACATTCTTTCTTGACATGTCCATGTCCGTTGCACTCGAAGCAAGTGATTCCTTGAGTAGATTGGGACTCCTTTCCATCTTTCCTTTTGAAATCCTTTTTATCCTTGCCAAAACTTTGGAATTTTCCTTTGTCACCAAATTTCCCATTGTTCTTGAACTTCAAAAATTTTCGGAAATTCTTTGCAAGATATGCAATTTCCTTTTCAACAACATCCTCATCTGATGAGTCATGAGCTTCGACCCTTTCATTAATCATCTTAAGAGCAAGGGATTTGCTCTTCCTTTGTGAGGGCAATGACAGCTCATAAGTTTGAAGTGAGCCAATCAGCTCTTGGATTTTGATATCATCAAGGTCCTTACTCTCTTCAATTGCTATAACCTTGGCACGGAAGCTCTCCGGCAATGAACGAAGAATCTTCCTTACTATCTTGGAGTCCTCCGTTTTCTCACCCAAATTAAACTTGCCAATAACCACTTCATTCAGCTTACTATAGAAATAGTCAAATGACTCGTCCTCACTCATTTTCAGCTCCTCAAATCTGGTGGTTAGCATCTGCAACTTTGTATCCTTCACTTTCTTTGTTCCTTCATACGCGGTCTCCAATATTTGCCACGCCTCCTTAGCAATAGTGATGTGAGAAATTCTGTGGAACTCATCTGGAGATACACCACAAAAAATAGCATTCAAAGCTTTACTGTTAGCGTTAGCTGCCGCAAGTGCTGCCTTATCCCAAGTGGATTTAGCGGCCTCCGGCCTAGTCCATCCTACTTCTACTGCATCCCAAGCAGTATCATCTATTGAACACAAGAATGCCCTCATCTGGACTTTCCAAAAGGCATAGTTGCTACCATCAAAATATAGTGGTGCATTTAAAGATTGAGACTAGTCCATCTCAAACGGGGTCAAGGATCGCACTAAGGTAGTTAAACCACAGCAAGTGCACCCGCTCTAATACCAATTGAAAACTCGAAAATGTGTTGAAAATACAAGTGTTTTTTAGACCCCCAAATTAAAGTTACAGCTCGATAGATTTTACACTGACTTAATACTAAGTGCAGAATATTGTAAATGCAAGCGAATAAACAAACAAACTACTCTAATCCATAATCAAGACAACACAACAGTAAAATTGAATGTAAAAGAGTAGGGAAGAGAGATGTAAACACAAGATAACAAACCAATGTGTTATCAAAGAGGAAACCGAAGAACTCAGCAAAAAACCTCTCCGCCGCCCTCCAAACAGTAATTGATCCACTAGACAATCAGTTGGGATACATGGGTTAGCAAGAAACCCTCCAAGCCTAATCTACCCGATATACCTAAGCCATCAGTAAAGTTGTAATTTACAACTATGTTTTATGTTGGCTTTATTCCATGACAAAAAGTGTTGTATTTGCTTTAATTTTGTTCCTTCTATTTTGTGGGATTTTGTTGTATTGGGTTTAGTATTAAGTTGGTGAAGACTCAAGCTTAATAGAAGATTAGTGCATTTCGCGACTAGCTCGTGAGAATTTCGCGAGAAGGGTTCCCGCAAAAAGGGCATGTGAGAAGCACATGACTGGAAGCTGAAGAGTCGTGTCAGGCTGTCAGTTTCACGAATGTCTCGTGGGTAAGGCCTTTCCGCGAGATAGTTGTGAAACATTCTGCCTAGAGGATTTTCAAGAGTGACTTTCTTACTCTTTACCCATACTATATATACCCTCATTACCAACAAATGTAGAGGAGATCATTCAAAGAGAAAAACCCTAGATAGGTTTTCTACAACACACACACCCATCTTTTAGAGAGAGAGCGACTCATCCTTAGTGAGAAATCATTATAGCCTCTTCTCCTTCCCTCTCCCATTGTCATATATTGAGAGGAGATTTGTACCCAAACACAACCCACACCTATTCAAAGTGTAGAGAGTGTTTTGGAGCTTGGAAAGCTTTGGGGATTTGCCAAAAGAAGCTGGTGAGGCTTGGCGGATACAATCGGGCGTATTGCAAGATCTAGAGAGCTAGACAAGACACGGTTCCGAGAAGTCTTGTTGGAGTAGGAGCTTGGAGGGCTTAGGTACATCGGGTAGATTAGGCTTGGAGGGTCTTTTGCTAACTCATGTATCACAACTGATTGTCTAGTGGATCGATTACCGCTTGGAGGGCGGCGGAGAGGTTTTTCGCCGAGTTCTTCGGTTTCCTCTTTGATAACATATCAGCGTGTTATCTTGTGTTTGCATCTTTCTTCCCTACTCTTTTACATTCCATTTTACTGCTGTGTTGCTTTGATTATGGATTAGAGTAGCTTGTTTATTTATCCGCTCACTTTTACACTATTCCGCACTTAGTATTAAGTTAGTGTAAAATCAATCGAGCCGTAACTTTAATTTGGGGGTCTAAACAGCTCTTGTGTTTTCAACGCATTTTCGAGCTTTCACCCTCCAAGCTCCTACTCCAACAAGGCTTCTCAGAACCGTGTCTTTTCTAGCTCTCCAGATCCCGCAACAAGCTCCATGTTGCATTTGCCATCCTTGGCTTCTTCCAATGCTTCCTAGTAGCACCAAAACCTCACTTGACACTCTGAAAGGGTGTGGTAAGTGTTTGGGCTATCAACCTCTCAATGGTATGGAAATGGAGAGGTAGGCGTTGAGGAAAATCCATAAGCAATTGTGTAGAAAAATGTGGGTATAACAATCTCAAACTCTCAAGGTTTGTGGCTAGAGTTTTCTCTCAGAAGCACTCCTCAACATTTGTGGGTAATGTAGGTATATATAGTATGGGTATAGAAAATGTGTATCAGATAGCACAGTCTGGCAAAACAGAATGTTTCACGAGTGTCTCGTGGGAAAGCTTTACCCGCGAGCTACTCGCGAAACACAGCTGTCTCTAGCTGTACTGACTCTTCGCATTCCAGTCATGTGCAGGGCACATGCATCACTTCGCGGGATGCTTAGTAGTGAGCTACCCGCGAGAAAACTTCTGTCTTCAATTGCTTGAGTCTTCACACACACTCTCTCTCTCTAACACACAACCTTTACAATTAAATCCCACAATAGATACAGGGTATAAAAGATTGAATAAAATTACAATCAAATTTGGCATGGAATATAAGCCAATCAAAAACACATAGTTGTAAATTACAACTTTACATCTTATAAAGCATGTTAGGTTCTAAGGTCTTAGGATTTTATGTATTTAGAACTCTAATTTGTAATGTTGGCAAACCATGATCAAAACATTGTATTTAGTCTTGTTTAGGCTTGCTCAAAGTTGGTTTATTATTGTACAGTTGGAATCGAGTGGCTGCAGAAGTACTTGGGACTTTTGGCCTGCGATCGATCGAAGATTAGACTCGATCGATCGAAAATCGCACAGGTTGAATTTTCTGCAGAATTTCCAACTCAGCCCTACTTCATTAAACGTTTAGGGTTTTATGTTTTTACCCTAGGTATATAAACAAAACCCTAGCCACGTTTTTGAGGTTGTCCATATTGTTATTGTTGCTCATACTTTCTGTTTTGTGTAAATCTCTTGTGAGATCTTAGAGGAGCTTTCCTTTACACAAAGCTTAGGGTTTTCAAGGTAGAGATGATTTCAACATCTTGAAGATCAACTTAGTTGCAACCATTGGAACTTAAAAGAAAAGCAAGCGGGGAGCTTGTAGCTGATTGAAGAATTCAAGAAAGAAGTAGTCCGTGGATTCGGAGCCTGCGCGTGGTCGTGTCAGGAAGTTCGTACTGGTGGGTAGCATTAGGAAGTCGAGCGGGGAGCTTGTAGTCCTTCTGTAAGAACTTCAATTCTTTCATAGTGAATTCTTGTTTGCCTTGAGGATCGGTGGGTCAAATCCTCCCCAGGTTTTTACCGTGTGGTTTCCTGGGTGATCATATCTTGTGTTATTTATTTTCCGCTGCATTATTATTCTTGATATGATTGTTGAATTGCTTTAACCTAGAATTGTTTAATTTGACTAAGTAACAACTTGGCTAATTAATCTAGGCTACGCAATTTGGTTGTTTTAGGGGTCTAAATAACCTATCAAGTGGTATCAGAGCGGGTAGCTCTTTTTGTTTGAGATTTTTAATCTCTGAGCTGATCCTTGACCCCTGTTGTCATGGAGCATGGACACTCTTTGTTTGTTCCTCCTCATTTTGATGGGAACAACTATGCTTATTGGAAAGTAAGGATGAAAGCATTCCTGAAATCCATTGATGAAAGGGTTTGGAATTCCGTTGAATACGGATGGGTGAAACCCGCTACTCCTGTGAGTGAGTGGCAAACTTCTGAAAAAGAAGCAGCAAGCTTCAATAGCAAAGCTATGAATGCCATCTTTAATGCTGTTTCTATGGAGGAATTTAAGAGGATCTCTAATGTTGAGGTTGCTCATGTTGCATGGAAAATCCTCCAAACTGTGCATGAAGGCACAAAGGCAGTTAAGATTAATAAATTGCAACAATTGACTTCTAGATTCGAAAGCATTAGAATGTCTGATGATGAATCTTTTGATGAATTCTATGCTAAATTAAATGATATTGTCAATTCTGCTTTTAATTTGGGTGAAATCTATGATCAACCTAAAATTGTTAGGAAGATTCTTAGATCTTTAACTGAAGATTTTAGACCCAAACTGACTGCCATCACTGAAAGCAAGGATGTGGACTCCATCCCTGTTGATGAGCTTGTAGGATCTCTTCAATCCTATGAGTCTGACCTACCTAAAGTAAACAAATCCAAATCAATGGCTCTTAAGTCAGTTGATGATGTTGAGGGTGGTGGATTTGATGATGAGCTCTCTGCTACAGAGATTGCCTATCTTGCCAAAAACTTTAAGAACTTTCTGAGGAATACAAATAGAAAGGCAAGAGGGACTTACACTGCTGAACCTAGAAATTTTAGGAAGAATGATCCCATTAAGGTTAACAATTTTGAAAAACCTAGAGAAAATTTTGGTCAATCTTCTAATAACTCTTTGGGTCCTCAGTGTTTTGGCTGTCAAGGGTATGGTCATGTGAAATCTGAATGTCCTATATTCTTGAGGAATAAGGGTAAAGCTATGGCTGTAACCCTTAGTGATAATGAGGTTTCTGATGATGAGTCCGGTGGTGACGAGGATGGAAACTTCATTGCTTTCACGGCTACTGCTATAGTCAATGAAAGCATATCTGCTGAGGAGAACCCTTCTGATGGGGAACTCTCTGAAGATGCAGATCTTCAAGAGGCCTATAACAAACTTTGCAAAATTGCTGCAAAGGATGCTATGAAAGTTGAACTTGGCCTAAAGAAAATTGATTCTCTTGAGCTTGAAAAGAGAAATTTGCTTGTTAAACTGTTTGATGCTAATGAGCTTTTGAATAATGTTAAATCTGAGAACATGCTTTTGCTTGATAAAGTTAGAACTTTGGAACATGATTTATCTGTTGCTAGATCTGCTAGTTCTAAACTTGATCACATGCTGAATGTTCAAAAGTCTCCTGCTGATAAAACTGGGTTAGGATATGTTGAAAGCATTTTTGATTCTGGACCACATTCCACTACTTTTGTTCCTTCCTCTTCTTCTGAACCACCTGTGAGTGAGATAGTTAAACCCGTAGAAGTTTCACCACCTAAGAAGATTAGGATAGACTTAAGAGAATCTAAACCTAAGGAGCCTACCAAATCTAAGGACAAGATGCATGGTAAACCTGCTTGGGTTTGTCATTATTGTGGTAAGTCTGGACACATTCGTCCTAACTGTTACAAGCTTCAAGCTGATAAGAGAGCTACTAAACCAAAAGTCCCTGTGCCTCAAGCACATGATCCTATGGCACTAATTGGTGAATTGGTAAAGGTGTTAAACCTTTATTCCAATCCTGGAGTTGGGAATCACTCTAATGTGAATAAGAACTCCAATGCTCGTGGTGCATCTAAAAAGTTTTGGATGCAAAAGACTCGAACTAACTGAGTCTTTCTGACATGGTCCTTGTGCTTAATTGCTCTATTCTTTGGTGACCATTGTTCTTTGGTTTGTGTCTTTTTGTTGTTTTTGTTCTAGGACTTGCATTGCATTACATTCATGCATTTCATTCTAGGATGTATTTGTTTTCTCTTTTTTTTTTTTTAAAAAAAAAAAAGAAAAAAAAAGAAAAAAGGGGGAAAAGTGAAAGCAAAAAATTATGTTAGACACTACTTTTCTTGATTTTTGAAAAACAAGGTTGGTCTATCTTTTGACACATGTCATGTTCTGTGTACCTTGTTTAACTTTGATGAGCTTAAATATTGCACTTGACTAGTTAAAGCTTTGTAGTGCATGTTGTGTGGGAAAGATGTTTGTGGTTATTAATCACTTTGTCTTAATCTTGAAGTCACATGTTATTTGACTGTCGGACTTGATCTTTTTGAGAAAGACATAAATAACCATCTCACCACTGTTCACTAGTCAATCATGAACACCTTAGTGCATATCATAAGATTTTGTGCTCGAGAAAGTGTAGCACATGCACAAAAAGAACATAAGGTGTAGCCTCTTTAAATGCTTAAATGCTTAATGCTTAAAACTGGTGTGTACTATTAGGCTTGATGCCAATTCACTTAATTCAAACCAGTGTGTACTATTAGGCTTGATGCCATTTCACATAATCTAATCTGGTGTGTACTATTAGGCTTTATGCCAAATTTCACCTAAATAATGGGGCAAAAATACAAGAAACTTACATGATTGCAAGCTTTTGTTCTAGGAGATGTGGGAGTTATAGGATGTAACTCTTTAGGTGATAGTCTCTTTTAAATTCTATGTGATGAATTGTGTAGACTTTGTGTTTGATTGCTATTCACATATCACCTCACATGTATCTCAAGTTTTTGCTAGTATCACACACTACACAAGTTACTCTTTGTTAAACACTGTACATGCTAGTGTGTGTGTTTTTGGTCTGACCAACCAAGTTTGAAATTATCTTGAGATTTGTGTACAACATATTTGTTGTTTGAGAATATTCAAAGGAAGAATGATTGAAACTTGTTTTTGAGAAAATTGGGGTTTAAAATTTTGGGTTTTTGGAAAAGCATTCCATCTCATACTCATGCATTTTATTTCTGTAATTTAATGCTTTGAGGAGTTGTTTTTCAAAATTTGGTTTGTCTTTCAAAACTGTGATTTTTCTCAAAATTTAGTGAGCCTCTGCCCATTTCGATCGATCCAGCCTGATTTTCGATCAATCGAAAAAGTGCTTTCATTTGTCTCAAAATGACTGTGTGTTTCGATCGATCGAATCTGATTTTCGATCAATCGAAAAAGTGCTTTCATTTGTCTCAAAATGACTGTGTGTTTCGATCAATCGAATCTGATTTTCGATCGATCGAACATCGTGAAAAAGGTTTTTAAAAGGTACTTTTCTGACTTTTTCAAAGTTTCTATTTCAAAACTTTTCAAACCTCTTTCCTCTCTCCGTGTTGGCAAGCTCTATTCAGAAGATTTTTGTCGTTTTCCTCCGTTCTTTTTGCAAAATCTCTCTCTCCCCAAGTTGGTAAGACACTTGTGCCCTTCCTTTTGAATTTATTTTCAAGTTTACATGCATATTTTCATGCATTTGAGGGTAATTTTCGGAATTTGTAAAATTTGGATTTTCTGTTGATTCAAGCCTTATTTTATGAAATTGATCATTGGGTTTTTGTGGGGACACTTCATTAACATGATTCTTACCTGTTAATTTGATCAAATTTGAGTTTGGTAAAAAAATTGAAAAATCTAGGGCTTGTTCTTGATCCGAATTGGGGCTTTTGTTAAATTGGGATGATTTTGATGAAATTGACTTGTTGTGTAGTTGTAATTAAGCATTATAATCTATGTAATATGTTTTGTAATGCTCAATTCATCTTTTTGGTATAAAATTTCAACAAGTGGTTTTCAATTTTTGGGATTTTTGATAAAAATTCCATGTTCAAGCCAATTTTGTCAAATTCAATCTCAATTGAACTTATTTGTTTACTGCATTAGATCATGCATCACAACATTATTAATGTTCATGCATCATATAGATTTTTGTTCTATATTTTTTATTGTGCTAATTTGCAGTCTGCCCTTGGTTATGTTTTCTCTTGTTCTTTTGGTTTTTCACTTTGTGTCTCTGTCCTTTCCTTAGCACTATGCCTAGGAAAACTAGAGCCCGTAGGAATGTTCCCTCACCTTCTCCTTCACCCCCTCCATCCTATGATCGTGAGAAGTTTTCGAGTGAGAAAAACCAAGAGATTTATGAGAAGCTGAATGTTAGGAGAAAAATTTGGGCTGAGCATTCTGTTCACTTAGATGAACTTGATCCTGCCATTAGGGCAAACTTTGAGCGTAGGGGCTGGTTACCCTTGGTGGATGTTTCTGATCCTCCTCCACCTTCTGCCTTGATTAGAGAGTTCTATTCGAACATCTCTATCCGCATCTATGATTCCAACACTCTAGTCAAGAGTTGGATACGAGGCGTAGAGTACACCCTTACTCCTGAGGTAGTGGCTGATGCTCTAGGGGTACCATTGGTTCGACATCCTGTCTATCCATATGACGAGTCTCCCGAGATTAGTGATGTCTTGTCTTACATCACTGGGACTACTGTCCAGTGGGGTTCTGATCCTCGGATCACCTCTGCTGAGCTCTCCGGGTTACACTATCTTTTCTTTAGGATAGCGTGTCATTCTATCTGGCCCATTTCCCATGTTCACACCATTCCTCTTGAGAGGTGTGTATTTTTGTACGCTCTGGTTACTGATGCTCCTATTAGTTTTCCCCATCTTTTTCTTCGTTCTTTGAACGATGTTTATAGGAGTTCATCATCTGCTCATGCTCTTGTACATCCTATTTTTATTCATAGGATTCTCCTTCATCTTGATCTTGGTGGCTTCCCTTCCTCTGAGCCCGTTCATGTTATTGCTCCTATAGGTGCGTCTTTTCTTAGACAAAGGGCTGCTCATCTTCGAGCTGGTTCTAAACACCCTAGGTCTGAGCCCTCTAGTAGCGCACCTCCTCCTTCTTCTTCTGCAGGTCTTGCTGGTGAGGATGTTCCTGATCCAGTTGGTGATGATGCTGCTGCTGCTGATGTTCCTCCACCTCCTTCGGCCGACTTCGATGTTCGTCGTACTTTGGAGACTGTCATGACCGTTCAGGCGGCTCATGGTCAGATTTTGGTGGACTTGCTAGATGAGTTTCGTGCTCTACGAGCTGACTTGGCGCGTCTTCATTCACCCTCACCACCTCCTTTTGATGGCGACTTGTGATTGCTCTTTGGCATTCCGTCACAAAAAGGGGGAGTGGTATTTTTGACTTGTAGAGGGGTTTTTGTAGTTAGGGGGAGACTTTTTGTTTTGAGGAGCTTGTGGAGTTTTTTAGATTGTATCTAGGTGCTTCACTTTGTATATCATTTTTGGGGATATTCATGTTAGGGGGAGTAACATTGATTGATATACTTGTTATATTCATTGATTCTTGTTGCTTTGTGATTCACTGCTTATTGATTTATATTTATGAGTTGATCATTCATATATGTCTTTATTTTGTGTTGTGTGAATCTTACAAGAATGTTATACCTGTTGTTTTACTCTTTTCTGTCACACATGCGTTTATGCGTTTGTTGAGTATTTCAGGAATATACAGGTTGATTCAACTAAAGCTGCTGTCTACACTTGCAACTGATGGATAGTAGTTAGGCTGAATTTGATTTTATGAGCATTACTTTTGTAAAGGGCTTTTATTTGTAAAACTTTGAGCTTTTAATTATGGTTTTGTCACGGATTGCCAAAGGGGGAGTTTGTTAGGTTCTAAGGTCTTTGGATTTTATGTATTTAGAACTCTAATTTGTAATGTTGGCAAACCATGATCAAAACATTGTATTTAGTCTTGTTTAGGCTTGCTCAAAGTTGGTTTATTATTGTACAGTTGGAATCGAGTGGCTGCAGAAGTACTTGGGACTTTTGGCCTGGCTCGATCGATCGAAGATTAGACTCGATCGATCGAAAATCGCACAGGTTGAATTTTCTGCAGAATTTCCAACTCAGCCCTACTTCATTAAACGTTTAGGGTTTTATGTTTTTACCCTAGGTATATAAACAAAACCCTAGCCACGTTTTTGAGGTTGTCCATATTGTTATTGTTGCTTATACTTTCTGTTTTGTGTAAATCTCTTGTGAGATCTTAGAGGAGCTTTCCTTTACACAAAGCTTAGGGTTTTCAAGGTAGAGATGATTGCAACATCTTGAAGATCAACTTAGTTGCAACCATTGGAACTTAAAAGAAAAGCAAGCGGGGAGCTTGTAGCTGATTGAAGAATTCAAGAAAGAAGTAGTCCGTGGATTCGGAGCCTGCGCGTGGTCGTGTCAGGAAGTTCGTACTGGTGGGTAGTATTAGGAAGTCAAGCGGGGAGCTTGTAGTCCTTCTGTAAGAACTTCAATTCTTTCATAGTGAATTCTTGTTTGCCTTGAGGATCGGTGGGTCAAATCCTCCCCAGGTTTTTACCGTGTGGTTTCCTGGGTAATCATATCTTGTGTTATTTATTTTCCGCTGCATTATTATTCTTGATATGATTGTTGAATTGCTTTAACCTAGAATTGTTTAATTTGACTAAGTAACAACTTGGCTAATTAATCTAGGCTACGCAATTTGGTTGTTTTAGGGGTCTAAATAACCTATCAAATTTTAAAGAAATTTCACAAAAAGACATTGGTAAAAGGATTTTAAAAAAGAATTTGAAAGATGCTTTGCAAGAAATATTTATTTTCAAAATAATATTTCAAGTCATAATCTTTTTTCCAAAACCCAATTGCAGACTACTGTGAATAAAAGACCCTCCCAGACAGTAATCATGCAAGGCTTTACAGAATACCACGTAAATATGCAGGTCTATGGGTTTTCAGAAAAGTCCTTTATCTTTTGCCTGCATACAACGTGGGGAACACATGGAATATTTTTGCCCCTCCTTTTTGCAAAAGCACAATACGATGTGGCGCCAGAGTGATATCGTCAGCCTTCGCTCCAGATCCTGCAAAGAATGTTCCCAGATACAAATGAATGTGGTCACCGGTGTGGTGCCAGCCACAAAGTCTCCGATGCCAAAGTTAGGAAAGGTCCTCTTGTATCAAGAAAGAATAAAATATCTTTTAATAATGAAATTTCTAGTGAGTGTTTCTTGTACCTTTTCCGGATCCCGTTTGGGGATATATATAGGTTGTTTTCAGTACCCTTCTAGCCGTTGGTTCTGCCATAATGAGGGTGTAATTCCTTGACTTCGTAACGCCCGTGCAGGGTAGTAAATTTGACAGATACTTCTTCAACGGTATTGGTATTTATTGTTCATTTTGTAACGGATGGTCGTGACAGGTGTATGGACGACTAACTTGTAGTTTCGGGCATTTACTCTCGTTCTTATTAGTCGTCCACAAGCAAGGTATGGACGGTCATATATTTTTTTGGATCTATCAGCTGCCCCCTTATTCCGAGATCGTCCATAATTCGGACGATCCTAGGAATACGAAAAGGTTTTTTTTTTTTTGGGAAGTGCTCTCCGCATTAATTGCCTTCTGGCGGCGTGGCGTGCGTCGTGGCCACGTGTCTAGTTCTGACTGGTGGGGAAACATCGTTTCCGGTGAGTGTCTTTTCGGTTTCCCGCGGTTTTCCAAAGCATTCCTTTTAGCTTGACCTTTCTCTTTCCTTTCATTTCCTCCGTTTCATATTTCTTTGGTTTTTCTGGGTTTCTTCCTTTTTTGTCTTCTCTGCGTTTGATTCTGAGTCTTGCTGCCGTGGCTGCCTTGCCTTTTCGACCTCCGATTTTCTTCCTTCTCTTCAGGTGCGTATCCCTTCTTTTCTGCTCTTTTTCCCTTTTTTCTGCTTTGTATTTGCTTAGTTTCCTTTTGTGTGTATCCCTCCTTTAATGGTGGACTACACGGCATTTCAGCAAATTTGTCCTTCTGTTGCTTTTCTTTCCGCGCGTCTGGGAGGTTCTCTAGAGTTTTCCAGCGACCGGTATCTATACCTTGGTGATTTTGTGGTTGAGGGGAGTGGTTTAGACTTAGCGCTAAGTGAACTGCACCCATTGTTGCAGCAGTCTTTTTCTTGGTTTAAATCTGTTCGCGGGGTCCTTGAGAGGGAAAAAATGGGTTCCGCGGTGAGGTCGAGTGATCCTGAAGGAGGTTCTTCTTCTGGCGCGGCCGTGGACGGGGCTGTGCTGGACATAGCTACCTCTGCACTTCCTTCGTCCAATCTTCCTTTGTCAACTCTTCCTTCGTCTTCCGCTGTCGTTTCTCGTCCCTTCCATGCTCTTAAGGAAAAGTGTAATTTGAAGGTCGATGTTTTTAGTAGGTTCAGGGATAGGTTTCAATTCCCAGCGGAAACTAGGGTTCGTCTCCCCAGGAAGGGTGAAAAAGCTTGTGCTTTTGCCCACGGAGAAGTTTGCTTTTATGAGGCGGCCTTCCTGGGTGGTCTAAGGTTCCCCGTTCATCCATTTATCATGGAGCTTCTAGATCACCTGTGGATTGCTCCTGGGCAACTTATGCCCAATTCTTGGAGAATTGTCATAAGCTGTATGGTGATCTGGACGACCATAGCAGATGGAGAGATGATCACGGTGAACGAGCTTACCAATCTCTATCGTCTAAAAGAGTCTAGGGAATTCGGGTATTATGAGCTCGTCCCCTGGGAGAGGAGGTCACGTTTGGTAGCCGATCTCCCTTCGTCCTTCCGTTACTGGAAGTCAAGATATTTTTTTGTGTCCGGAGATGGTTGGGAGACCTTGTCAGATGACGTTTGGGGAAATGTCCCCAGGCTGCTGCGTCGGTGGGAGATCCCTGGTCTTGGTGCGTTTGTCTTTTTATGCTTTTTTTTTTTTTTTTTATCATCGTTAGTTTCTTTTTTATCGTCAGTATAATCTTGAATGACTTTTTTTGCTGTGCAGTGAAGGAGCGTCCTGGTCTTGACAGCCGATTTGAAGCGAGAGTTCAGGAAGCGATCAAATATTCAAGGACGATCGAAGATTTCAACGAACTTATCGATCTGCGTACTCTGGCTCGTCACTGTTTGGGACCTGATCCTTCACTCTACGTCCTTCAAGTTCTTGATCGGGAGCAGAAAAAACGTGAGTAGATGTGTATGATACGTATGTGTATATGTATATATATTTTTAACTTTCTTTAGCTTTCTTCTCCAGAAATGACGAGCAAATTCAACAAAGATCTGTATGCGAAAATCAGGGGGAAGAAGAACGAACCCCTTTCAAGCATTGGTCAGAAAACTTTGAAGTTTACTGACAGAGAGAAAGAAAAGGAGAAAGAGAAAGAGACGGTGGAGAGGGGGTCGTCTACCCCAACTCAGGACGAGGCAAGGACAGCTTCTCCTGCAGTTTCAATTGAAGAGGTCCCTGGACCAAAAAGGCGAAAGACATCGCACAAAGGTAAAGAGAAGATGGGTTCCAGTATTTTGGACGATGCGGAGGCTGCCGTAGCCCGGGCCAATGATTTTTTAACTCCTGAAGAGAGAAAGGAGATTTCTCTCGTTCCTTCTCATGAAATGGTGAACCAGCACGTTCATAAACTCGTGCAGGTATGCTCTCTTTACTTTACCATCATATTATCGTCATCTTATTGTTTTCTCAAAAAACTCATAAGCTAATATCTTTAGGTGTTGGGGGAAACGATGCACCTTACTTCACAATTCTTGGCGAGTGAGGAGAAAGCTGTTATGGCCACTTCAAAGGTGGAAGCTTTAGAGGCTGAGGCTTCGGGCTTGAGGAAGGATCTGATCGCGGCGATGGACGCCAATAATACTTCCAAGGAGCAAATCAAAGTCCTGACTGAGCAACTTGAAGCTGAAAAGGCGAAGGTGAAGCAGAAGGATGATCTCCTTGCATCCGCGGGTCAAAGGATGAAAGCTGCTGTAGCCAAGGCCGTCCTAGCCTTCCAGACGACGGATGAGTACAACACTGTGCTGTTCCAGTGGTACTTCAAGGGGTTTGAGCTGTTAAGAAGATACATGATCAAACATGGGCAAGGAGTCAATCTGGACGACCTGGACTTTGAAGCTGTGGATAAAGAGATAGAGGCGGACGAGGCTGCCCTGGCAGCTCAAGCTTCTAGAGCTTCGGGTGAGGACCCTCCAGCAACTGACGAGGGTGACGGCCAGGCTCCTCCAGCATAAACACTTAGTGCCCTTTTTTTCGTTTTGTTTTTTTGAACAAACACTATTTCAGGTCCCCGTATGTTTTGGGGTTTTTCCTTGAACAACTTGCATTTTTGTGCATATATATATGAGTTCTGTTTGTTGTTGTTTCTTATGCTTATTTTAATCGTTTCTCCCCTTCAGCCTTAGAAGAATTTGAGTTGAAATTACTTCTTCGTTTCTTGAAGTATTCATTCTCTTCGTCCGTCTTGTGGACTTAGATGATTTTTGTTGGAATGTTCTCGGTCGATTTGAAGGATTTCCTCGTCATTTTGATCTGGACAATGAGCATTCCTTGCGGGAATCTCATCATCTTTTCGATCTAGACGATGGTAGCTCCTTCAAGGCTTTTTAGGACCTGCTAGATCTGGACGATGCTTTATCCTTTCGCAGGGTTTTATTGTCTCTTTAGATCTAAACGACTTAAACTCTTGTAGTGAGTTTTATGGCCTTTTCGATCTGGATGATGTACATCCTTTCGTAGGATTTAATCGTCTTTTCGACCTGGGCTATCAGCCGTTTTAAATTTTGAGAAGGCAATTTAGAACACGGGGAGTGCTGAATAACCACTTATGGAGCCCTGAATGATTACTTATACAATTTTGCATAAATACATAACTTGTGGTAGACAACATAAAATTAATTTGAATAAACAGAAAGCATGGAATCAAATTTTGTTAACTGCTTACAATTAGGCCATGGATTCTTTCTCGTAATACCTCTTTAGGTGCTCGACATTCCATGGACGAGGTAACTTATTTCCTTCTTGGTCTTCTAAATGATAGCTTCCTTGTCGTGAATAATGGACGACTTTGTAGGGTCCCTCCCAGGTTGGGCCTAGTTTGCCTTATGCAGGGTCTTTTGTCGCAGGAGTTACTTTCCTGAGGACGAGGTCACCGATGTTGAATCTTTTTAGCTTCACTCTTTGATTGTAGTATCCTGCCATCTTTTGCTGGTATTTGGCCATTCTCTGCGAGGCTTGATTTCTAACTTCGTCCACGCAGTCCAGGTTCAATCTTAGCTGGTCGTTGTTTTCTTCTTCGTCAAAAAAGTTTCTCCTGATGCTAGTGAGCCCCACTTCGACGGGAATAACTGCTTCCGTGCCATAGGTTAGGTTGAAGGGGGTTTCTCCTGTTGGTGTTCTTGCCGTCGTCCTGTAAGCCCATAGGACGCCTGGTAGTTCCTCGGGCCACGCTCCCTTTGCCCCCACTAACCGAGACTTGATTATCTTGAGCAAGGTTCGGTTCGTTACTTCCGTCTGTCCGTTGGCCTGAGGATGTCCTGGTGAAGAATAGTTGTTTCTGATGCCTAAGCCTGAGCAGAATGATCTGAACCCTTGGCAATCGAACTGACGACCATTGTCGGATATGATCGTCCGAGGAATCCCGAACCTGCAAACAATATTTTTCCACACAAAATTTTGTACCTTAGCTTCTGTGATTGTTGCAAGTGCCTCTGCTTCGACCCACTTCGTGAAATAATCAATCGCAACGAGCAGGAACTTCATTTGTCTTTTTCCCTGTGGTAGGGGACCGACGATATCGATTCCCCATTGTGCGAATGGCCAGGGAGAGGAAATGCTCGTCATTATCTCACCTGGGACTCGTTGAACGTTCCCATATCTTTGACAGCTGTCACACTTTTTTACAAAGTCGGCCACGTCTTGCTGCATTGTGGGCCAGAAATAACCTGCCTTCATGATCTTTCTGACGAGTGACTTTGACCCCATATGATCTCCACAGATTCCTCCGTGAACCTCCTCGAAGACATACCTGGCCTCTTCGTCTTCTACACATCTTAAATACGGTTGAGAGAAACCTCTTCTAAATAGTTGATCATTCAAGATAGTGAACCGAGCAGCTCTTCTACGGACCTTCCTGGCTTCTTCAGTGTCTGATGGCAGTTGCCCGTCTTTAAGAAAAGCAAGGATCGGACTCGTCCATCCCTGGTGTGTATGCACAGAGAAGGCTTGCAGCTCTTTAATGCTCGGGAGACTTTGTTCTTCTAGTCTCCAGTCATAATTCTTGTCCTGAAGATCTGCTGATGCGCTGCGGGCTACTTCGTCGGCTTCTGTATTCTGTTCCCGTGGAACCTGTAAGAACTCCACCTGATTGAAATTGCTTACCAGCTGGTTAGTTAACTTTAGATATTTTTGCATCCTCGTCTCTTTGGCTTCGAAATCCCCCCTGACTTGCCCTATGACAAGCTGTGAATCACTTTTGACGACAATTTTTTCAGCTCCCAATGCCTGAGCTAGTCGGAGACCTGTTAGCAGAGCTTCATATTCTGCCTCGTTATTTGTTATGGGGAACTTCAGCTGGACCCCGTATTTGAGGACATCGTCCTGGGGAGAAACAATAACAATGCCTGCTCCTCCCCCTTTCTGTGTAGACGATCCATCTGTGTTGATCGTCCAGATATCTTCCTGTGCTTCGTCCTGCCCGTTGGTAGTGAATTCTGCTATAAAATCTACCAAGGCCTGAGCTTTTATGGCTGTTCTCGATCGGTATTCGATATCGAACTGGCTAAGTTCGATCGTCCACTGTACCATTCGTCCAGCTGCCTCGGGTTTGTTCATCGCCTTCTTGATTGGCTGATCCGTCATTACCTTTATCGGGTTAGCCTGGAAGTATGGGCGTAGCTTCCTGGAGGCCATTATTAGGGCGAAAGTAATCTTTTCGATCCGGGGATATCGAGCCTCTGCCCCCTGGAAGGCTTGGCTGACATAATACACAGGGAGTTGTACCTTGTCCTCCTCCCTGATTAAGGCTGCACTTACTGCCGTGACAGACACTGCCAAGTATAAGAACAGATCTTCTCCTTCCTTGGATGGACTTAAGAGCGGGGGATTGCTCAAGTACCGTTTCAACTCTTGGAATGCCGTCTCGCACTCCTCCATCCAGGCAAAAACCTTCTTCAGGGTCTTAAAGAATGGAAGACACTTGTCCGTTGCTCTCGAGACGAACCTGTTGAGTGCCGCTACTCTTCTTGTGAGCGATTGTACTTCTTTGGTCGTCCTCGGTGAGGGCATTTCAAGGATGGCTTTTACTTTTTCTGGATTTGCTTCAATTCCCCTTCGTGAAACCACAAACCCGAGGAACTTCCCTGAAGAGACTCCGAAAGCACACTTGGAGGGGTTTAGCTTCATGCTATGCTGCCTGAGCATATTGAATGTCTCCTTAAGATCGTTCATATGATCCTCTTCTTCTTTGCTCTTGACGAGCATATCGTCGACGTACACTTCCACATTTCTCCCAATCTGCTTGTTGAACATTTGATTTACCAATCTCTGGTATGTGGCTCCTGCGTTCTTTAGACCGAAGGGCATGACCCTATAGCAATAGAGCCCTTGGCTAGTGATGAATGCAGTTTTTTCCTGATCTTCTTCCGCCATTTGTATCTGGTTATACCCCGAGAATGCGTCCTTGAAAGTGAGAAGTTTGTGCCCGGCAGTAGAGTCTACTAGTTGGTCGATTCTGGGTAAGGGGAAGCTGTCCTTCGGGCAGGCTTGGTTTAGATCTGTGAAGTCAACGCACATTCTCCATTTCCCATTTGCCTTCTTGACCATGACGACATTGGCCAACCACTCCGGATAATAAACTTCTCGAATAAAGTTTGCATCAAGTAGTTTTCTCACTTCGTCCATCACCGCTTTGTTTCGTTCAGGGGCGAAAACCCTTCTTTTTTGCTGGACGAGCTTCTTTTCCGGATCTACGTTTAGGCGGTGTTGGATGATGCCTGCTGGGATCCCTGGCATATCTTCGTGGCTCCAGGCAAATACATCGAGATTGTTTTTCAGGAAAGTAATGATTTCTGCCCTCGTCCTCGGTTTTAGGTCTGTTCCTACCTGAGTCGTCTTTATCGGATCCCCTTCGACCAGTTCTATTGTTTCTAGCTTCTCCACGATCTCAGGTATTTTATCCTCGATCACCCACGTATGGTTTTCTTTCGAGGCTAGGACGGCCTGGTAGCACTCTCTTGCCAATACCTGATCTCCCCTTATTTCTCCGACTCCCTGTTCTGTAGGAAACTTTACCTTCAGGTAGTACGTGGAAGTGGCAGCTTTCCAACGGTTAAGGGTTGGTCGTCCTATGATAACATTGTAAGACGATGGTGAGTCTACAACCAGAAAATTGTGTTTGTTGGTTACCTGGAGGGGGTATGAGCCAGCTGTGACCGTCAACGTCACTATCCCGCGTGGGTACACCTTGTCTCCGCTGAAGCTGACGAGGGGTGACTTAAAAGGACGAAGCCTCTTCGGGTCTACCTTCAATTGCTGGAAGGCGGACAGATAGATAATGTCCGCTGAACTCCCGTTATCTACCAGAACTCTCCTCGTGTTGAATCCCTCAATCATGATCATGATGACGAGCGGGTCGTCATGAGGATGCCTTATCCCCCTGGCATCTTGCTCTGAGAAATACATGTCCTGGTTCGTTCGTCGCTGCTTTGTTGGAGGTAAGCTATGAACACTGTTTATTTGCCTTTGGTATGACTTTTTGAGGGATCTGAACGAGCCTCCTGTGGACGGTCCTCCCGTGATGGTTTTTATTTCTCCTTTTGCATTTTGCGGACGAGGTGGCTGATCTTCAGTTCTTTGGAAACCTCCAGGCTGATCCCTCTTACCGTATCTGGTGGCTTCTCCTCTTTTCACGTACCTTTGAAGCTTCCCTTTTTGAATAAGTTCTTCTACCTGCTCCTTCAGGTCTCTGCAATCCTCCGTGTAGTGTCCGTGGTCTTTGTGAAAACGGCAATATTTCTTTTTGTCACGTACACCGGGTGGTGATTGGAGTGGCCTGGGCCACTTTAGGCTTTGTTCGTCTTTGATCTCCGCCAAAATTTGATCGACGGGCATCACTAATGGCGTGAATTTCGTTTGCCGAGAATTCTTATCATCCCTTCGTCTATTCCCGTCGTCATTACGTCTGTCAACTCGGTCTCTCTTCTGCCCCCTTCGATCGTCATTCTCATTCCTCTTTTCTTTTGTCTTTTCTGCCCCGTCTATAGCTGCCAGGGCATCTTCAGCGTTCATATACTTCTGCGCCTTCAACAGTGCTTCTGCCATCGTCTTGGGAGGGTTTTTTGCCACAGAAACCACAAAGTCCCTGGATTTCAGTCCTGCTTTAAAGGTCGTAAGTTGTACCTTGTCGTCAGACTCGTCTACTTCCAGCATTCCTCGTGTGAAACGTGTCACATAGGACCTCAATGTTTCTTTCTCTCCTTGTTTCATTGTGAGCAAGTGATCGGTAGTTCTTTTTGGACGTTGTCCACCAACAAAATGACGAACAAACGAACTGCTTAGCTGTTCGAAATTATCGATGGAAGATGTGGGCAATTTTGTGAACCATTCTCGGGCGGCTCCTTTCAGGGTTGTGGGAAAGGATCGACATAGAATCTCGTCAGGAGGCTGTTGAAGACCTAAAGTCGTCTTGAAAGTATTCAGGTGATCCAACGGATCTTTCAATCCGTCGAAGGGCTCGAGCTGGGGTAAACGGAACTTGGAGGGTACCGGGCACTCCTGGACGGCTGTGGTAAAAGGGGAATCAGTTTTCCTGACGATTCGGTCCAGCCCTTGATCCGTCTTTCCTCTAATTGCGCTTCTCAACTCGTCCATCTCTTTCCTCATTTCCTTGAGGAAACTTGAGTTTGGTTCTTCTGGAGTGCCGGTTCGTCTCCCATGACTGTCTCCGTCCTCATTCCCATTGACTTCTGTGTGGTTGTCCCCTTGTTGCAGTCACTGTTTCATTTCTTGATTTTGCTTGGTGAGCTCTTCCACTGTGGCAGCAAGTGCTTGAATTTGTAGGGACAACGCAGCGGGGTCTGGGATACAGCTGGACTCCATCTCCTTAGAATAGAACAGTACCCTTGAACCGAAGGCTCAAGAATAATACGTCCCCACAGACGGCGCCAAACTGATGATGCTAGGATCGTCAGTAGAGATGTTCGTCCAGAGTGATATCGTCAGCCTTCGCTCCAGATCCTGCAAAGAATGTTCCCAGATACAAATGAATGTGGTCACCGGTGTGGCGCCAGCCACAAAGTCTCCGATGCCAAAGTTAGGAAAGGTCCTCTTGTATCAAGAAAGAATAAGATATCTTTTAATAATGAAATTTCTAGTGAGTGTTTCTTGTACCTTTTTCGGATCCCGTTTGGGGATATATATAGGTTGTTTTCAGTACCCTTCTAGCCGTTGGTTCTGCCATAATGAGGGTGTAATTCCTTGACTTTGTAACGCCCGTGCAGGGTAGTAAATTTGACAGATACTTCTTCAACGGTATTGGTATTTATTGTTCATTTTGTAACGGATGGTCGTGACAGGTGTATGGACGACTAACTTGTAGTTTCGGGCATTTACTCTCGTTCTTATTAGTCATTCACAAGCAAGGTATGGACGGTCATATATTTTTTGGATCTATCAATCATCATTCGGCAAAAACCAAAATATATAAAAGAAAAGAAAGACTTCATGCTGTAGTAAATATATAATATGAACTCTTTTCGGTATGTGGAAATTTTTTAGCTAGAGTAACAGTTCATAGGGTTGGTGGTTTGCATAAAGAAAGACTTCATCCTTTAGTCAATATATTATATCATATTAAACTGTTTTCGGTACGTGAATTTTTTTTGGCAGCACTTACCATCACTCTGTACAGTATTAAAAATATATATATATATATATATATATATATATTTACTAGGGTACTCTACATTAGTAAATTATTTTTAAAATTTTTTTATAAAAAATTTCCTGAAAATTTTCCTAAAATAAGTGATTAAAATATGTCCTAAAAACATACATTAATCAGACTCAATAAAAAAGTACATAAGATTTACACAATTTTATTTACTATTTAGTTTATTTTCACTACTATTTTTGAGTTTCATTATACTTTTTACTACTATTAATGAGTAATGCCACTTTTTGGTAACATTAATTTTAAAATATTTAATAAAATTTTTAGTATATATAAATCTAAATCATGCATAGTTCTCATTTATTTTTTCTGCAATGAATCAATAGCAACGTACTATGGTGATAGGTCTAGCCACCATGATTATTGCTTCAATAACCTAAGTGTCGGCAAGAGTTAAAAAAACAATGGCAACGTACCGTGGTGAAAGCTGTAGCGGTCATGAATATTCAATATTCTTCAACAACCAAACGATGTTCAGACTTGAATTTAAATATTGCAAACATAATAGCAGTGAAAAGGTCATTCTTTCCTGAAAAAAAAAAAGTAAACATGGACTTAGATCTCTCGGCTTTAAGTCACGTGGTGATTGGTGAAGGGCGGATGAAATTTCCGTGGAAGTTAATGCTCCGTTTGTTCGTCTTGCAATGGTTAAATCTGAATATGTTTTCTTTTGACCGTAATTTTTTTTCTAAAATTGTGTAAACGTTTTACCTCTAAATTATGTTTAGTTATACGTAAAAAAAATTTCAATAAATTTTTTTTTTTCAAGGATTTAGTCGCATTTTTTGAAATGCTCTTAAAAGTATATTTTATGTTTTTGGCTGTGTTCCTAAAAATGCTATAAGAAAAACCACTAATACTTTTTTCACATTTTTCTCATGCCCTAAAAACGTATATAATAAAAAATAGATTAAGAAGAATTTTAGATCAAAAATATTTGTGATTAGTGAATGTGGTGGTAGGTGAACAGAGACAAGGGTGTGGTAGTTGGGTGGCTGAAAGTGGCGGTAGAGGTTCGATTGATGAGTTTTTGGTGAGATAGAAAATGTCTTACTGCAAATGATAAACAATTTCCCACCAAAATTGCCTTTATTTTACAGTCAACGGAAAACAACAATTTATTTGTTAACCAATTGACCACCAATTTCAATCGCCCCAAACACTCGTAAATGTGAAAATATTTTTCTAAAATCAATTTTCATCGAACAATACACAACATTAAAAACTTAGTAAAACATTTTATAAACATTTGATGGTTGGATTGCCAATTCAATGACTAGTGCCAGCAATCCTATTTGTACGTTTTTAGACCCCTTAACACAAGTTGTTTAACTTAGTTATTTAGCCAAGTGATTACTTAGATAAATTATTCAGTTCTAGGTTAACACAATAATATCATATCATGCAAATAATGCGGAAATATAAAGAACACCACGATATGATGACCAAGGAAAACCTAACCGGTAAAAATCCTGGGGAGAATTTAACCTATCTATCTTTAAGGTAAAAGCAAATTC
This sequence comes from Quercus aquifolioides, assembly GCA_019022515.1. Taxonomy (NCBI): domain Eukaryota; kingdom Viridiplantae; phylum Streptophyta; class Magnoliopsida; order Fagales; family Fagaceae; genus Quercus; species Quercus aquifolioides. Next base: position 34,822,206 of record CM032333.1, on the reverse strand, counting down.
ACTATGAAAGAATTGAAATTTTTACAATAGAACTTAGACCACTAACATCCTATTGCTATCTTGAGTAGAAAACTTACTACTATGACCACGTGACAGCTCCGAGTCCACGGACTACTTCTTTCTTTGATCTGTAGCAACCACAAGTTCTCCTACTTGTGACTTTGAGACTCCACTCAAAGGTTTCAGATCTTCTTTAAATTTCTTTATGCAACAACTAAAGAGATCATCAAGTTCTTGATGCAAATCTTGATCTTGAGAACTCTGTGTGTGTATGAAGGTAAACACCTTTCAGATCTCACAAAAGATTCAACACACAACTCTTCAAAGACTACTAAAACGTAGTTAGGGTTTTTCCTTTTATACTTAGAGTAAAACATAAAACCCTACACGTCATACGGGCTTGGGCTGAATTGGAATTTTTGCAGAAAATTAAATCTGTATAAATTTCGATCGATCGAATCAAGTCTAATTTTCAATCGATCGAGCCTTGTAGATTTTGTCCAATAAATCCTGCAATCACTCGATTCCAATTTTACACTAAATCACACTTTGAGCAAGCCTAAACCTAGACTCTATATTTTGATCATGGTTTGCCAATATAATACATATTGAAGTTCTAATACATTAGTTCCTAAAGTCTTAGAACCTAACAAACTCCCCCTTTGGCAATTCGTGACAAAAAACATTACAAAACGTAAAATGTTCAAAGTAAAATAGCCCAATCAATTATAAAAAGCCCCAATTACAATTCAACCTAATCACTATCTATCAGTTGCAAAAGTAGATAGCAGTCACGACTGAATTAACCTGTAAATTCCTGAAACACTAAACAAACACATAAACACATGTGTGGAAAATACAAGTAAACCATAATAAACTTCTTGATTTCACAAAATATAAAATAAAAGACAGATACCATGAATAACCTCATAATATAAATCAAAATCAATGTACCATATGTGATACAAGAAATATAAAAGTATAAAAACAATAAACACATAATGTCTCCCCCTAACATATACAACCCATAAGTAAAATAAATACATCAAAACCAAAATACGTATCATATGTCTCCTAGATACAATATATATAGCCCAAAAAAAAAAAAAAAAAAAAAAATCTCTCAAAAAATCTCCCCCTATCTCCATGTACTCTCCCTTTTTGTGACGTATTGCCAAAGGGCAATCATGACTCATCAGAGGGTGGAGCCAATGGAGTAGAACCTCTAGCAACCGCCAAATCTGCTCGTAAGGCTGCAACCTCATTGAGCACATCCAATAAGAGCTATCCATGCGCCGCCTGAACGGTGAGAACTGTATCCAACATAGCACACAAGGAAGAGTCGCTAGATGTAGATGGTGGAAGATCCACGGCAGCTATGGGGTCCATATAAACCTCAACAGAAGAATCATTAGAAGGAGGAGCTCGAGATGCATCACCTGCAAAAAACTCGACACCAGGGCGTTTAGAGCTTGCTTTCAACTAAGTAGCCCTTCGTCGAAGGAAGGTGGCACCTATGGGAGCAATGATATACACAGGCTCAGATGCGGGAAAGTCATCTAAACCTAAATCTAAAAAAATCTTATGAATGAAAACAAGGAAAAACAAACCATGGGATTTTGCACTACTCCTATGAACCTCAACAAGTGAACTGATAAAAAGAGTAAGGAAACTAATAGGAGCATCAGTGATGAAAGTGTACGAGAACGTACATCTCTCAATAGGAATGGTGTGAACATGAGAAATGGGCCAAATACTATGACAAGATATCTGAAAAAACAAGTAATTGAGCTCAGTAAGCTCAGAAGAGGTAACCCTAGGATCAGTACCCCAACTAATGGTAGTACCGGTATTGAGTAACATAATATCATTGAGATGAGGAGGCTCTATGTAAGGATACATAGGCTTCTATACCAAAGGTACAACAAGAGCAGATGCCACTACCTCAGGGTTAATGACATACTCTTGACCCCTTATCCAACTCTTCACAAATTGAATGTTGGAAACATCGGAGTGGACAGAGAGGTTCAAATAGAACTCTCTAATCAAAGCAACCAGAGGGGGATGCTCAACATCTAAGAGTGGTAACCAACCTCTACGCTCAAAGTTCCTACAGATCTCGGGATCTACCTCATCTAGGATAACCTTACGCTCAGCCTAAACAGGTCTAAACACAATTAGCTTCTCATAAGCTTCTTGGTTTTTCCAAAACCTAAACCTATCACTCTGGAAATCAAAAGAGGTAGAGGTTTTCTTTACTCTAGTCTTCCTAACCATGATTCTAAGAGTATAGAAGAAAAGGAAAACTGAAAACAAAACAAAGACCGAGGGCAGATTGCATTAGAGAGGGTTAGAGCACAAAATTTGTTAGGTTCTAAAGATTTAGGAATTTATGTATTTAGAACTCTAATTTGTATTGTTGGCAAACCATGATCAAAACAGGTTGATTAGTCTTGTTTAGGCTTGCTCAAAGTCGTGTCTTTTATGTAAAGTTGGAATCGAAAGGCTGCAAATGCATTGGTGCATTTCGGCCTGGCTCGATCGATCTAAAGAAAGACTCGATCGATCGAATCTCGGGCAGAATGCTTTTCTGCAGATTTTTCCAACTCAACCCTACCTCATTAAACGCTTAGGGTTTTATGTTTTTACCCTAGGTATATAAGGCAAAACCCTAGCCACGTTTTGGGGAGTTGCTCTGAGTGTATTGTTGCTCATACTTTGCTGTTTATGTGAATCTCTTGTGAGATCATTGAGGAGCTTTTCTTCACATAAACTTAGGGTTTTCAAGATAGAGATTATTTCAACATCTTGATGATCAACTCGGTTGCTACCATTGGAGTTTAAAGAATAACAAGGGTGGGTGCTTGTAGCTGATTGGAGAGTCCAAGAAAGAAGGAGTCCGTGGATTCAGAGCTTGCACGTGGTCGTGTCAGTAAGTTCTACTGGTGGGTAGTGTTAGGAAGTCAAGCGGGGAGCTTGTAAGTCCTTTTGTATGAACTTCGATTCTTTCGTATAGTGGATTCAATTTACCTTGAGGATAGCTAGGTCAAATCTTTCCCAGGTTTTTACCGTGTGGTTTTCTGAGTGATCATATCATTGAGTTATTTATATTTCCGCTGCTTTATATTCTTGATATGATTGTGTGATTGTGATAACCTAGATTGGCATAATTTGACTAAGTTGATCACTTGGCTAATTAACTAGGTTAATCTGGTTGGGTTAAGGGGTCTAAAACCTTTCAAGTGGTATCAGAGTGGGTTGCTCTTGTGTTGTTGATCTTTTGATCTCTGAGCTGATCCTTGACCCCTGTTGTCATGGAACACAGACACTCTCTTGTTGTTCCTCCTCACTTTGATGGGAATAACTATGCTTATTGGAAAGTAAGGATGAAAGCATTCCTGAAATCTATTGATGAGAGGGTTTGGAATTCCGTTGAGTACGGATGGGAGAAGCCCACTACTCCTGTGAGTGAGTGGCAAAATTTTCAAAAAGAAGCAGCTGGGTTCAATAGCAAAGCTATGAATGCCATCTTTAATGCTGTTTCTATGGAGGAATTTAAGAGAATCTCTAATGTTGAGGTTGCTCATACTGCTTGGAAAATCCTCCAGACTGTGCATGAAGGCACAAAGGCAGTTAAGATTAATAAACTGCAGCAATTAACTTCTAGATTTGAAAGCATTAGAATGTCTGATGATGAATCTTTTGATGAATTCTATGCAAAATTGAATGATATTGTTAATTCTGCTTTTAATCTGGGTGAAGTCTATGATCAACCTAAAATTGTTAGGAAGATTCTTAGATCCTTGACTGAGGACTTTAGGCCCAAAGTGACTGCCATTACTGAGAGCAAGGATGTGGACTCCATCCCTGTTGATGAGCTTGTAGGATCTCTTCAGTCCTATGAGCTAGACCTACCCAAAGCTAACAAATCAAAATCAATGGCTCTTAAGTCAGTTGATGATGTTGAGGTTAGTGGACTTGATGATGAGCTCTCTGCTACAGAGATTGCATACCTTGCCAAAAACTTTAGAAACTTTCTTAGGAATAACAACAGAAAGGCAAGAGGTACAAACACTGCTAAACCTAGAAATTTTAGGAAGAATGATCCCACTAAGGTTAATAACTTTGAAAAACCTAGAGAAAAAGTTGGTCAATCTTCAAACAATCCTTTGGGTGCTCAGTGTTTTGGTTGTCAAGGGTATGGTCATGTTAAGTCTGAATGTTCTACTTACTTGAGGTCTAAGGGTAAAGCTATGGCTGTAACCCTTAGTGATAATGAGGTTTCTGATGATGAGTCTGGATATGACGAGGATGGAAACTTCATTGCTTTCACTGCTACTGCAGTAGTCAATGAAAGCGTATCTGTTGAAGAGAACCGTTCTGATGGGGAACTCTTTGAGGATGTAGATCTTCAAGAGACCTATAATAAACTTTGCAAAGTTGCTACAAAGGATGCTATGAATGTTGAACATGGCCTGAAGAAAATTGAATCTCTTGAGCTTGATAAGAAGAATTTGCTTGTTAAATTATTTGATGCTAATGATCTTTTGAACCATGTGAAATCTGAGAATATGCTCTTGCTTGATAAAGTTAAAACTTTGGAACATGATTTATCTGTTGCTAGATCTGCTAGTTCTAAACTTGATCAAATGCTGAGTGTTCAAAAGGCTCCTTTTGACAAATCTGGATTAGGTTTTATTGAAAGCATCAATGTGTCTGCTCCTACTTCCACAAACTTTGTTCCTTCATCTTCTTCTGAACCTTTCGTGAGTGAGGTTGTTAGTGAAACTGTCAAACCCCCTGTGAGTAAGGTTGTCAAACCCATAGAAGTTTCACCATCTAGGAAGATTGGGGTTGATCTGGAAGAGTCTAAACCTAAGGAGTCTACCCTTTCTAAGGACAAGATGCATGGTAAACCTGCTTGGATTTGCCATTTTTGTGGAAAGTCTGGACACATTCATCCTAACTGTTACAAGCTTCAAGCTGCAAAGAGAGCAAACAAACCAAAAATGCCTGTGCCTCAAGCACAAGATCCTATGCACTCATTGGTGAATTAGTGAAGGCTTTAAACCTTTATTCCAATCCTGGAGTTGGAAATCACTCGAACGTAAATAGGAACTCCAATGCTCGTGGTGCATCTAATAGGTTTTGGATGCAAAAGACTCGATCTAATTGAGTCTTTCTGACATGGTCCTTGTGCTTCATTGCTCTTTCCTTTGTGACCATTGTTCTTTGGTTTTCTGTGTTTTTGTTCTAGGACTTGCATTGCATAACATTCATGCATTTCATTCTAGGATTTATTTGTGTTTTCTCTTTTAATAATAAAATTTAAAAAAAAAAAAAAAGGGAAAGCAAATTGTGGCTTGCACTATTTTTCTTGGTTTTTGAAAACAAGGTTGGTCAATTTATTTACACAGAACATATACTTATACCTTGTTTAGCTTTGATGAGCTTCTTTATTGAACTTGACTAGTTGAAGCTTTGTAGTGCATGTTGTGTGGGAAGGATGTTTATGGTGTTTATCACATTGTCTTAATCTTGATGTCACATGTTATTTAACTGTCGGACTTGATCCTTTTGAGAAAGGCATAAATAACCATCTCACCACTGTTCACTAGCCAATCATGAACACCTTAATGCATATCATAAGATTTTGTGCTCGAGAAAGTGTAGCACATGCACAAAAAGAACATAAGGTGTAGCCTCGGTTAATTGCTTAATACTTAAAATTGGTGTGTACTATTAGGCTTGATGCCAATTCACATAATTAAAACTGGTGTGTACTATTAGGCTTGATGCCAATTCACATAATTATGAGGCAAAAATTCAAGAAACTTACATGATTGCAAGCTTATGATCTAGGAGATGTGGGAGTTATATGATGTAACTCTTTAGGTGATAGTCTCTTTTAAATTCTATGTGATGAATTTTGTAGACTTTGTGATTTATTTCTATTCACATATCACCTCACATGTATCTCAAGTTTTTGCTAATTGCACACACTACACAAGTTACTCTTTGCTAAACACTGTACATGATATTGTGTGTGTTTTTGGTCTGATCAACCAAGTTTGAAAATACCTTGAGTATTATGCAAAACATTTTTTTTGCTTGAGAATTTAAAGGGAGAATGGCTGAAATTTTCTTTGGAGAAACTAGGATTAAAACTTGGGTTTTTGAAAAGGCATTCCATCTTGAACGGTTTTAGACCCCTTAACACAAAACTAGATTGAGTAGCCTAGTTAATTAGCCAAGTTGTTACTTAGTCAAATTAAGCAATTCTAGGTTAAAACAATCAAAAAATCATATCATGAAAATATATAGCAACGGAATAATAAATAACGCACGATATGATTACCCAGGAAAACCAAACCGGTAAAAAACCTGGGGAGGATTTTACCCACCGATCCTCAAGGCAAAACTGAATTCACTATGAAAGAATTGAAGTTCTTACAAAAGGACTTACAAGCTCCCCGTTCGACTTCCTAATGCTACCTACCAGTAGAACTTACTGACACGACCCCGTGCAAGCTCCGAATCCACGGACTCCTTCTTTCTTGAATTCTTCAATCAGCTACAAGCACCTACGCTTGATATTCTTTAAGCTTCAAAGGCAGCAACCAAGTTGATCATCAAGATGTTGAAGTAATCTCCGTCTAGAAAATCCTAAGCTTTGTGTAAAGGAAAGCTCCTCTAGATCTCACAAGAGATTTACACAAAACAGCAATGTATGAGCAACAATACAACTGAAGCAACACTAAAAACGTGGCTAGGGTTTTGCCTTATATACCTAGGGCAAAAACATAAAAACCCTAAACGTTTTAAAGAGTTAGGGCTGAGTTGGAAAACTGCAGAAAAACGCAATCTGATCGATTTTCGATCGATCAAATCTATTCTTCGATCGATCGAGCCAGACCGAAATGCCCCAATACATCTACAGTCTCTCGATTCCAACTTTACAATAATTAATCAACTTTGAGCATACTTTAACAAGTCTAAACATGTTGTTTTGATCATGGTTTGCCAACATTACAAATTAGAGTTCTAAATACATAAATTCCTAAACCTTTAGAACCTAACAAACTCCCCCTTTGGCAATCCGTGACAAAACCCTAATTAAAAGCTCAAAGTTTACAAGTAAAAAGCCCTTTACAAAAATAATGCTCATAAACTCAAATTCAAACCTAACTACTATCCATCGGTTGCAAGTGTAGACAGCAGCTTTGTTGAATCAACCTGTATATTCCTGAAATACTCAACAAACGCATAAACGCATGTGTGACAGAAAAAAGTAAAACAACAGGTATAACATTCTTGTAAGATTCACACAACACAAAATAAAGACATATATGAATGAACAACTCATAAATATAAGTCAATAAGCAGTGAATCACAAAGCAACAAGAATCAATGAATATAACATGTATATCAATCAATGTTACTCCCCCTAACATGAATATCCCCAAAAATGATATACAAAGTGAAGCACCTAGATACAATCTAAAAACTCCACAAGCTCCTTAACAACAAAAAGTAACAAAAAGTCTCCCCCTAACTACAAAAACTCCTCTACAAGTCAGAAACTCCACTCCCCCTTTTTGTGACGGAATGCCAAAGGGCAATCACAAGTCGCCATCAAAAGGAGGTGGTGAGGGTGAATGAAGACGCGCAAAGTTGGCTCGGAGAGCACGAAACTCATCTAGCAAGTCCACCAAAATCTGACCATGAGCCGCCTGAACGGTCATGACAGTCTCCAGGGTACGACGAACATCAAAGTCGGTCGAAGGAGGTGGAGGAACATCAGCAGCAGCAGCAGCATCACCAACTGGATCAGGAACATCCTCACCAGCAATACCTGTAGAAGAAGAAGGAGGAGGTGCGCTACTAGACGGCTCAGACCTAGGGTGTTTAGAGCCAACTCGAAGATGAGCAGCCCTTTGTCTAAGAAAAGACGCACCAATAGGAGCAATCACATGAACGGGCTCAGAGGAAGGGAAGCCACCAAGATCAAGATAAAGGAGAATCCTATGAATGAAAATAGGATGAACAAGAGCATGAGCAGAAGATGAACTCCTATAAACATCGTTCAAAGAATGAAGAAAAAGATGGGGAAAACTAATAGGAGCATCAGTAACTAGAGCGTACAAAAATACACACCTCTCAAGAGGAATGGTGTGAACATGAGATATGGGCCAGATAGAATGATAGGCTATCCTAAAGAACAAATAGTGCAACCCGGAGAGCTCAGCAGAAGTGATCCGAGGATCAGAACCCCACTGGACAGTAGTCCTAGTGATGTAAGACAAGACATCACTAATCTCGGGAGACACATCATAAGGATAGACAGGATTCTGGACCAAAGGTACCCCTAGAGCATCAGCCGCTATCTTGGGAGTAATGGAGTACTCTACGCCTCGTATCCAACTTTTTACCAAAGTGTTGGAATCATAGATGCGGATAGAGATGTTCGAGTAGAACTCTCTAATCAAGGCAGAAGGTGGAGGAGGATCAAAAATATCCACCAAGGGTAACCAGCCCCTACGCTCAAAGTTTGCCCTAATGGCAGGATCAAGTTCATCTAAGTGAACAGAACGCTCAGCCCAAATCTTTCTCGTAATATTTAGCTTCTCATAAATCTCTTGGTTTTTCTCACTCGAAAACTTCTCACGATCAAAGGAGGGAGGGGGTGAAGGAGAAGGTGAGGAAACAGTCCTACGGGCTTTAGTCTTCCTAGGCATAGTGCTAAGGAAAGGACAGAGACACAAAGTGAAAACCAAAAGAACAAAAGAAAACAAAACCAAGGACAGACTGCAAATTAGCACAAAAAAATATAGAACAAAAATCTATATGATGCATGAACAATAACAATGTTGTGATGCATGAACTAATGCAGTAAACACAGTTCAAATTAAGTTCAATTACACAAAATTGGCTCGAACATAGAGTTTCTAACAAAAACCCTAAAAATTTGAAAACCACTTGTAAAATTTTGCAACAAATTTGATGAATTGATCATTACACAAGGTTGAAAACAGATTAGAATAACCAATTTCATCAATACAACAAGCCAATTTCATCAATTAAACCTTAATTGAACAAAATCCCCAAATTGGATCAATTAGAACCCTAGAATTTTAAATTTTTCACAAAACCCAAAATTGATCAAATTAATCCATTAAGAACATGTTTATAGTGTGTCCCCACAAAAAGCCATTGATCAATTACACAAAATTGGGCCTAAATCAACAACAATCCCAAAAAGAAAAGGTTCCGAAATTTTGAGCATAAATGCATGAACAATGCATGAAATATGTAAATAAACTCAAAAAGGAGGGGTAAGATAGACATACCGGCTTGAGGAAAGAGATTTCTTGCAAAAAATCCGGAGGAAAACGACAAAAAATTGGAATAGTTGAGCTTGTCAAGTCGGAGAGAGAGAAAAGTCTTTGAAAAACTTTTGAAAAAGTGTTTGAAAAAGTCAAGAACAGTGTTTTTAAAAACCTGATTCGCGACTTTCAATTTATCGAAAAATACATTCGATCGATCGAAACAAACAGTCATTTTGAGACAAATTAAAGCACTTTTTCGATTGATCGAAAATCAGACTGGATCGATCGAAATGGACAGAGACTCACAAAATTTTGAGAAAAAACACAGTTTTGAAAAACACAAACCATATTTTGAAAATAACTCCTCAAAGCATTAAATTATAGAAACAAAATGCATGAGTATGAGATGGAATGCTTTTTCAAAAACCGAAATTTTAATCCCAGTTTCTTCAAAGATAATTTCAGCCATTCTTCCTTTCAAATTCTCAAGCAAAAAAAATGTTTTGCATAATTCTCAAAGTATTTTCAAACTTGGTTGGTCAGACCAAAAACACACACAATAACATGTACAAAGTTTAGCAAAGAGTAACTTGTGTAGTGTGTGAAACTAGCAAAAACTTTGAGAAACATGTGAGGTGATATGTGAATAGCAATCAATCACAAAGTCTACAAAATTCATCACATAGAATTCAAAAGAGACTATCACCTAAAGAGTTACATCCTATAACTCCCACATCTCCTAGAACAAAAGCTTGCAATCATGTAAGTTTCTTGAATTTTGCCCCATTATTAGGTGAAATTTGGCATCAAGCCTAATAGTACACACCAGTTTAGATTAAGTGAATTGGCATCAAGCCTAATAGTACACACCAATTTTAAGCATTAAGCAATTAAGTCGAGGCAACACCTTATGTTCTTTTTGTGCATGTGCTACACTTTCTCGAGCACAAAATCTTATGATATGCACTAAGGTGTTCATGATTGGCTAGTGAACAGTGGTGAGATGGTTATTTATGCCTTTCTCAAAAGGATCAAGTCTGATAGTCAAATAACATGTGACTTCAAGATTAAGACAAAGTGATAAACACCATAAACATCTTTCCCACACAACATGCACTACAAAGTTTCAACTAGTCAAGTGCAATATAAAAGCTCATCAAAGCTAAACAAGGTACATAAGACATGTTATGTGTAAATAAATTGACCAACCTTGTTTTCAAAAACCAAGAAACATAATGTCAAACATATTTTTGCTTTCTCCTTTTCTCCTCTTTTTTTATTTTTTATTTTTTTTATTTTTTATTTTTTATTTTTTTATTAAGGGAAAACAAATAAATCCTAGAATGAAATGCATGAATGTAATGCAATGCAAATCCTAGAAACAAAACAAAAGAAACACAGAAAACCAAAGAACAATGGTCACAGAGGAATGAGCAATGAAGCACAAGGACCAAGAAAGCCAAAAACAACTTCGGGACACCGAAGAACACCAATTACTTGACGAAGTGTCTCAAACTTACTTCCATCAAGAGGTTTGGTAAAGATGTCAGCGTTTTGACGATCAGTAGGGATATACTCAAGAACAACAATTTTCTTTTCAACCAAATCCCTAATGAAGTGATATCTAAGTTCAATGTGTTTGGTCTTAGAGTGCTGAACAGGATTTTTAGATATATCTATAGCACTAGAATTATCACAATAGACAACCATGGTGTCTTGAGGAATCCCATAATCACTCAAAAGCTTTTTCATCCAAAGGAGTTGAGAACAGCAACTCCCAGCAGCAATATATTCTACCTCAGCAGTGGATAAAGAAACAAAATTTTGTTTCTTACTCATCCAAGCCACAAGATTGGCTCCAACATAAAAACACCCCCCAGTGGTGCTTTTTCTATCATCAGCATTTCCAACCCTATCAGAATCAGAAAAACCAGCAAGAGACAAATTTGAGTCTTTGCTATAAAACAATCCATAATCACAGGTTCCACTCACATATTTAATAATTCTCTTAACAACATTTAAATGAGAAACCTTAGGATTAGACTGAAATCTAGAGCAAACACCAACACTAAATTTCAAACCAGGATACTATAGTTAAATATAAGAGACAACCAATCATGCTTCTATACAAAGTAACATCAACAGACTCACCTGATGGATCAATTGTTAATTTCACATTAGCAGCCATTGGTGTTCTAGCATGAGCAGCCTTGTCCAATCCAAATCTCTTGACTAAATTTCTTGCATATTTAGCTTGATTGATGTAGATTCCTGACTCTGTTTGCTTCACCTGCAATCCCAAAAAGTAAGTCAATTCACCAACCATGCTCATTTCAAACATTGCCTTCATTTCATCTGCAAAAGAATGAGCAAGAGAATCATTAGTAGCACCAAAAACAATGTCATCAACATAAATTTGAGCTACAACAAAACCAATCTTATCCTTTCTTATGAAGAGAGTTGTATCTGCAGATCCTCTTTTGAATCCATGCTCAGTGAGATATGCAGTCAATCTATCATACCAAGCCCTAGGAGCTTGTTTCAAACCATAGAGGGCTCTCTTCAACTTGTATACATCATCCGGTCTGTGAGGATCCACAAATCCCTTAGGTTGCTCAACATACACCTCTTCTTGTAACATCCCATTTAAGAAAGCACTTTTGACATCCATTTGATACAACTTGAAGTTTAGATGACTTGCAATGGCCAACAGTATCCGAATGGATTCCAATCTTGCAACTGGTGCAAAGGTCTCATCAAAGTCAATTCCTTCCACTTGTGTGTACCCTTGTGCAACAAGTCTTGATTTGTTTCTAATCACGGTGCCATGTTCATCTGACTTGTTCTTAAAGATCCATTTAGTTCCAATCATATTTACATTTTTCGGCCTAGGAACTAATTCCCACACATCATTCCGAACGAATTGATGAAGTTCTTCATGCATGGAATTTACCCAATCAGCATCTTGAAGTGCTTCATCTACCTTCTTCGGTTCAAATTGGGATAGATAACATGAGTGAGTGATCACATTCAAGGCTTTTGATCTCAATCTCATGTTATCATTCAGACTACCCAATATATTTGTGGAAGGATGATTCAATCTCACTCTAGAGGTTGGACGTTTAACAAGAGATGTTGTGGTACCTTTCTGTTCAAATAGAGGACTGAGCTCACTTTGTACCTGTCGAGTGTCATGAACCGGAGTGGATGGTTCTGAACTTGATGGTACTGAGACTGTATCATTCAACACCAGTAGCTCTTCCTCACTATGTTTCCCAACATACTCAGTAAGAGGAGAATCATTAACTTCTAAAGACTTATCTTGAGCAGGAACAGTGCTTTCTGAAGATGCTTCTGAACACACTTCATCATTTATCACAACATTTGAAGATTCCATGACTGTTTTGGTTCTCAGATTGTACACTCTATAAGCTCTACTGGTGGAAGAGTATCCTAGAAAGTATCCTTTGTCACTCTTTGCATCAAACTTTTCTAGGTTCTCTCTATCACGTAGAATGTAACAGTCACTGCCAAATATCCTGAAATACTTGACAACAGGTTTCTTCCCCCTCCAGAGTTCATAGGGAGTTTTCTTGGAGTCAGGTCTAAAATACACCCGGTTGAGTGTATGGCAAGCAGTGTTGACTGCTTCTCCCCAGAAGGACTTTGGCAACTTTTTGTTGTGTAGCATGACTCGTGCCATCTCCTGAACAACCCTGTTTTTCCTCTCCACAATCCCATTCTGTTGAGGTGTCTTGGGTGATGAGAACTCTTGGTGAGTGCCTTGATCATTGCAGAAAGTAGCCAGCTTGGTATTCTCAAATTCTCTTCCATGATCACTTCTGATTCTGGCTATCACAGTATCTTTCTCAACCTGCAATTTCTTGCATAGATGTATCATCTTCTCAGGAGCCTCAGCTTTATCCTTCAAAAGCACAACCCAAGTATATCTAGTAAAGTCATCCACAACAACTAGAATATACTTCTTTCCACCCAAACTTTGAACTCTGGCAGGACCCATGAGATCAATGTGTAATAACTCTAAAGGTCTTGAAGTTTGAACACTAGTCACAGACGGATGCTTGGATTTTACTTGTTTACCTATCTAACATGGTCCACAAATGCACTTATCAATCTTCTCAAATTTAGGTAAACCGATAACTGCCTCACACTTGGAAATCTTCTCCAACTGCTTATGACTGGCATGTCCCAACCGTTGATGCCACAAATCAACTTGATCAATCTTTGCACTAAAGCACTTGTTGTTTACACTTGGTGTTATGCCATAACAGTTGTCAGCTGTCCTTACACCAACACACATACAGTCACCTCCTCCATCAAGTATCTCACATTCATACTTGGTGAAAAGAACATTTAATCCATTGTCGCAAATCTGACTTATGCTGAGTAAATTGGCCTTCAATCCATCAACATACCAAACATCTTCAAACACTGGCAATCCTGGAATGTCCACAGTACCAATGCCTCTGATCACAGATTTACTTCCATCTCCAAAAGTGACTGTCCCAATCTTTCCTTCAAAGAGTGTTTTGAATAAACCTTTATTTCCTGTCATGTGCCTGGAACAACCACTATCCAAATACCAAAGACAAGAATCACGTGCCTTTAAGGCGGTTAAAGCAGTATAACATACATAATTCTTATCACATGTGATTATGCCAAGATACTTAAAGAAAGATTTAACAAAAACAACAAAAGGCAAAGACAACAAATAGATAAGTTGACAAATAAGCAAAAAGATTTTCCAAGAATCCATGACAACAAGGGTCAAGGATCAGCTCAGAGATAAAAAATCTCAGACAAAAAGAGCTACCTGCTCTGATACCACTTGAACGGTTTTAGTCCCCTTAACACAAAACCAGATTGAGTAGCCTAGTTAATTAGCCAAGTTGTTACTTAGTCAAATTAAGCAATTCTAGGTTAAAACAATCAAACAATCATATCATGAAAATATATAGCAGCGGAATAATAAATAACGCACGATATGATCACCCAGGAAAACCAAACCGGTAAAAAACCTAGGGAGGATTTTACCCACCGATCCTCAAGGTAAAACTGAATTCACTATGAAAGAATTGAAGTTCTTACAAAAGGACTTACAAGCTCCCCGCTCGACTTCCTAATGCTACCTACCAGTAGAACTTACTGACACGACCCCGTGCAAGCTCTGAATCCACGGACTCCTTCTTTCTTGAATTCTTCAATCAGCTACAAGCACCCACGCTTGATATTCTTTAAGCTTCAAAGGCAACAACCAAGTTGATCATCAAGATGTTGAAGTAATCTCCATCTAGAAAATCCTAAGCTTTGTGTAAAGGAAAGCTCCTCTAGATCTCACAAGAGATTTACACAAAACAGCAATGTATGAGCAATAATACAACTGAAGCAACACTAAAAACGTGGCTAGGGTTTTGCCTTATATACCTAGGGCAAAAACATAAAAACCCTAAACGTTTTAAAGAGTTAGGACTGAGTTGGAAAACTGCAGAAAAACGCAATCTGATCGATTTTCGATCGATCGAATCTATTCTTCGATCGATCGAGCCAGACCGAAATGCCCAAATACATCTACAGTCTCTCGATTCCAACTTTACAATAATTAATCAACTTTGAGCATACTTTAACAAGTCTAAACATGTTGTTTTGATCATGGTTTGCCAACATTACAAATTAGAGTTCTAAATACATAAATTCCTAAACCTTTAGAACCTAACACATCTCATACTCATGCATTTTGTTCATCAATTTCAATGCTTTGAGGAGTTGTTTTCAAAAATTGGTTGTTGTTTTTCAAAACTATAATTTTTCTCAAAATGTTGTGAGCCGCTGCTTGTTTCAATCGATCCAACTTGTTTTTCGATCGATTGAAAATTACTTAAAATTCTTTTAGAAATCTCGGATTGATTCGATCGATCGAATGTAATTTTCGATCAATCGAATTTCGTGAATCAAGTTTTTTAAAACTCAGATCTGACTTTTTCAAAGTCACTTTTCAAAAAGTTTCAAACTTTTCTCTTCTCTCTCCGACTCGGCAAGGCTCCACAACGATTTTTTTGTCGTTTTCTTCCAAATTTTTTTCAAGGTTTCTATTTCCTCAAGCCGGTATGTCCATATTACCCTTCTTTTTTCTTTTATTTTCACCTTTCATGCATTTGAATTTGGGATTTTCGGAACTATTCTTTTTGGGGTTTTTCATGATTCAAGCCTTTTTAAGTTAAATTGATCATTGGGTTTTTGTTGGGACATGAAATAAACTTGATGTTGTTGGTTTAATTTGATCAATTTTGAGATTTGTGAAAAATTGAAAATTCTAGGGTTTGAAATTGATCCGATTTGGGGATTTTGTTCAATTGGGTTAAATTGATAAAATTGGCTTGCTGTTTTGCTGAAATTGGTCATTCTAAACTGTTTTCAACACTGTGTGATGATCAATTCATCAATTTGTTTCAAAACATTCAAGTGGTTTTTCAAATTTTTGGGGTTTTTGGTAGAAACTCTATGCTCAAGCAAATTTTATGCAATTGAACTACAATTGAACTTTTTTTAAGTGCATTAGAACATGCATCATGTCATTAATACTGTTCATGCATCATATAGACTTTTGTTCTATTTTTTTGTGCTAACTTGCAGTCTGCCCTTGGTTATTTGTTTTGTTTTGTTTTTTTTTTTGTTATGTTGGTTCTTTCTCTGTGTCTCTGTCCTTTCCTTAGCATCATGCCTAGGAAAACTAGAGCTCGTAGGTCTGTTCCCACACCTACTCCTTCCCCTCCTCCTTTTGACCGAGAGAAGTTTCCAAGTGAGAAAAACAAAGAGATTTATGATAAGCTGAACCTTAGGAGAAAGATTTGGTCTGAGCATTCTGTCATTCTAGATGAGCTTGATCCTTCCATTAGGGCAAATTTTGAGCGTAGGGGCTGGTTACCCTTGGTGGATATTTCTGATCCTCCTCCACCTGCTACCCTGATTAAAGAGTTCTTTTCGAACATCTCTATCTGCATCTATGATTCCAACACTTTGGTAAAGAGTTGGATATGAGGCGTAGAGTATACCATTACTCCTACGGTAGTGGCTGATGCTCTAGGGGTACCCTTGGTCCAGCACCCAGTCTACCCTTATGATGAGTCTCCTATGTTAAGTGATGTCATGTCTTACATCACTGGGTCTTCTATCCAGTGGGGTTCTGATCCTAGGATCACCACTGCTGAGCTATCTGAGTTACATTATCTCTTCTTTAGGATAGTGTGTCACTCTTTTTGGCCCATTTCTCATCTACACACCATTCCTCTCGAGCGGTGTGTCTTTTTGTACGCTCTTGTTACTGATGCTCCTATCAGTTTTCCCCATTTGTTTCTTCGTTCTTTGAACGAAGTTTATAGGAGTTCATCTTCGTCTCATGCTCTTGTTCATCCTATCTTTATTCATAGGATTTTGCTTTATCTAGGACTAGATGATTTCCCTTCCTCTGAGCCCGTTCATGTTATTGCTCCCATAGGTGTGTTTTTTCTTAAACAGAGGGCTGCTCACATTCGAGTTGGCTCTAAACACCCTAGGTTTGAGCCTTTTGGTACCGCACCTCCTCCCTCTTCTTCTACAGGTCCTGCTGGTGAGGACGTTGATGATCCTGTTGGTGGTGGTGCTGCTGCTGATGTTCCTCCACCTCCATCGGATGACTTTGATGTACGTCGTACCTTGGAGACTGTCATGACTGTTCAGGCGGCTCATGGTTAGATTTTGGTGGACTTACTTGATGAGATACGTGCATTGCAAGCTGATTTGGCGCATCTACGTTCACCCTCACCACCTCCTTTTGATGATGGTTTGTGATTGCCCTTTGGCATTCCGTCACAAAAAGGGGGAGTGGAGTTTTGACACCTTGTAGAGGAGTTTTTGTTTTTAGGGGGAGATTTTTTTGTTTTGAGAAGATAGTGGAGTTTTTAGATTGTATCTAGGTGCTTCACTTTGTATATCATTTTTGGGGCTATTCATGTTAGGGGGAGTTACATTATTTTTGATATACTTGATTCTTGTTTCTTGTGATTTACTGCTTATTGATTTATATTTATGAGATTATTCATTAATATTTGTCTTTATTATGTGTTGTGTGAATCATACAAGATTGTTTTACCTGTTTATTTACTATTTTCTGTCACACATGCGTTTATACGTTTGTTGAGTATTTCAGGAATATACAGGTTGATTCAATTGAGCTGCTGTCTACACTTGCAACTGATGGATAGTAGTTAGGATTGAATTTTAGTATTTATGAGCATTATTTATGTAAAGGGCTTTTATTTGTAAACTTTAAGCTAAGTGTTTGTGTTTTGTCACGGATTGCCAAAGGGGGAGTTTGTTAGGTTCTAAAGATTTAGGAATTTATGTATTTAGAACTCTAATTTGTATTGTTGGCAAACCATGATCAAAACAGGTTGATTAGTCTTGTTTAGGCTTGCTCAAAGTCGTGTCTTTCATGTAAAGTTGGAATCGAGAGGCTGCAGATGCATTGGTGCATTTCGGCCTGGCTCGATCGATCGAATCTCGGGCAGAATGCTTTTCTGCAGATTTTTCCAACTCAGCCCTACCTCATTAAACATTTAGGGTTTTATGTTTTTGCCCTAGGTATATAAGGCAAAACCCTAGCCACGTTTTGGGGAGTTGCTTTGAGTGTATTGTTGCTCATACTTTGCTGTTTGTGTGAATCTCTTGTGAGATCATTAAGGAGCTTTCCTTCACATAAACTTAGGGTTTTCAAGATAGAGATTATTTCAACATCTTGATGATCAACTTGGTTGTTGCCATTGGAGCTTAAAGAATAACAAGCGTGGGTGCTTGTAGCTGGTTGGAGAATCCAAGAAAGAAGGAGTCCGTGGATTCGGAGCTTGCACGTGGTCGTGTCAGTAAGTTCTACTGGTGGGTAGCATTAGGAACAAAAACCCCAATAGTTCTCAAAACACCAAATTGATCAAATTAATGCATGGGAAATCTATTTATAACATCTAAGAACAAAAACCCAATGAACAAATATGGTTAAAAACAACTGAAAAATCAAAAATCCAAATTTTCTTTTGTTTGAAATTTTCAAAGAAAAATGCATGAAACATGTAAATAATTTGAAAAAGAAATGGTATAATGGTCTTACAAATGCTTGAGGACAAAAACCCCTGAAGATTGGAGGAAGAAAAAGTCAAAACGCTTGAGTTTTGGATCGGTCAAGGCACAAGAAGACAAAAGGAGAAAGAAAAGTTTTGAAAAAACTGAAGGACACGTGAGGGGAAGAAACCTTTTTGTTCTTTTCTTTTGAAATTCGATTAGTCGAGTCCTCATCGGGTACCAATCGAGCCAGGTAGAAGCTATTCCTTATAAATTTTACAAAATTTCGATCGGTTGAAAATTGGGTTCAATCAATCGAAAAACAAATTCGATTGATCGAGCACCAATCGAGCATCAATCGAACCAGGCAGAACTAAGCTTAAAAATTTAAGGCATTTTCGATCGGTCAAAGAACACACTCGACCAATCGAAAATCTGGAAAAATTGAATTTTTGAAAAACAGCAGGAGTTCTATGCAGAAAACACTTAAACCAACTTATTTCATGAATGAAATGCATGAGTATGAGTTTAAAAGTTTTTCAAAAACACTTGAATTCAACCCAAATCTTCCAAAACAAGATTATGACACATTTTGTCCCCAAAATTCAATCAATGAACATATTTTGTATCAAAATCAAAGAACATATAATCTTGGATGGCCAAACCAAATTCACACACAATTTCATGTACTAAGTTTAGCAAAGAATAACTTGTGTAGTGTGTGCAACTAGTAACTGCATGAGATACATGTGAGGTGATATGTAGATAGTAATCAATCACAATTTCTACATTATTCATCACATAAGTTTGAAAGTGACTATCACCTAAAGAGTTACATCCTATAACTCCCACATATCCTAGAAAACAAGTGCAATCATGTAAATTTTTATTTTATTTTTTTATTTTAGCCTTATAATGTACACAACAATTTATTATATATATTTTTTAATTCCAAGGCTACACCTTATTTTCTTTTTGTGCATATGCTACACTTTCTTGAGCACAAAATCTTACAATATGCACTAAGGTGTTCATGATTTACTAGTAAATAATGGTGAGATGGTTATTTATGCATTTCTCTTAGGATTTCTTAGTCCTTACAATCAAAAGCATGTGACTTCAAAATCAAGATCATGTGATCAAAAACTATAAACAACTCCCACACAACATGCACTACATAGCTAAAACTAGCAAAGTGTAGAAAAATAAGCTCATCCAAGCTAAAAAAGGTACACAGGCATGAAATGTAAACTTCATATGGCCAACCTGAACTACACATCCATGATGTGTAATACAAACAAAAACAAAATCTTTTAGGATTTTCAAAATTTTTATGAACATAAATAAAAAGCACACATTATGCTAAATGAACAATGCAAAAGCAATGCATGATAGTGCTTAACTAAGCTATAGAGGGTACACAAACAAGAAATATCAATTTCTTAATTAACCCTTGAGTTCATGTACAAACTAGGACAAATCCCAACACCAAGTTTGCATCTAAAAGGGTCTGGATGCAAAAGAATCAATCTTAGTGAGTCTGTCTGACATGGTCCTTGTGAAAATTCTTTATATCTCTTGTGACCAAAACTGTTTTTCTTTAGGTTTGCATTTGCATAACATTCATACATTGCATTCTAGGATTGTTTTATTTCATGTTTTTCAGTTTTTTTTTTTAAATAGAAAATAAAAAAATAAAAAAAGGGTTTTTGTATTTTGCATCTTCAAGATGTGTAATAGAGGTTGGCCTATGAAATCTACATTTCATAACCATCTCACCACTATTACTCTCCAATCATGAACACTTGTGTGCAAATCATAAAAGCCATGTTCGGTAAGGTGTAGCACTTGCATAGCAAAATTCTTAAAGGTGTCATTGTACATTAGTTAAAGGAAGCAAAAAGAAAAATGAAAAACAAAGAAAAATATTCTTCAAAAGAAAAATAAAAAATGCATGGTTGCAAGCGTGTTTTCTAGGAGATGTGGGAGTTATATGATGTAACTCTTTAGGTGATAGTCACTTTCAAACTTATGTGATGAATAATGTAGAAAGCGTGTTTATTCTCTATTTACATATCACCTTGTGAGTAACTCATGCACTTGTTAGTTGCACACACCACAAGCAAAACTTTGTTAAATATGGTACATGTGATTGTGTGTTATGTTTTGTGGCCTACCAAAATTAAACTTCTTAATGTGTTTAATGCATTTTTGGGGTGTGAGAAAAGAAAAGAGTGAGGAAATTTGATACAATTGAGTTTTTCTTTGAAATTTTTGATTTTGAAGATCATTTGAAGTCATGAACATTCATGCCATATCATAAAAAAAGGGGTTTTCAAATGATTCTACAGAAAAAGTTTCCAGAAATTTTCAAAATTTTTGTGTCTTTGAAATTTTACCAATCGAACCTATTTTCAACCAATCAAAATGTGAAGGAGAAAAATAGCTTTTTCTTTTAAAAGTCTCGGGTCCCTTCAATTCTTGCCCGATTCCTTTCGATAAGTTGAAACTTGTTTTCATGTGTATTTCGATTCCTGCTCGATTCCTCTCGACCAATCAAATTTCAAATTTTAAAAACATATAGGAATCAGATCCGACTTTTTCAAAAGAGCTTTTTGCCTATCTCTTCGATTCCTCTCTTGATTCCTCTTCTCAATTGTTTTTTGGTCGTTTTTGTGGTCAAAGATTCAAAGGTTTTCTTTATACACTTAAGGTTAAACTCTTTTAACCTTCCTTTTTCATCTATTTTACATGATTATATGCATTTTTCATTAATTTTTTAGGGATTTTTGCATATTTCAATTTTTGGGGTTTTTGTTGAAAATAGGGTTTTTGATCAATTCTGAACCATGGGTTTTTGTTCATGCATCATTTAAACATGTTTCACATACTTTAATTTCAAAATTTTTGTGTTTAATTGAAAATTTCGAAATTAGGGTTCTTAGTTCTTGAGAAATTGGGAATTTTGTGAAATTGTGCAAAATTGAGTGAAATTGGCTTCTGATATTGATGGATTGAGTGATTACAACTTGTATTATACTTGTTGTGTTGTTCAATTGGTCAATATAAGGATTTTTGAGAATTAGGTTGTTCAAAATTAGGGATTTTCTAAAATTCTTAAATTTCCTTTGTCAATTTTTCAAATTATGATGGATTTTGATTGTTTAAAAGCATTAGATCATGCATCATATGAGTTTAACTGTCATGCATCATATAGTTTTTTCAAATTTCATGTTATCTTGTCTCTAATCCTTCTTATGTAGTCTGCCCTTGGTTTTTGTTGTTTTCCTTGTTTCTGACTCTTAGTCTTGGCTCTTAAGGTTGGTAGGAAATTCAAAACTAGAGCCAATAGGAACCTTGGGTCTTCCTCTTCGGGTTTAGCCTTGGGTGATAGAGATTGTTTTCTATCTTCTAAGTGTGAGGAAACATATGAGACCTTGACTAAATATAGGTCTATTTGGGGTGAGAGGGAGATAGTGTTGAGTGAACTAGATCCTTCTATATGTAGGAACTTCGTGTCTAGGAATTGGGTTTCCTTGTGTGAGGTGTCTAATCCTCCTCCTGCAGTCATAATTAGAGAGTTTTACTCTAATCTCTCTATCTATTTTGAGGTTACAGGTGGTCATTATTTGACTTCTGGATCCATGGTCAGGAGTTTACCATCACTAAACAAATTGTTTTTGAGGCTTTAGGAGTACCTTTAGTTCGTAAACCCACA
Organism: Quercus aquifolioides; assembly: GCA_019022515.1. Taxonomy (NCBI): domain Eukaryota; kingdom Viridiplantae; phylum Streptophyta; class Magnoliopsida; order Fagales; family Fagaceae; genus Quercus; species Quercus aquifolioides. The sequence goes on along the minus strand of CM032333.1, from coordinate 34,800,051 downwards.
TACCTATACACTGAGTTTCCTGTTGTCGATGATATGATGTCTCTTCTTTGTGGTCGTCCTGTTTCTTGGGGTTCTGAACCAAGAATCAATTCTTTTAAGTTCACTGAGCTTAACACTTTATACTTAAGGATCACATGTCATGACATCTATCCCATTTCACATGTTCATATTGTTCCCATAAAGAGATGTGCTTTCCTTTATGCTTTCATTACTGATGGTTCTATGTGTTTTCTATCCATGTTTATACAAATTATTGTTGATATCTATAGGAGTAAGAGTAAGAGTCAGAAGTTATTCTTTCCTATGTTCATTTTTATGATTTTGAGGTTCTTAGATTTGTCAGATTTTCCTCCCCTAGAGTTAGTGCATATTACTGCCCCTATAGGAGCCACCTACCTTAGATAGAGACATGCACAAATGAAGAATGCTGAGCAAGGCACTGGGACTTCTAAGAGATCACAAGGAGATATTACTACTACCTTTGGTACTATGCCTACTACTGAGGAGACTTTTGTGGATCCGATTGCAACTGTGGATCCTGCTGGTGATGCTGAGGATGTTGATCCTACAGTTGCTCCTCCGCTTGCACTCTGTGCTATGATGCAATCCATCATGACTACTCTTGCTGCTCATGGACAACTTCTTGATGAGTTGTTGACGAAGGTTGCCTCGTTGAGGGCTGATTTTACGGATTACAAGAGTGCTTTTCCACCTCCTCCACCCTTTGAGGATTGATTTTGCCTTTGGCAATACGTAACAAAAAGGGGGAGTAGAGTTTAGGACTTTTTGTACATAGGAGGAGTAGACATATTGTAGATGATGATGATGAGGTTATTCATTTTGATGTGTTCACTATCTATTTATTTGTTTTGTGAATTCAAAGTTCAAATTTAGATTTAGATTCTTATACTATATTTTCCACACATGCGTTTATGGTTTGTTTTTAGTATTTCAGGAAATTACAGGTTAATTCTTTCTACAGCTGTTGTCTATACTAGCAACTAATAGTTAGTAGTTGTGTAAGATTTGTATTAGGGCAATAATTTGTATTTGAGCTGGTTTTTTATTTAAGCATTACATGTTGTATGTGTGTTTTGTCACGAATTGCTAAAGGGGGAGATTGTTAGGTTCTAAAGATTTAGAATTAAATATTTAGAATCAATATTGTATTGTGTTGGCAAACCGAAAACAAAACATGTCTAGTCTGGGTGTTTAGGCAATGCTTAAATAATTAGGTTGTTTTAAGTTTTGAAGTCCAGCTGATTGCAGAAAAGAAAAGTGAAGTTCTGCCTTTCTCGATCGATCAAAAATCACAGGCACAGTTTCTGCAGAATTTTTAAATAGGCTCAAAGCCCGCGAAAACGTTTAGGGTTTCACTAAAACTTCTCCATATATAAAAGGGAAAACCTATCCATGTTTTGGGTGTGCTGAAAAAGACTTGTGTTTTACTCTTTGTGATATTTGAGAGGTTTTGTACCTTCTAACTACACAAGAATCTACCGGAACCGAAACTACAATCAAGCATTGGTAGAACATAGTTGCTGCATCAAGATCAACAAGTGAAGGTGATCTGAAACCTTAGAGTGGGATCTCAAAGTCACAAGCAAGGCGGCTTGTGTTGTTGTAAATCCAAGAAGAGAGGGAGTCAGTGGATTCGGAACTTGCACGTGGTCGTGTCAGTAAGTTACTAATGGAGGTAGCATTAGATTTAGGGTTAAATCTTTTGTAAAAACTTCAATTCTCTTATAGTAGATTTACTTTACCTTGAGAATAGTTAGGTTAAATTCTCCTCAGGTTTTTACCTTGAAACAGTTAGTTTCATTGGTTTTCCTGGGTCATCATATTATGGCGTTATTTACTTTTCTACATCTTTGCATGATATGATTTATTTGTGTTTAACCTAGGTCTAAAAATTAATATAAGTAATTACTTGGTTAATAAATTAGGTTAAACAATCTATTTTAAGGAGTCTAAACAAACATACAGTAACCACTTATAATAATCATCTTGGACCTACTTGAATTTACCCAAATACAAGTAAAGTGCGTTTTATCATAGGATATGCTAATTGCATAGAAATATGAACCTAATAGTTGGGATAATTTTAGGGGGTGGGGAAATTAGAGAGAAAATGATATATTTGAGTGTTTAATTGCAGAATAAAATGTGAGGGAAAACAATAGGGGCCTAGCTATTTTCTCCTAAGACCATTAAAATGCAATCTACATAAATTGGGGAGAAATTGGAAAGAAACAGGGTTGGGGTACCTTGGATTAAAATGCCCATTGCAAAATGTTTTGTTTTTATTTTAGCTTTTGTCTTTTTCTTCTTCCATTTTTGTCCTTTTCTGTTGCTTCTCATTTTGGGTTTTTTATTTTTATTTTTATTTGTGTTCATCCGTTTTGGTTTTTTTTTTTTCCTCCTCATTTGCAGGTTTTTATACTTTCTTTTTTTGTTAATGAAATGCTTATCCACACATAATTTTCCAATAAAAATATTTTATTACTTTTTTTTTAATCTAATAGGGGTATGCAAATAAATTTTCGCAAACTACATTTTTCATCATCTCATTTTTCTTCTAAAAATCAAAAAACAAAAGTTTCTCAAAAAAAAAAAAAAAAAAGAAAAAAGAAAAAAGAAAAAAAGAATTTACTATTCCTCAACCTTTCAACCCAAAACCAAACATTAAGAGTAAAAATTAAGATCTCTTCTATTACCCACTTTTTAATCTCCTTCATATTTTTAATCACCGTTTTTAACCCCCTAACCAAACGCATCCATAATGCAACGTGTATATTTCTCATATAGGTCACACCCGGGTTCTGTGTGATTAAGATGTAAGTGAATAAGGTCATGTGATGTTTACTAAAAAAAATCAGGTCGTGTCTGTGTGGATCACATTTCTCTTGTCACAAAGACTAAAAACAAGTCAAGACAACTGTTAGAGATATATATTAGACATATATTAGCCCAATGTAATAGGCCCAAGCCCAGTCCTACTTGTACTAGTAGTTTAGGGTTTAGTCGCCTATATATACTCATGTTAGGGTTCATTGTAACACAGGTTATTGTACTACACTCTCATATAATAAAGATGTAGCCCTTAAGGGATTCCTCCGTGGATGTAGGCCGACAAGGCTGAACCACGTAACCCTCGTGTTCTCAGTGTTCCTATTCTATGCTTCTCCTTCCGCATCCACTCTAGCATACACAACATGATATAACACATCGCGTTGCTAATATAATAATCTACATTTAACATGGTATCAGAGCCAAACTTCGTTCTTGGCATCAAACAAACATCTCTACACAGCAAAGAAGATTCTCACGTGCATACCACCATCTGAAGTCACACATGTTTGTCTGCTGGATCCAGACTCCACAGCATCTCGCAGCCACCATGGCTCTGTGCTGTGTCAAAATCCAACAACCAAGCAAGCCGTGACTCACCTTACAGATCTGCGCAAATCAAGCCTTCGCCTGAAGAAACCAACCCCACAGACGTGTCCCACGACCTCCCGCGACGAAAACCCAGAAATCCGGTCACCCAAAGCCTTGCCACGCGCCTCCACGCACCGCAACGATTTCCTCTTTTGTAGCTCATTTATTGGTCACACGCGCCGCCCTATCGGCCATGTCGACCACCGATCTGCCTACATAAGAAATCTGGCTTTCAACCGCTTTTGCACGCGCCCCCACGCGCCTTCCAGAGTTCTCCACGCGCCGGTGGAATAACAGCACGCGCCACACGCGCCTGAAGACTGCTGCTGACGTCATCTTGACACGTCAGCGCCACGCAAGCCGTTGCCACATCAGCCCTAGTCCACGTCATCACCACGTCATCAGGATGAGTCAGCGTCTCTGCAGCCCGATCCGTGACCCGACCCGGAAAACCCGGAACCGACCCGGTCCATGTAGCGTTGACTTTGACCTGATCTGTTGACTTTGACCAGTTGACTTTGACTTTTTGCGTTGATGTTTTGACCAAAAGTCAAAATTTCCGAAAGGGCCTATCTTGCTCAGTTTTTCGCGTAGATTCCAATTTTGGACTCCGTTTCTTCATTTGAAACTCCGAAATTGGTCAATTGGCACATTCTTCATTTTGGTTTCTTCAAAGGCATTCTTCAAGGCATCTCCAAGTGATCTTCTCATGCTTATCCAACCTCAAGCCTTCATCGAGCTTCCGCCTTGAGTTTGAGGGAGGGTGTTAGAGATATATATTAGACATATATTAGCCCAATGTAATAGGCCCAAGCCCAGTCCTACTTGTACTAGTAGTCTAGGGTTTAGTCGCCTATATATACTCATGTTAGGGTTCATTGTAACACAGGTTATTGTACTACACTCTCATATAATAAAGATGTAGCCCTTAAGGGATTCCTCCGTGGATGTAGGCCGACAAGGCTGAACCACGTAACCCTCGTGTTCTCAGTGTTCCTATTCTATGCTTCTCCTTCCGCATCCACTCTAGCATACACAACATGATATAACACATCGCGTTGCTAATATAATAATATACATTTAACAACAACGTTAATCATTCATGGGGTGTGGCCCTCCATCTTGACTGTTTGTTTTCACCGGCCAGCTTGTGAAGTTGAATAGTAACAACCTTAATAATTGTTGCCCTGAGTGAAAAAAGGCAATGGCAATGGTGCTTGTTAGTTGGTACCAATAATGCATAAAGTAATGACAAGTAAATGCGACAGTTGTATGTTTGTCAGAAAAGACGTCATGGTTATGACGTAGAGAAAATAAGGGTTGGGGGGTTCACTCAATAAATAGGAGGGCAAGAAGGTTTTGAGAATTGCTATGAAGTGTACAGAAGTAGAAGATTGTTTCTTAGATGAGTGAGTTTAAGCTATGAGTGAGAAATGAGAGACTCAAATAGTATTAGCCTTGCTTCGTTGGACATGATCTCTATCATATTGTGCTAGCTTTTTCTTTCAACTACAATTTGCAGGTTCTTTTCTCCATCCTTTCTGTTTAAATAGAATTTGCATGGTTCTTTAGTACATCGTTTCACTTTAATTTTGTTCTACAATATAAAGTTCGCTAAAAACTGATAATCTAGTTTATTTCTTATTTTTTATAATTTAGTAATTTAATTGAGTTCATATTTAAAAATTTTAATTAAAAAAATATACATTTTAAGGTGGTTAATTATATTTTATAGTTTATACTTTCTAATGTGGTTTTTTCACTCAACTAATTAACTTCCTCTGACAAGTAGTAGGAGACGCTAATCTCAAATAAAAAAAATAAAAAATAAAAAAGTTTCAGAAGACGCATTTTTTTCTCTCGTTGGAATGTAGATTAGTCAGTCACTTCAATATAATATATGCGCATGAAGGAAAAATACTAGATAAGAATTATATAGAAACTCCAAATATCAACTTAATTTGATAAAAACCAAAAAAAAATTTGAATTATCAAGAAAATTTGTCCAAACCACTCCCTCCCCACTCTGGCAGGCAGTCAGTTGCTTAGCTAGTGTCTCTACTTTTTCGACGATCCCTCCCCTCTCCACCCACCTCACCTATTAAGGTATTTGATTTAAACTGGATTTGTAGTAATATTGATGTCCTTTTCCACGTACGGTGGCTTTCTATAGAAGTCAAGCTTCAGAAAATATTTTGATGAGCATTCTTAAGAATGCAACCTAATACTAGAAAATAAGAAGTTTCATAAAATATATTTTCAATTGAAAATATTTTTGAATGCAAAATATTTTATGTTGAAAAAAATAGAGTTCAAATTTTTTCCCCCCCCATCATGTGAGGGCGAGTAGCATATAGACATGGCAAAACGGGTCAAAATTTATTGACCTGACCCGACCCGTAAAATATCTAACCTTAATTTTGAGTTAAAAACATATATTTAAAATTATATGCATAATTTCTTAAACTATTTACAATTAATTATAGACATGGAAATCTTGAGTTTATGGTGTATTAAGTATTGTTTCTGCCTTATGTGGTAAGGATTTCATCAATAGATCATATCCTTGCTTCATCATCTATTAAGGCACTGACTTGTGCTTCTTGTAACAAAGCTGGTGGTGGTGAGCAAGCCCCTATATATATATATTTGGTAAGGAAACAGATAAAAAAAGCTACCATGACAATATTTTTTTTTGAGATCATTGCAATATACTACTAATCCCGCCACTCGAACAATTTTCCGCCTAAACCTCCAAGCACTTTGTGCATGCAAAAGTGCCAATTAATTTACAAAACTCTTGTTATGAGCAACTCTGTAGGTTGTGGGTGTTGGTAGTCAGTTTTCCCCTCCCCCTCCCTCATATCTTAGATGATTTTTGTTCCCGATTCTCTTGCAACTCGATCTTTTGACTATGATATATTGAGTTTCAAGGATGTTTCTCCACACATAAGATGCATTTGGTTTCTGTTACACCACCATGAAGGAGCATAATGCAAAGTACCTAGCCTTGAGAGCTTCGTGTAGTAAGGTATGGGTGTTTTATAGAATTCACCTGTCCCAAAAGCTTAAGAACTTGTTTAGTACAAGTGTTTAAATAACATGTTTGGTAAGATTTTAATTTTAGATTGTTTAAGTTACATTGCTTATTTTAGGGTGTTTAAATACTGAATTTAGAAAGCTCCTCATATCAGTTTTCAAGTATCAAATAACGTTGCTCAATGTCGTTATTGTAAATAATTAAAAAACCGTGGGACCTACTGAAGTGACAAGACAATATAATTTTCTTTCTTTATTTCTCTCTCTGCATGACTCTTCTTTTTTCTTTCTCTCCTGCACTTTGTTATTCTTCTTTCTTCCTATTCTTCTTCTTTCTTTCTTTATTTATTTTTTTATTTTTGTCTCTTTCTCCCCTGCACTCTCTCTACTTCTTCTCTGGTTTTTTCCCCCCCTATTTCTCTCTTGCACGCTGTTTTCTTCCCCCCCTTTTTTTTTTAAAAAAAAAAGTTCTAAATTTTTATTGCCTCTCTTGCACATTGTCTTCTTTCATTGCTGCTGTGTTGTGGATTGTGTTAATTTGATATGTGGTATAGTTGTGTTAAGTTTGGAAGAGAAAAGAGGGAGATGGGATGAGCAGGGAGGGTCTCTTGAATGAGCAGGGAGGGTCTAGTGAGAATAAATAAATATTTATTTTACTATTCACGTCAGAAAATATCTGCTTAAATAAATAAATAAATAAATAAATAAAAACACATACACATACTAAACACACAATTATGTTTTTTTGCATTTTAAAATATGTTGTATGAAATAGGGTACCAAACACTTTTTTTTTTTTTAATTATAAGTATTATTAACACATGTTTTCACAACACTTTTTAAAATCACAATTTTCACATCATTTTGAACAATAATACTTGAAAACCATTAACAAAAATGCCCTAACTTATTGGAAAAATTAGTTATTTAACTTGGTATCAAAACAAGAGATTCTCTATGTTCAGATCATGTATCCTCCACTCTACTTCTGATTTAAAATGTCATATGTTTGGCCTCACTTATTAAAAGAGGGTTTGAATCCACATGTGAGGGGAAGTATTAGAAGTATGGGGTTAAATTATTAAATTTATCATATTTCAAAAGCTTAAAATTTTGGAATAATTAGTAATTTAACCTTTACAAAGCATGAATGTTGAGTTCAAAGCTTATAGGTCCTTAAACCCCATTCCACCTCTCCATTTTGAGGTACACTATGAACTCAATTTGCCCAATGAATCTTCCTCTCACCCTTCTTCTAACCCACAAAACATTTTTGATCACCATCCGGTCATAACAAATTAAGAGTGATTGAAACAACTCATGACATATTTAGAGAGGGACTGCTTTAATTATGGCTTTGATGAGTATATTCTATTGCGTATGTGATAGCAAATTCTCTTTCCATCCCTTAACTTTTTCAAATTGGCTCTTTTATTTTCAAAAAGAATTTATTTTTTTGAGTGGCAAATGAGTGCGGGTAAGTCCTAGTATTTGCCCAGGATTTTACTTCCTTTGATGCAAAACTCTGCTTGTATTTTCTCCTAGATGTCACTCTACATGTTCCTGCTGAAGAACATTGAAGTTTTGTCTCTATTCATTTTTTGGTCCAATGCTTCTTCATAGTCCTATAGAATCTCATGTATTTTCTACCTCGTTGAGGGTGGTATGGAAAAAGAGAATGTTATCATCAACAAAGATACATGCTTTCTAAAGTTTAGAATACATGAATTTGCACGTAAACATAATTGACACAATTAAATAATGGAATAATCGTAATGACACTTGACATAAAATTGAAGTGCAATTATAATATAATTTGAATTATTAATTAAATTTTCTCACTTTTGCTTTTAGAAATTATATAAGATTTTTAAATTACTTGACGGTTGACACTCGCTAGACTATTAGATCTAGAAAACAAAATCTTATTCGTGTTGATTTCAAAATGGCTGCAAATGGTGCCTCGTGGAATAAGTTTTGGAGTTGGTGATTGTATTCTAGTGCTAATGATTGTTGTTTGTCACTAGGAAAAGTTGGCCATGGCTACCGGTGCAACTGATACTCCACAAGAAAATGGACTTCTACCCGAAGAGTTTATCATTGACATTAGACGCGTCGAGGACCCTAATTGGGCCCCCGAGTGTTGCATCTACAAGGTCCCCACGAGACTTCGTGATGTAAAGAAAGAAGCCTACACTCCAAAGCTAATTTCAATAGGCCCTGTTCATCACAACAAAGACGAATTGAAGGACATGCAAATGGTAAAGGTACGTTATTTCAAAGCGTTCTTTTCTCGGAATAAAGGCCAGAAGGAGTTTGCATGCATCATTGAACAAAACAAAGAAAAAATCTGCAACTGTTATGCACCAGAGATTTCTCCACGCAACGAAAATGAAAATTTCGTGAAAATGGTTCTACTGGATTCTATCTTTATCATTGAGCTCTTCATGAGGAGTGAGAGCAAAAATGATGAAAATGATTACATATTAAGCAAACCATGGCTAAAGGAAGGCATAATGCAAGACTTGATATTACTTGAGAATCAGCTTCCATTTTTTATTCTTGACAAGTTATATCGACATTTTACAGGCACTTCTAATTTTCTTAAACTTGCCTGTAATTACTTCTTTTCTAGCAAGGAGATACACTTTGAGAAGGAAGTAAAACATTTCACTGATTTGCGGAGAAATTTCTTCCTCCCACCTAAACAAGAACCTGGAAAACCTATTGTACATCGACATAGTGCAACAAAGCTGGATATGGCAGGATTGATATTCCAAAATAAGAAAAGAGAAGAGCAAGGAGTACGCATTTATGATACTCCGGAAGTACACAATAATTTCCCAAAAAATAGACACTTGCTTCACGTAGAAATCCAAAAAGGTAATAAATTGTTGGAAATAATTCCATGTTTCAATTGCTCATGGCTCTTGCATTGTTTACCATGCTTGAAAAAAAATTCTTTCCTGGAGAGTATGCAAACTCGCTTGGTAATCCCACACTTTGTGGTAGATAACAAAATTGAAGACCTTTTTCGAAATCTCATGGCCCTCGAGCAGTGTCATTATCCAAAAGAAGCTTACATATGCAATTATATCTTGCTATTAGATTTTCTTATCAATAGTAAAGATGACGTGGAGTTGCTTGTTGAGGAGGGGATTATTGTTAACTCGTTAGGTAGCAATAAAGCAGTTGCCGACATGGTTAACAAACTTGGCCATGAAATTGTGGAAGAAAATTCCTATTACTATAATGTTGCTGAAGATCTTAATAAGTACTACCGCAACTGGTGGAATCAAAATATGGAATCCTTGAAAACTGTTTATTTTCGGGATATTTGGAGAGGAACGGCAACCGTTGTTGGGATCATAGTCCTTTTGGTAACTGTCATGAATTTCCTTAGGCCTTTTGTGTTCAAGCATATTTAAGTTTTGTTTCTGAAATATTATCATATAGGTTGGAAGTTTGGCATTGCAAGTGTTGATTTTGAAATTGTCAATAAATTTTGTTTGTGTTATTATTTCCTTTCTAAAAATTTTTACTTTGTACTTCACCTTTTGGATTCTCCAAAGTCCAAACGTTGTTTCAGCATCGATCTAGAGTTCTTATTTTCCCTAAAGTAAAGTTGTATCCTTTCTTTTCACTTTAACATCAGATTGTATTTCATTTTACACCAATAATTGCATTCTGCTGCTGTTAGTAAGAGTGTAGAAGAGTTTCTACAAATTAATTTTTGACAGAAAAATTATGGGTCAGAGAACATCGTTAGCAACCTCAGATTAATGATCCACTTCCCCTCCTTAGGAATGTCCAAGAAGATTAAATAGGGTGAGTTAACCAAGTTTAACCCTCAAACCAATGATTCACTTCCATTCCTTAGGAAGAAGTGGAAGGCTAGTTGAGGTCCCCCAAGAATTCAAACTTAAAGTTTGGCAATCCCTATTGGTCTCCGGCTCAAGACCTGGGCCTTTCATTTATCCTTTTTTTTTTTTTTGGGGGGGGGGGGGGGGGGGGGGGTGGGGGGTGAGGTTTCAAGTCTCCATCAAACAAACAAAAGCTCCCAAAATTATGCTAACAATCCAAAAAATGTACTCATTTTTTTAAAAGAAAAAAAATATACGTAGGTTTTTCATCCTTTCTCCATCTTTACTCTTTAGGAAGGCTTCACAAATATTGAGCTAGTAGAAATCCAACATAATTGAAATTCTAAATTATTTTTTTTATTTTTATTTTTAAAATTGTTGTGAGTTAGAATGAATATACCAAATAATTATTGAAAATCAATTTTCTTAACAGCTTGTAAAAGAGATATTGATAAAACCTAAGTAGAAAACTATATAAGAAATTTTGTATTTCAAAAAGCAGGAAGAACGAGTTATAAACAAATATATATATATATATATATATATAATATTTAAAATTTAAAAAAATAGCTAAAATAGCCCTTATTAGTCCTTATGCCTTCTCCTTTTATTTCGTCCATTCCTTTAGCTCATCCAGACAAGGATAAGGATGTTGTCTAATCAACCTTGTATCGTCTTTTGACCCTTCAACAAAGTTTTGGGCCTGCCCTAGAACGTCTTGATCAGAAGGTCTCTAATTATGTAGACACTGTTGAGCTGGAAAGCTATAGCCTTATGTCATTGATCAAGCTATCCATGTATGACTTCCTTAAGTTATTGTACGTGCTTATTTATTTTTCTCTTCATGTTTTCCTAGGTGCAAACTTTTACCAAGGACTATTAATTTTATCAACCCCCATGAACAAAGATGTCAATTGCTGTGACCAAAGAGAGTCTTGTAGCCAAGAGACCGAATAACTTAGTAGCAATTTATTATCTTTTAATTATTAGAATAATCAAAGTTACTAAAATCCTTCTCCCCATTATTATAAAAAATCGAATATTAAAAAAAATGTTTGTCGCAATAAATATTTCTTTGACTTAAAAGTACCAATTTAAAAAAATATATATTTAATTAGTGGAGGATGGGAAGGTGGATTGAGTACCTAATTAGTAATTACTTCCATAATATATATATATATATATACACACACTAACTATTAACTAATTGGTACACATTCATTAACAATAGAACCTATTCATAATAGAACCTATCAAGTGGCAGGCATGTGCAACTGAATGCGTGTTTCACATGTGCATGCATCCTGTTTGACAATAAGATGTAAGTGAATCAAGTCTTGTGATGTTTACCAAAAAAAAAATCAGGTCATGTGTGAGTGGTACAAAGACTTAAAGCAAGTCAAGACAAGTTTAATCATTCAGGGGTGTGGCCCTTCATCTTGACTGTTTTGCATATAGGATGTAGCCCGGTATTCCATCCTTAATGGAGTTTGATACTTTGATCTCGGACAAAATTGGCCTTTGCCCCTTTTTATCAAAATATCTAACATTTTTCTCATCTTTTGAAACTAATTAGAGAAATGCCCATCTTTTGAATCTCAATTTTCTCAAAATCGAGTTAAAAAAAAAAAAAATAATTATGGAGCCCTATAGTGGTGTTTTAAGGAGCCTATAGTGACGTTTTAAGGACCTATAGTGGCATTTTGGAACTCGAGTTCCATGCAAGGTTTTTTTTTTTTTTTTCCTATAACTCAAGTTCATGAAGCTTAAGTTCCAAAACGATACTATAGGTCCTTAAAACGTCACTATAGGCTCCTTAAAACGCCACTATAGGACTTAACTCGATTTTGAGAAAATCGAGTTTTAAAAGATGCGCATTTCTCTAATTAGTTTCAAAAGAGAGGCAAAATGCTGGATATTTTGATAGAAATGGACAAAGGCCAATTTTGTCCCTTTGATCTCATATGTAACTGCGTGTATGTGTGTAAATTATCATTAAATGTTTTTAATTGAAATTACCTTTGTAATTAAAGATTCTATCCTCGTGCTCATGATTTTTGTTTGCCTGCCACTAGGAAAAGTATATTTTGATTATTATTGGAAAAAATGGCTAACCCTACTGAATCAGTTAGAAAAGAATTTATTGTTGTAATGAAGATATTTTTGATATCAGCAGAGAAGATTTTGTGAAAATGGTTGTATTGGATTCAATTTTTATCATTCAGCACTTCTTGAGGTTTGCTGTGAGTGATGGGCTCCGTAATAGGACTCCTGCGTGTGGAGAAGATGAAAGTTATGCAAGTGAATAATTAAGATGGATATTGCAATGTGAGAGGAGCTGAAAATGATTGCATATTAAGTAAGCCATTGCTGAGGAAACATATACAAAAAGACTTCTTATTACTTGAAAATCATCTTCTATTTTTTATTCTCGACGGGTTATATTGATTTTATACAAGCTCCGGAAAGTTCATCAATGGAGGAGTGTAAACAGATTGAGAGAGAAAGGAATTGAACAACACGAATCTTGTATGAAATGAATTCAGTATATTAAGCTTAGCATGCTCTGTTCCTTATATAGTGAGAACAGAGGAAAGGAAAGGAAAGGAAAACAGAAATAACTAACTAACTATCCAATACCAGCTGTACACGTGTAATAAGCTTGTAACTAACTTCTCCTATCTGTAGACTATAAACGGCAGTCGTTCTATGACTTCTTATTCTAAGCTACAGCTATGCAATTGTAGCTTTACTTCTATATACAAAATTACAAGTAACAAATACAAAGTTCATACAAACACTAACACTACAAATCAGTTACAAATCAGTTACAAAATATCTCAATACTCCCCCTCAAGATGAACCATAGATGTTAATGAGATTCATCTTGGACAAAAGGAAGTAAAATTGTTTGTATTCGAGTGCCTTTGTGAAGCAATCAGCAATCTGGTGTCTAGTAGGAACATGAAAGGTTTTTATTACTCCATTCTGAAGCTTACTTCGAATAAAATGACAGTCCACCTCTATATGTTTTGTGCGTTCATGAAACACTGGATTTGCAGCAATATAAAGAGCTGCTTTGCTATCACAGTACAATGAGGCAAGCTGAGTGTGATTAAAACTAAAAGTCTTAAGCAATGCCAATAACCAAACAACTTCACTTGTGACAGTAGCCATTGCTCGATACTCTGATTCTGCAGATGATCTGGACACCACCTGTTGCTTCTTGCATTTCCAGGATATAAGAGAGTCACCAAGGAAGACACAGAAGCCTGAGACTGACCTTCTGGTATCTGGACAAGCAGCCCAGTCAGCATCACAGTAGGCCTTTAATTTCAATTCAGAACTTGCTGATAAGAATAAGCCTTGTCCTGGTGTCTTCTTAAGATACTTAAGTACCTTATAAGCTGCTTGGAGGTGTGGAGTCTTAGGGGAATTCATAAACTGACTCAACTTATGCACTGAGTAGCAAATATCAGGCCTAGTTAGAGTCAAATAGAGCAGCTTGCCAATAAGTCTTCTGTATAAGGATGGATCAGGAACATCTTCCCCCATTGAGCTCCTATACTTAGCTGATTGATCCATGGGCACATTAGCAGGTTTGCTTGCTAGCATACCAGCATCAGAAAGTAACTCTAAAATGAACTTTCTTTGACATAAGTTGATTCCTTTTTCAGTCCTTGCAACTTCAAGACCCAAGAAATACTTCAAGGTACCAAGGTCTTTGAGTTTAAACTTGGTATCTAGAAAAACCTTGAAGGTGTTGACTGCTTCCACATCATTGCTTGCTATTAGGATGTCATCCACATAAACTAACAAGATGAGAATGGTACACTTGCTGACCTTAGTGAAGACAGAATAGTCTGACTTAGATTGGAGAAAACCATGATCAAGGAGAGTGGAAGAAAGCTTGGCAAACCACTGTCTACTTGCCTGCTTCAAACCATAAAGTGACTTAGTGAGTTTGCACACCTCCCCCTTGCTGCCAAAACCAGGAGGAGGAACCATATACACTTCCTCATGTAACTCTCCATGCAAAAAAGCATTATTGACATCTAATTGAGACAAGTGCCAACCAAACACAGCAGCCATGGCCAAGAGTGTCCTAACTGTCACAAACTTCACCACAGGAGAGAAAGTCTCATAGTAATCAATCCCCTCAGTTTGAGTAAAACCTTTAGCAACCAGTCTAGCTTTGTATCTCTCTACAGACCCATCAGCTTTAAGTTTGATTTTATAGACCCACTTGCATCCAATTGGCACTTTACCAGGGGGCAGCTTGGTCAAGACCCAAGTGCTATTAGACTGAAAAGCATCAATCTCAGCCTTCATGGCAGCTTGCCATAATGGATCAGGGAAGGCTTCAGCATAAGAGGTAGGTTCTTTGGTAATGGACAATGCAACAGAAAAAGCTTTGTGGGCAATAGACAACTTAGAGTAAGAAAGAGTTGAGGAAATGGGGTAGAGAATACCTGGACTGGCAGTGGAATCATGAGAAGGTAGGAGTGGAGCTGAGACCAAATTGCAGTGATGATTAAAACTGGTGGTGGAAGCCAAGTGACAGTGATAATCATGGAGATATGAGGGAGGTTTATGAGACCTATTGGACCTCCTAACAACAGGTAAATCAGTGGAGGAGACAGGACAAACAGGAATGTCAAGTGGTTCAGAAATAGCAGGTGAAGAAGGAGCTAATTCAGGATGGACAAGGTCAGGGAATTCATCAGGAGGTACAGCAGTGTCAATGTGGTTGAAAGGAAGAGAAAATTCAGCAGAAATGGAAGAAGTGGTTTCTGGAATTGAAGGTTGAGATGGAAAGATATTGTGAGAAGTGGAAGAAGAGATAGGGACAGGTTTAGGCAGCCAATGTTTAAAAGGAAAGATTGACTCTTTGAAGATAACATCTCTAGAGATAAAAACAGATTTGGTGGACAAATCATACAACTTATAACCCTTGGTACCAAAAGGATAACCAAGGAGTATGCATGCCTTTGCCCTAGGATCAAACTTGGACCTATTCCTAGTTAAGGTAGAGGCATAACAAAGACAACCAAAGGATCTAAGGTGTTGATATGATGGGGAATGACCTAAAAGTTTCTGATAAGGAGTAAGATTACCTAGAAGAGGGCTAGGAAGCCTATTGATAAGGTATGTGGCTGTAAGAACACAATCCCCCCAGAATGTAACACCCCAAACCCATACCAAGGTTTTAGATGCATAACCTGTCTTATAAATAATCAACACTAATATAATGGAACAAAGCGTAATTAAATATCCACAAATAAACCTCAATCCATCAAAATCTTTCCTATGAAATCCATAAAACAAAAACTTTAACAATAAAGTCTCCAAATACAATCTCAAAGAGTCCCACAAATACCAAACTCACTATCCTAAGAAAATATACTAAAACCGTCCATCAACTAACATAGCTCCAAAAGAAGTCTTCAATCCATGTCTCCAATGATCTACCACCCAAAAGATATTCCAATGCTCTAATCTGAAAGGGTGGAGAAAGGGGGGTGAGCTAGAAGCCCAATAAGAGACTACATAACATGAGGATGTCTTCCAAAACAAAATATTAGTAACATTGATAAAATATAAGCTTTACAAAACATTTACAAATAGCTTTAATAGAGATATAACATACTTTGTAAAACTATCAAGAATAAACCCCTTAACTATAAGGCTGAAATCATTAAATAAAATAATAACCACTTTAGTTAGCCAAAATACACTAAATAGGTAGAAACAATATATTATAACGATAAACAATTTTTCCACTTATAAAGATCAATAACAATATAACAGTAGTTTGATACGGAAAACATTAAACATTAGCTAGACAAAGACATAAGCTGCTAAACACTTGATGGGTGATTCCCATAAGGAACAATAACACTAACCTCAAAGAGGCAACACTGGCTCCGAAGAGCAAACGATAACACTGCACCACACCACAATAACACTACATCGGCTGAAGGCCAACACTTAACCCTGTGTTGGCAAAGGTTGCAGGCTGTCTAACTAACCGTTTGAAAATATTCTTACTTTATTATAATATTGTCAATACCAATCACATATCATATAACAAATACTTTCTCAAAAATATAATTTTCAGTCATTCTTAACTTATACAGTTTCAAAGCAATATACAAGAAATAATAATAAAATTCACTTGTATAAACATTGACAATGGTATAAGTTTTTGGAAACTTCACTTTTGCAATTATATGTGTGTATATATATATATATATATATATATACCAAAAGTATATATAAATATACACGTCTTGAGAGACGTCATGTTCTGAAGTCCACTTACCTCTAGCTGTTAAACCAAGCTTCACCTCAACTGTCTGAAACAATATCAACTAGAACCTAAAATAAGCACAAAACGACTCAATAAGATTGGATACACTAAGGCAGCAACAAAATATAAATTTCACTCTTAAATTTCATATCTCTCTCTACTTATTCTGAAACTATAGCTAATCTAGTACTCCAATATCAATACCTAGTAACCAATTCTAATGAGCCGAATATGTGAATCTCTATGTTATTTAATTCTCCCAGTACAAGTTGGCTTCCAAAAGATCACATACTTGTAGATCATATTAAACCAAAATAATATATATCATCCATAGAAAATTCTACCCGTAGGACATAGAAACTATAGCATGTACCGAGTGTTAGAAATTTAATCTAACATATATATAATATTCAAGGATCTATCCTACCCGTAGCCATAGGAAGAACACAATGGATTTAACAATTAATTCCTACCCCTAGGACGTAGAGACCTGAAGCATGCATTGATAAAAGTTTAGAACTTGAACATTCGTATAATTCATATTTGTATAACATATTTAACTATTTAATTGGATAGTCCATGATAACTTCTATTCTTTTGCAACTGTTAGTATAATTCCAATATTTTCAAGCAGCCTAGAGACGAAGGTTCCTTAATCAAATATGTTATCACTAAGGCGTGCATATATTGATGATTACCTCAATATAACGAATTTGCTGGCTGCCCCTAGCAGTTCCACGGTCTTCTATCCCTTCAATTTTTAGAAACCCTAAATCTCCACTCTTTTCTTTCACGCAGGAAGCCCTATCTTATTTTTCAGCTTTACACGTTAAAACAGTTTCCACTAGGGCTGAAATTAAAACCTACTAGAACCTTAAATAAGCTTTGAAGACTTTAATTCCCACTAAAACTCATATTAAGGTTGTTTAGATAGGCTAAAACTCTAAAGAATTCCAATATCACTTAAATTCCTAATTCAAATAGGAAACCTCTTATCCTTTTCCTTAACTGATAAGGAGACTAAAAGTTAAATATGAATAATTTACAAAAATAACTCTCACGTTACATCTTCTTTTAATTATTTTCTTTGTAGTGACCATAATATAAAATAATATCACCTTCAGAATAAATTAAATAATTCATCAATTCCACTCTAAAAGCAATTAAATTCAATTAAAGTGAGGCGGGTGTTACACAGAATCTCAAAGGTAAGTTGGCATGAAATCTTAAGGCCCTAGCAACATTCAACAAATGCTGATGTTTTCTTTCAACAACAGCATTTTGTTGTGGGGTTTCAACACAAGAAAGCTGATGTAGAATGCCGTGAGATGCATAAAAGGAAGAGAGAGAAAACTCAGGACCATTCTCACTCCTAAGCACCTTAATGGACACCTTAAATTGATTAAGAACCATTTGGAAAAAGGATTGAATCAGTGAAGAAGCATCAGATTTAAGTTTCATTAAATAAACCCAAGTACATCTACTATGATCATCAACCAAAGTAAGAAAGTATCTTGAGCCATTTAATGATGAAATGGAATAAGGAACCCCAAATATCAGCATGAACCAAGTCAAAACAAGAGGAAGAAACACTTGTTGATTTAGGAAAAGGTAATTTGTGTTGTTTAGCTAGTGGGCAAACAAAACAGTCAAAAGAATTGGTATTATTGCAAGGAATCAAATCAGGTACAAGGTGTTTCAACAAAGCTAATCTTTGTGAAGATGGGTGACCCAATCTATAATGCCATAATCTAACAACATTATTTGGAGTATCAACAACATTGACAACATGAGAAGAGTCAAGATTACAGAGATTGACTTTTTTATTACAAAGGAAAGAAGATAAACTGGATAGAACCTCTGAAACAGAAGTAGGCAATGTGAAGGAATCAGTGCACTGCAAAATGTATAAGCCTCCATGTCTCTTACCCAGCCCAATCATCTTCCAATGCAGTAAGTCCTGAAGAAAACAGAAATGAGAAAGAAAAATACAGCAGCAAGAAGGATTCTGGGTTAGCTTACTGATGGAGATAAGATTGAAAGTAAAGTTTGGAATACAAAGAACATGTTCTAAAGTTAAAGTGGCAGAGACTTTGACAGTTCCAATGTGAGTAACTTTAACCATATCACCATTAGGAAGTCTAACTGAAATCTGAACAGAGGAAGTGATAGAGGTAAAGAAATGGAGAGAATGTACCATGTGGTCTATTGCACCACTGTCAAGAATCCAGTCAGATGGACTGATGTGAGAAGTGTTGACACTAGAAGAAAAAACTGAGTGTTCAAGGGAAGGAGAAAACCAGATACCTGAAATGTTTTGGGTTTGGAGATCCAATGAATTCTGAGAAGGCTGAGTAATGATGGTGGCAGCTTGGTGAGCATTGTCCAAACACATTTCTGGTGGTGCTTGAGTGCCAAAATGACATTGGGAGTTCAATAACCCAATCAGCTGCTGGTATTGAACCTTGGTGAGAGTGACAGGTTCACTAGAATGATCTTCAGCCGTGATTACATTGTGGGCAAAGGACTGACCAGGTTGACTACCTTTGTTCTTGAACTTATACCCAGGGGGGTATCCATGCAGCTTATAACATTTATCAACTACATGTCCCATGGCTCCACAATGAGTACATTGTGGTCTGCCATTCTTGAATTTAACAAAATTCTTGATGTTCCCAGACTTCGATCCAAATGCTGCTAAAGCTGGTGAGGCATCAACCAAGATTTTCTTCCCAGCACCCACCTTTCTCTGCTTCTCATCTTGAAGCAAAAGAGAGAACACTTTGCTAAGAGGAGGCAAAGGTTCCAAAAGAAGAATTTGGCCTCTGACAGCTGCATATGTCTCATTCAGCCCCATCAGAAAAGACATAGTACAATCTTCAACTTGATGACCACATGTGCATGTTCTATAATCCGAAAATTCATCCCAAAGTCCCTTGAATTTTGTGTAGTAAGCATTGATGGTTAAGTCTTCCTGTGTCAAAGAACTAATTTCTTTCCTTAAGTCAAAGATTGTAGGTCCATTCCCTTGCCCAAACCTGTATTGTAAGTCAATCCATACATCCCTAGCAATCTTGAAGTAAACAATGCTTGATTGCAAATCCTTAGAAACTGAATTAAACAACCAAGCTAGCACAGTACTGTTGCATTTACACCAGGCTGTGTAGTGTGGATGATCAGATTGAGGCTTAGGGATAGAACCATCAACAACGCCCAATTTTGATTTGGCATCTAAAGAGATAAGAATGGCCCTACTCCAGGTGTTATAGTTCTCTTCAGTGAGAAGTTGAACCACCAAAGAAACTCCTGGATTATCTCCATTAGACAAGAAATAAGGACTAGATGTGTTTTCCCAAGGCTGTGTAGTGGGAGCAGCAGCACTAGCTGTACTCTCAGTCATACTAAAGGCAGATTATCGAAGAAAAGGAAGACTCAAAAGTTCCTAATCAGAGAAAATCAAGAATTGATTCTCTAAAGAATCTTTCAAGAAACAAGAAATGGATTCTAAGAATGATATAAGGAACTTTTATATGCAATGCAGAATTTTGTTGAAATTTCAATAGGAAATCGCATATTAGGAACGGAGAGACTTCAAATTCGAAGAAGAAATTGAAACCCTAAAAAAATTTGAAGACTTCAATTTCAACTATGAACCGGAGAATAAAGATCAAGATTTCAACAGAGATCAAGATTTCAACAGATTAAGAAAATCAAGACCTAGGTGATGATGATTTTAATGCAAGAATCAACAGAAAATAATGAGACAAATTTCTAGTTGATCTGAAAAAGCACTAAAATCAAGAAGAAAACACAATTGAACTAGTAAGAGTCAGAGAATACCAGAACGAAATGGTCTCTGAACTAGTTCTTGCTCTGATACCATATTGATTTTATACAAGCTCCGGAAAGTTCATCAATGGAGGAGTGTAAACAGATTGAGAGAGAAAGGAATTGAACAACACAAATCTTGTATGAAATGAATTCAGTATATTAAGCTTAGCATGCTCTGTTCCTTATATAGTGAGAACAGAGGAAAGGAAAGGAAAGGAAAACAAAAATAACTAACTAACTATCCAATACCAGCTGTACACTTGTAATAAGCTTGTAACTAACTTCTCCTATCTGTAGACTATAAACGGCAGTCGTTCTATGACTTCTTATTCTAAGCTACAGCTATGCAATTGTAGCTTTACTTCTATATACAAAATTACAAGTAACAAATACAAAGTTCATACAAACACTAACACTACAAATCAGTTACAAATCAGTTACAAAATATCTCAATAGGTTAAGTACAATTTTCCAAGTTTGAACAAAACAAATGTGATTCCTTTCTTTAGCTTGCCCATAATTACTTTTTCCCATCTTTTGAGAAAAAACTATAAATAAAATAAAATAAAATATAAATAAATAAATAAACAAACAAACATTGATAAGAAGAAAGTAAAACATTTCACTGACTTGATGAGATATTTCTACTAGACAACCTATTGAAACTCTTCATAATGCAAAAAAGCTGCAGGGAGAAGGTTGCTTAACATACAATTCAAGAAAAGTAACCTCATAGAAATATTTCCCTGCATCACTTGCTCATGGCTCTTGCATTGCTTACCGTTCTTGAAATGCTTTCTGTGCTTGGTGAATACTCAAACTTTCTTAGAAGTCCCACACTTGGAGGTACATGACGAAACTGAAGGCATTTTCAAAAACCTCATGGCCATGGAGTAGTGCCATTATCCATCTGAAGCTTACATATGCAATTATATGGTGCTATTGGATTTTCTTTTCAACACTAGAGAAGATGTGGAGTTGCTTGTTGAGAAATAGATTATTGCTAATAATTTAGGTATCAATAAAACAATTGTCACAATGGTTAACAAACTTGGCCTTGAAATAGAGAAAAAGTTATTGTAAAGTTGTTATTTACAACTATGTATTTTGTTGGCTTTTATTCCGTGCCAAATTTGATTGTAATTATTATCAATCGTTTATACCCTGTATATATTGTGGGATTTGTTGTAAGGGTTGTGTGGTAGAGAGAGAGTGTGAAGACTCAAGCATTTGGAGGCTGAAGAATTCTCGCGGGTATGTCGCGACCTAGCTTCCCGCGAAGTGAAACATGTGCCCTGTACATGCTGGAATGCGAAGAGTCAGGCCAGGTGGAGACAGTTGTGTCTTGCGAGTATCTCGCAGGTAAGGCCTTCCCGCGAGGCTATCTGTTCTGCCAGCCTGTACTGACTGACTCACACTTTCTGTACCTATCCTATATATACTCTCATTACCCACAAATGTTGAGGAATGCTTCAGAGAGAAAAACCATAGCCAAACACATTGAGAATTAGAGATTGTCATCCCCACCTTTCTCTATATACTTGCTTGTGGTATCTCCTCAACCCTTCCCTCTCCATTTCCACACCATTGAGAGGTTGATAGCCCAAACACTTACCACACCCTTTGAGAGTACTGTGTGACGTTTTGGTGCTGCTGGGAAGCATTGGAAGAAGCCTGGAATGGCAGATGCAACATGGAGCTTGTTGCGGGATCCGGGGTGCTAGACAAGACACGGTTCCGAGAAGCCTTGTTGGAGTAGGAGCTTGGAGGGCTTAGGTACATCGGGTAGATTAGGCTTGGAGGGTCTCTTGCTAACCCATGTATCCCAACTGATTGTCTAGTGGATCGATTTCCATTTGAAGGGCGGCAGAGAAGTTTTTCGCCGAGTTCTTCAGTTTCCTCTTCGAAAACACGTCTTGGTGTTTTCTATGTTTGCATCTCTCTTCCCTACTCTTTTATATTCCATTATACTGCTGTGTTGCTTAGTTTATGGATTAGAGTAGCTTTGTGTTCATCCGCTCGCATTTACACTATTCCGCACTTAGTATTAAGTTAGTGTAAAATCTATCGAGCCGTAACTTTAATTGGGGGGTCTAAATTGCTCTTGTGTTTTCAACACTTTTTCGAGCTTTCAATTGGTATCAGAGCGGGTACACTTGTTGTGGTTTTAATACCTAAGTGTGATCCTAGACCCCTTGGTGTGTTTTGAAAAGTGTTCTAGTAAAAACTACCATGAAGGATTGTAAAAGTGTTTGTGAAAATGACTCAATGAGCATATTTGAAGACTGTTCTAGTAATGCGCTCTTAGAGTTATTTAAATCAAAGAAACATGCTAGAATTTTCAGTCACATGCTGAAATCCTTAGTTCATAGGAACCATGATATACATAACAGCCTATGTGAGTCAAAGTCCTTAGTCTATGAATATGAGAGAAGAAATAGACAGTTATGTGATAAACTTGGTCGTTTAAAAAGGAAACTTCACTCATCCTTGAATGAAATAAGGAAAAATGATTCTTGCTTTGATGGTCAAGAATGTCTCTCTCATGCATGTCTTTTTGTTCATACCGCATTGAAAGTGTTTAACTCATGTTTGTGGTATCTTAACAGCGGGTGTTCAAGGCATATGACTGGAGAAAAATCTTTGTTCAAAACTCTTAAAGAGAAGGAAGATGGATTTGTGACATTTGGAGATGGTAGTCATTCACAAGTTCTTGGAAAAGGAACGGTGGATATTCCGAGTCTGCCTTTGTTGACTGATGTGTTGTATATTAAGGGATTAAAAGTGAACTTGTTAAGTATCACTCAGATTTTTGATGAAGATTTCTTAGTCCAATTTTCAAAGAAAGGGTGTCTAATCTTGAATGAAGAAGGTGTTCAAGTTCTGAAGGGACTAAGGACCACCGATAATTGTTATGGGGTTATTCCCAAACCCAGCATAGCATGTCGAAGTGCTCGGGTAAACCTCTTGGAGTTGTGGCATCAACGGCTTGGACATGCAAATTACAAACAAGTGGCAAAAGTCTCGAAGCTTGAGGCTGTGGTTGGTCTACCTAAGTTTGGGAAAATTGAGAAGAATGTTTGTGGTCCATGTCAATTGGGAAAACAAACAAAGTCAAGCCATCCTAAAGTGAATGTGGTTGCAACTTCTCGTCCGTTAGAATTACTGCATGTGGATTTAATGGGTCCTACAAGAACAGAAAGCATGGGTGGAAAGCGGTATATTATGGTGGTAGTTGACGATTTCTCAAGGTATTCTTGGGTGGACTTCCTTAGAGAGAAATCGGAAGCATGTGACAAGATGGAAAAATTGTGCAAGAGACTGATGAATGAAAAGGGAGTACCTATCATCAAAATCAGGAGTGATCATGGGAAAGAGTTTGAAAATGCAAAGTTTGAAGCATTTTGCAATGAACACGGTATCAAGAAGGAATTCTCAGCCCCAAAGACTCCACAACAGAATGGAGTAGTTGAAAGGAAGAACCGGGTGATTCAAGAAATGGCTCGAGTAATGTTACTCAACAAAAACCTTCCACAGAAGTTTTGGGCTGAAGCTGTGAACACTTCATGTCACATTGGGAATAGGATTTACTTCCGAGCAGGAACGAAGAAGACATCGTATAAAATTTGGAGAGAAAAGAAGTCGAAGGTGAAATATTTCCGAATATTTAGGAGCAAATGTTATATTCTCAATGATAGAGAGAATCCCGAAAAATTTGATGCTAAAAGTGATGAAGGGATATTTCTAGGCTATTCATTAAATAGCCGAGCGTATAGGGTGTTCAATAAGCGCACTAAGACAGTAATGGAGTCAATAAATGTGGTCATTGATGATACCATATCTGAAAAGGAAAGGGATGATGGTGAAGGATCGAACCTGAAGAAGGGGGAGGTTGAGGACAACATGTCACAAGATGATGAGATTGAGAAAGAATCACCGGAAAAAGAGTCCACACCCCCTATACCAAGAATGGAGACTAGATCAACACAAGGGCCTTCTAGCCCTCTCACCCCTCCGGAAGTTCAACCTCCGATCTCTCGAGATGAAGAACCTTCTACCTCCAAGAGACCGTCATCAAGGGTAATTCTCAATCATCCATCAAGTAATATCATTGGTGACGTAAATGAAGGACTTCGGTTGAGAAAATGACCAAAATACAGTGCGAATCATGTGACGTACAATTGTTATCTTGCTCAATTCGAACCCAAGAAGGTAGAGGAAGCTCTTAGAGACGAAAATTGGATAGAGTCTATGCATCAAGAGTTACATCAGTTTGTCAGAAATGATGTATGGGAGTTGGTTCTAAGACCCAAAGATACCCATGTCATCGGCACCAAGTGGATCTTCAAGAACAAAACTGATGAAGACGGTGAGGTAGTTCGAAACAAGTCTAGGTTGGTAGCTCAAGGATATACTCAAGTGGAAGGCATAGATTTTGATGATTCGTTTGCACCAGTAGCAAGATTAGAGTTGATTCGAATTCTACTATCCATAGCATGTGTTATGGATTTCAAACTGTACCAAATGGATGTGAAAAGTGCATTTCTGAATGGTTTTCTAAATGAAGAAGTATTCGTTGAGCAACCAAAGGGATTTCAAGATCCTCACTTTCCGGATCATGTGCTAAGGTTGAAGAAAGCATTGTATGGTTTGAAGCAAGAACCAAGAGCCTGGTATGATTGTCTCACAACATACTTGTTGGATTGTGGATTCAAAAGAGGCCAAGCTGATCAAACATTGTTTGTAAAGAGAGATGAGAAGTCTCTCCTAGTTGCTCAAGTATATGTGGATGATATTGTTTTTGGATCCACAATTGATCATTTGGCTCATGAATTCTCCGAAGAAATGAAAAGGGAGTTTGAGATGAGTATGGTGGGGGAGCTGAACTATTTCCTAGGGTTTCAAGTGAAACAACGGAAAGATGGGATATTCATATCTCAAGAGAAATATGCCAAAAATCTTGTTAAAAGATTTGGTCTAGACTCTAAGAAACACACTTCCACTCCAATGAGCTCCTCATCAAAGCTGAGTCGGGATGCAGCAGGTATAGAGGTGGATCCAACGCTCTATCGAAGCATGATAGGCAATCTCTTATATCTCACTGCTAGCAGACCAGACATTGCCTTCAATGTAGGCGTATGTGCTCGATTTCAGGCAGCCCCCAAAGAGTCATATTTAACAACAGTCAAAAGAATTATCCGCTACATAAATGGCACCTCTGATTATGGAATTTGGTACTCAAGAGATTCAAATGAATGCTTAGCCGGATATTCTGATGCTGATTGGGCCGGTTGCATTGATGATAGAAAAAGTACTTCCAGTGGATGCTATTATCTTGGAAACAACTTGGTGTCATGGATGAGCAAAAAGCAGAATTCAGTCTCTCTATCAACAGCCGAAGCCGAATACATTGCTGCTGCAAGTTGTTGTGCTCAATTACTATGGATGAAGAAGCTTCTTCATGATTATGGAATCACTCAAGACACGATGTGTGTATATTGTGATAATACAAGTGCCATAAATTTGTCAAAGAATCCAGTTCAACACTCGAAATCAAAACATATTGAGATTCGGTATCATTTCATTCGAGATTTGGTGGAGGAAAGGACTGTGTACTTAGAGTTCATCAACACTGAGAATCAGAAGGCAGACATATTTACTAAACCTCTAGATGGCCCAAAGTTTGAATCTTTGCGTAAGACCATCGGTGTCGGTATCATTCCCTGAACTCTATCTCTTGTGTGAACCTATACTACTCTTTGTTGCATACTTGTTGTTGTGGTTCCACATGTTTAGTTTCTAGAAGTCTTTCTCTTATCTGTTTTGGTTTGTACCTGTTGTTTTTCTGTTGATCCTACTTTTCTTGTTATGTTTTTGTCTGTGTTCAAAAATTCAAAAACCCATAAAAAATTGAAAAATCTCAAAAGTTTGATCACTTGTTTTATGTATGTCACATGTGAGTTTGGCCTAGTACCTTCGTACTAATGGCGTAGTGCATTTACGATCTTGGCTTGTTATGTATGCACTCATTTCTATGTGGAAGAAATCTTGAACACTATGTGTGACTGTTGTAAATAGATCTTCAAGCTTGTCATAAATGATTGGTCAATGGTCTTGTTGGTCTTGATACTTGCATAGACTTGTGTCTATATCTCTTCTCACTTTATTTTTATGTTTTTGCAACAAGAGCTCACCAAATGTAAATCTCCAAATGAAAAGAGATATTGAGCTGTAAAAGCCTGTCGCACACACTAGTATTCGACTAGGAAAAAGGGAAAGCGACTCTTTTTAATGTGTTTTGTATGATGCTCAAAAAGCCAAAGGCTAATCATCAATGTTGAAATATCATAAATTTCAAGCACCAATCTCAAAATGAGATGTTTTTGTCCAAACAAAATAAAATGGACCAATTGTTATGCCTTTTGTAGAAGCCATATGAAAAGCTTCTAAGTTATGTATTCAATGTGTGGGAGGTCATATATACTCATTTCTATAATGGAGATAGTCCACTTGATTTCGTATCAGTTGTGTATGACTCGATTGAATTGATCATTGAAGCTTCGCTCTGGTCTAAGGACTATTTCACATTTGATACTCACACACAAACACACAAGACTTTGATTCAATCAATGCCTATCTCATTTGTGTGATTGTATATGTTCAAATGTGATGTGTATGCTCAAGAACTTGTTGATCAAACCCAAAAAGATTTTTGAGTGTTTTATTTGTTTTTGAAAGTGATTTTATACTTTCTTGTCTTTTGTTTTTGTTCAAAATGCATTTTTGTGTGTTTCTTCAAAAACTGGTTCAGGGGTTGTTTCGCGAGAAGCTCGCGACTTAGAGCTTCCCGCAAAAATGGATTGAGGGAAATATTTTTTCTCTTCATGTCACACAGAAAATCTCGCGCCTATATCGCGACTGTCTCGCGACCAACAGCTTCTCGCGAAATGCTGTTTGGCTAAAAATTGGATTTTTCAAAATTCAGACAAAAGTTACCGCGACTGTCTCGCGACCTAGTGCTTCTCGCGAAAGTGTGGCCATCTTCGCGACTGTCTCGCTACTCTCTAACCCGCGAAAAACGCGTGTTTTCACTTTATGTGTAGCAGATGTGACAGTTTCTCAAAAATTTCTCATTTCCCTCGCTCAACCTCTCTCGAACCCTTTTCAACCCAAATTCAATTTCTATCAAAAACCATCATTTTCAAGCATCTTTTCTACATTGTCAACTTCAAGGTATGTCTTCTAAAGCTTTTTCCTTCAAGTTTCTCTTAGTTTATGCAGAATTTTCGTTAGGGTTTCAAAAATTTGGGGATTTTCAAAAATTTGAATGTTTTTCTAAATTGGGTGAAAATTTTTCATATTCTTTGATTGGGCTGTGTCCCATTTGATGTTTGTGCCTCTGTGTTGGCCCCTTGTGGCATTTTGACATGTATTTTGGGCATGATTTCACCATGTTCATGCATTGTTCATACTTAGAGTACATTTGTGCATGCTAGGTGTTTGACAAAATGTCCGAGTGACAGTTTTGTGCCAATTGGAATCAAGTGATTTCAATCTATGGGTTTTTCACTTGTTTGACCATGTTTCACTCAGTTTGGACATTGGTCATATGTTTCATACTCTTTGCCCATGTTGAACACACTAGGCACACACCTAGGCACCCCTCATGCATCTGATGCTGCACTCTCATGCATAAACACACACACCCACACACATTAGCACATGCACACATATGCACACACATGCACAGTTACTTAGTTTCTTGCATTGTGTTTATGCATTCAGCATATTGTTTGGAGTTGATTATGTCCTGTTCTATGCAGTTTTACTTTTTTTTTTAACTAACTTGAATCTAATCAAGTTCTGTGTTCTGTGTTCTGTGTTGTGCACATGTTTCCTGTTTTTTTTTTTTTTTTTTTTTTGTGTTCTGTTGCACAGATGTCTCCATTCAAGACTTCAGCTGTGAAAGGTGGCAGCAACAAAGGGAAAGAGCCAATCATTGATGTTGATGCCGATTCACCTAGACCAAAGAGAGCTCGTTTTTCAACGGGAATTTTTTATCCTAACTTGTTTAGGTCTTATGCTGCTTTTGAATCCTATAAGAACCTCTTTCGGGATGCTCATTTGCTAGTTGAAAGGGGCGTTGATCAGCCATCACTCAGGGACATAAATATACCCATTTGGTTTGCCACGAAAGATTGGAACTATCTGCTTTCAACTTTCGAGGATACATACGAGAACATGGTTAAGGAATTCTATGCCAATGCCATTGTCGTCGAAGAAGAGATAAAATGTTGGGTTCGAGGAAAAAGTTTTTCTGTCACACCAATGTACTTGGTGGAAATTCTACACATTAACCGGCCAATACTCCCCATACCGCCGGTATATGATGAGCTGAACCCATATGAAGATTATCTCAAACAGTCTTTAGGAGCCAATTTGGAATTCTCCTCCAATAAGAAGTCAATCAATGTGGCATCCCTTTCTCCCGAATTAAGACTTCTCTCAATGATCATGTGTAGCAATCTCTATCTCTTGTCCAGCACCGGATATATGAATCTTGGTCAAGCATTGTTTTTGAATGATCTGATCACTGACGTAGAGATTGATGTGTGCTCTCATATTTTTCACATTTTGGCAAAAACAGTTGACCGGACTGCTTCAAGGAATTGTATTCCTTTTTGTCGCCTTATTTCAAGGATTTTGAAGCTCAAAGGTGTTCGTCCATTGGAGGATGAGCGTCCATATACAAGGCCAAGTCCAATTAATATTTGATCTCTCCATGCGAGTATGAGCCACACCAAGAAGAACACCAAGCAAGAAAGTCATGCACCGTCGGGAACCTCGAGCTCTGCAATTCGTACCTATGATGAACAGTTCAACAATATCTCCGCTGCTCTTCAAGAGATGAGTACAAAGATGTCCGGGCTGGCGACTATCATGTACGCTCACCACAGACGTATTGATTCACAGTTCACATCACTCCAAACTCAGTTGGATGAAATTCAACGGAAGATTGAAGAGAATGACTAGCTATTCCATGACAAAAAGGGGAAGATGATGTCATTGATAGGGGGAGTATGGTGATAGGGGGAGAAGAAGCCACCAATTCCTATGTTTGATGTTTTATGCTTACCGCTTATGTTTTAAACTTAGATACTCTGTTTTTATTTCAGTATAATTTCAGTAGTTTATTTTGTGACTATCTCTATCCTTTGTAGCATATCTTGTTTGTACCCATGTTGCTTTTGTAAGCTTCAAGAGTTTGTTTTGTTGCATGGTTTGTAGGCTTTTATGGTTTGTGCCATGCATATGCAGTACCTTGTTTATGCAGCCTTTTTGCTTGTGTACTTGATGTTTAATGTCATACATTTTACTTCAGTACAACACTCTTGTGCCCTTGTAGGATTGTTCCTAGATGCATATACGTTCTATGCATTGGTTGAGTGATGAACACTCTTGTGCCCTAGTAGGATTTTTCCTAGATGCAAATACTTCGTGTATTTTGCATTGGTTGAGTGTTGGATTTGCAAATGATACTCTTCAAATGAGCCTATCATCTTGCATGTCCGGATGTTCATTCCTTGTGTGAATGAGCATAGTGATTACTTTTGTATAAGTGATTGCTTGTTTGATCTTGCCATGGTCTATTGTTTTTATTCCATTTTGCTTGATCACATTATATTTGCTCCATATGCATTTCAAGTTTTCTGCATACAATGATATTAGTGTGTTATTGTGTTTCAGGAGATACTTGTTCATATGTTTCAAGAGCTTATCAGAATCCAGAATTAGGTGTGAGTGAGTTTTGCCTTTGTTCCCAAACTCACGTTTAAGTCTAGAGTCTGTTTTAGGGTTTTGTCACGGAATAGCCAAAGGGGGAGATTGTAAAGTTGTTATTTACAACTATGTATTTTGTTGGCTTTTATTCCGTGCCAAATTTGATTGTAATTATTATCAATCGTTTATACCCTGTATATATTGTGGGATTTGTTGTAAGGGTTGTGTGGTAGAGAGAGAGTGTGAAGACTCAAGCATTTGGAGGCTGAAGAATTCTCGCGGGTATGTCGCGACCTAGCTTCCCGCGAAGTGAAACATGTGCCCTGCACATGCTGGAATGCGAAGAGTCAGGCCAGGTGGAGACAGCTGTGTCTCACGAGTATCTCGCAGGTAAGGCCTTCCCGCGAGGCTATCTGTTCTGCCAGCCTGTACTGACTGACTCACACTTTCTGTGCCTATCCTATATATACCCTCATTACCCACAAATGTTGAGGAATGCTTCAGAGAGAAAAACCCTAGTCAAACACATTGAGAATTAGAGATTGTCATCCCCACCTTTCTCTATATACTTGCTTGTGGTATCTCCTCAACCCTTCCCTCTCCATTTCCACACCATTGAGAGGTTGATAGCCCAAACACTTACCACACCCTTTGAGAGTGATGTGTGACGTTTTGGTGCTGCTGGGAAGCATTGGAAGAAGCCTGGAATGGCAGATGCAACATGGAGCTTGTTGCGAGATCCGGGGTGCTAGACAAGACACGGTTCCCAACTGATTGTCTAGTGGATCGATTTCCGCTTGGAGGGCGGCGGAGAGGTTTTTCGCCGAGTTCTTCGGTTTCCTCTTCGAAAACACGTCTCGGTGTTTTCTGTGTTTGCATCTCTCTTCCCTACTCTTTTATATTCCATTATACTGCTGTGTTGCTTAGTTTATGGATTAGAGTAGCTTTGTGTTCATCCGCTCGCATTTACACTATTCCGCACTTAGTATTAAGTTAGTGTAAAATCTATCGAGCCGTAACTTTAATTGGGGGGTCTAAATTGCTCTTGTGTTTTCAACACTTTTTCGAGCTTTCAGTTATTATGTTACCAAAAACTTGCACAATAGCTTAATGGGTACTACGACAACGATTGCGACAGTCATGGGATCCTAGAGAACAATATATTTAGGTGATATTTGGAGAGGCGACACTACAACTTTTATAGGGATCATAGTCCTGCTTGTAACTATCTTGCATTTCCTTAGGCCTTTTTTTCTTCGTGATTGATATTTAAGTATTTTTATTGTGATATTATCACACTACAAGAAATCTGGGTTTAGGCGACGTTTGTAAAATGTCACTAAAAACCCAAAAAAACGTCACCATAGACACAACGGGTCTACAACGACTTTTTTTTTTTTTTTTTTTTGCAATGTTCAAAAACGTTGCAATAAAGAAGTCGCTATAGGTCTATTGTGACATTTCTAAAAACGTCGCCATATGTGAATCTTTAATCGTTCGAGAACTTTTAGTGAAGTTTTAAATAATATAACAATTAGTGACGTTTTTAAAATGCTGAAAATAATCAATCCTATAGCGACGTTTCAAAAACATCGCAAAAGTAATTGTCTTCTTGCTTTTTAGTGATGTTTTTAAAACGTCACTATAGGACTGATTTCCTCTTACTTTTTAGCGACATTTTTAAAATGTCGCTAAAACCTGCTCATTAGGTTTATTTTTAATATTAAAAATGCTATATAAACGGCTCAAAATTCAACAATAACTATCATGAGCATGTAATAGATCAAATATACCTATTGATCATCAATATCCCATAATAACAAATGTCCAAACTAACACAGTAACACCATTGCACATAGATTCAAAAATATATATATATTTAATACCAATACATACATAACACGTGTAAAGTATCATCTTGAATTTAACAAAACACTTGTCTACCTACAAAAAAAAAAAAAAAACCCAAACTATGAAAATATCATAAACAAAGTACAATACTTCCAAAATAGTAGGCTGGAATGCTTCATACTATGGTGATGGCTTTAGGACCTGAAAGGAAAGAAAAGACTATCAAGGGTGACCGGTGTAACCCAGCCAAGGACCCTTTGATGGTTAAGTCAGTTTTTTTTCTAAAACACAAGGATGGGAAACTATGAATAGTAGAACTTACCTCGAGTGAATGGGACTTGCTCATTTTATAGAGTGTTAGAAGTGGGTCTACTTGTTCGGATCCACCACCATCATGGGTGATGTGTGTGGTTAATGGAGAAAATGGAGAAAATGGGGTACGTGGAGCGGATTACAGGGAATCCTCTCCACGTTTTAGGAGTAGTGCAACATGGTCTGATTATAAGGAACCTTTTGGAAAGTTCTCTTAAAATTTTCTAAGTGTTTTCTGGCGTCCATGCCCTCGTGTCATGGACGACTATTCTGAGATTGGATGGTCTTGTTATCCATGGACGGGTACTATTCATGCACGCGATGTTTCTGTTGGGTTCCTCTCCTCCCAAAGCTTTCAAAACATGGTCAGGTCATGGACGACTACCTTGGATGTATTGACTTTAATTTTATCCCTATCAGTAGCTATACTTCAAAAATTTAAACACTAAATACATTCTTAAAACATTAAAATTTCATTCAGACAAATAGACTAAGTCTTTAAGATCTTAAGAAATAATTAACAACCTTCTAAAGAGGATTTCATATAAACTTGTCCTATAGTACTCAACAACTTCAAAACCACTTAGTTTCATGAACATGCAAATAAGATTGCACATAATCTTAAATATAATAAACAAATCATACCAAGTCTATCAATATCTTTATTCACACAAATTGATTGTCATGAAGCTCTACAAGTATTGAAGTCCGAAAAGTAATCAACAAACATAACTCAACAATATCCAAATTTTCAAAAAATAATAAACACTCTCAATATGAATGTAAACCACTTTATAACACCATGCAAGCCACCTGCTTACTCCAACACGACAATCCACCCCAACACAATTATCATAATCACAAATATAGAATGCTGACAAGTATTGGAAAATAAAAATAGTATTCAACAAACATAACTCAACAATATCCATCCAAATTTCCAAATTTAATAAACACTCCTAATATCAATTGCAACGACCTTATAACACTATGCAAGCCACCCATTTGCTCCAATACAACAATCAACCCAATACAATTATCATAATCATAAATATAGAATGCTTACAAGTATTGAAATCCAAAAGTAATCAACAAATATAACTCAACAATATCCATCCAAATTTTCATAAAATAATAAACACTCTCAATATGAATGTAAACCACCTTATAGCACCATGCAAGCCACCCGCTTGCTCCAACTCAACAATCCACCCCACACAATTATCAACATCTCAAGTACAAAGTTTTAAACAAAAATTACTTACTGTGCTCAAGCTAAGCACGCACCTTTTCAAAAAATTGTCAAACTTATCACAATAAATGAGTGGTTAACCTGCAAAATAAAAGAGGACACTTAAATGATGTGGAAGGAAAATAAGGGTGCCTTTGAAAAAAAAAATTTAATGAGTCGGGACTTGGTACAATTAGGCAGAAAAATTAAGGACCACTTTGCAAATAATATTTGAAGTTTAATTGTATCCAAACTTTGTCATTTGGTACACATAAGGAAACTTACCCATTATGCCTAAATGTCTCGACTGAAACAGGTGCTCCAAATCATCCGATTTCTTTAACAGAAGAAACTTCAATCTAGCATGTATGAAAATGCCTTGACACTAAGTCAAGTTATGAATGCTGTTAAAGGAGTTGAAATAGTTTGTAAAAATTTCATACATATAACCACAAAACTTTTCAAGATACAAATGAACCTTGTGACAGGTAAGTAACAGCTAAAATCTAAGAAGGAAATTACAATTAACAGCTTATGTTAAGTAAATATTCTATACCCAAAATGCCAAAATGTAAAAAATTCTCAAATTAAGTAATGTTTTTATCTATGATTCCTTTGTCATTCTATATTTCTTATTCTAGTTAAACTTACACCCTCTGTGCCTGCCAAAATCCAACTTTACCTAAACCCAATAAAGCTCAAGCATTTCATCAACTCCATATACCGTCACAAACAGCCTTTTACTGTATTCAATTAAAAAATCAAAACTAAAGCAAGTAAAATTTTTTTTTTTTTTGATAGGTAAAAAGAAAAAAAAAAGATAACACACACACACACATATATATATATATATATATAAAGAATAATGATAACAAATTGATTCCAACCCAATAGTATGTTTTAATCAAATTTTAAATCACCATGATATCTTTGAGAGTACATTATCAAAGACTAAAACTATTCATCCCATCTAATGGTCCACCGCAAACGTTGTGCTTGCTGTCTCTTGGATTCCAAACCAATAGCTTTGATGCAATTTATTCTCTATCACTAAAATTACATAACACCAACAACAACTTTCTCAGGAGAAGTCAAAATAGTATATGGGTACCTCAAAAATCACGATTCCACAAATAAATAAACCTACAAAACATAAATAACAAGTGGCAACAAAGCTCAAATTCCATTCATCTTAATTTTGACGATTTGGATCACAACACCTGAAGAAACACCACTTTTTCATTCCCCAGAAAACCAATAAAACACAAGGAAATTCATGCTAATATAAACTTTTTTTTCTTTTCTAAAGCTTTCTCAATACCCAAACAAAAGCTAAACAATAACCAAAAAAAAAAAAAAACCCAAATAAAGCAAAAAGACTAAAAAAAACCCAGATCCAAACTATTCATTTCCTCAACTTTCTTGGCAACCAAACAAAACCCATGAACTATATTTTAAAAAAAAAAAAATTTAAAAAGAAGAAGGGATGTACCGTACTTGAAGAAATAGGCAATGGAGATGTTGTTGCAACGCTGGCGTTAGGGAGAGATCATATTGGTGGGTACGGCGGTGGTTATGGCAGGTTGGTGGCTAGGGAGGTGGCTAGGGGTGGCGGTGTGAGGGGAGAGAGAGAGAAAATGTGTTATAGGGAGAGAGAGAGAGAAGTGGGAGATGAATGAACAAAAGAAAAGAAAGAAAAAAGAGTGTAGGGAAAAAAAAGGAAAAAAAAAATGTGGGAAATGAAAAAATAGGGAAAAGTTTATGCCAGAAGACCAAAAAATATGGGGGGAACATATAGCGACGTTTGCAAAACATCGCTATAATTTTTTTTTTTTTTTTTTTTTTTTTTTTTTTTTTTTTTTTGCGATTAGGCTATGAAGTTTTCTTTAATACCTACAGCGATGTCTTAAGAAAACGTCACTATAGCCAGATATACATCGCTGAAGCTGTACTTGTTGCGGCGTTTTAAGAAACGTCGCTATTGTTTTGGGTTACAACGACATTATTTGAAAAACGTCACGAAAAGCTCACTCTTTAGCAGCGCTTGTCAAAAACGTCACAATATACCACTTATAACGGCAGATTTGAAAACGTCGCTAAAAAAAATGCCGCCTAAATCCAAATTTCTTGTAGTGTCAATTAGTTGTAAGCTTGTCATTGATTGTAGTTGGTTTCAAAATTCCCAATATGTTAAGTTTTCCTTTTTTTTCTTTTTTTTTTATATTAATAAACACACACACAAGAGGTTAAGTTTGTGTTATCCTTTTCTTTCTTAAAAATTCTACTTTGTACTTCATATTTTCAATGTTCTTAACGTTGTTTTAACATCCATCTAGAGTGTGTATATATATATATATATATAGAGAGAGAGAGAGAGAGATTCAATGTTACACTACTCAATATTTTTTAATTGGATGTGAATTTTGATAAATCCACTGTTAGATTATATTATCTTCGTATATTCTTCATGCTTGCAAAATTTCAAGGTGATCGAAGATTAATTGTCATAGCATCAATCAATTGTTTAAATTCAAATTTTCGTAGTTTAAAATAATGCATAAAAGATGAGTTTATGCATCAAATGGTAAATAATATCCAACTAACATGAAAATTGGCATGAATATTAAGAACATATAGAACATGTAATTCAATACTGGGAGTTTCCAAATATGAATTCTATAATAAGTTATTGGATGTAGCTCAGTATTTCATCCTTAATGGTGGCAATTGACCACGAGTTTGATCTCATTCGTAACTGCGTACAAATGATCAATAAGGGCTTGTTTGGTTTGGTGCTAAGTCAATTTTCATATCTATCTCATCACTCAAACTCATTACTCAATTCTCATATTCGACATGTTTTGGATTATGGGTGATGAAAACTGAGTTATATCACTCAGTTTTCACCCAATCCAAACACCCTCTAATTTTTTTTAATTGAAATTACCTTTGAAGTTAAAGATTCTATCCCGGTGCTTATGATTGTTTTTTGCCTGCCACTAGGAAAAGTTAAAGAATTTATTTCTTGGCTAGATACACTTGATAGATAAATGAGTTGCAAAGAGTTAGCCATTGACATACCACTAGTCATGGAGTCAGTCCAGTGGCCTAAATGTTGCATCTACTGGGTCCCCAAGAAACTTCGTGAGGTAAATAAAGATGCCTACACTCCAAAGCTAATTTCAATAGGCCCTCTTCACCATGGGGAATGTGAACTACATGCCATGGAAATGTTGAAACTAAGACATCTCAGGGAATTCTGTTACCAAACTAGAACATGCCACAAGGATATTGCAGGCATCATTGAAACAAACAAATTAGAGATTCGTCGCTATTATGAAGAGATCTTTGATATTAGCAGCGAAGATTTTGTGAAAATGGTTGTATTGGATTCAATCTTTATCATTGAGCACTTCTTAAGGTCTACTGCTAGTGATGGGCTCTTTATTAGGACCCCTACGTGTGGAGAAGATGAAAGCTATGCAAGTGAAAAAGATGGATGCTGCAATGCAAGAGGAGATTAAAAAGATTGCATATTAAGTAAGCCATTGCTGAGAAAACATATACAACAAGATTTGTTATTACATGAAAATCAGCTTCCATTTTTTATTCTCGATAAGTTACACACACGATTTTCCAAGTCTGAACAAAATAAATGTATTTCCTTTCTTAAGCTTGCCCATAATTACTTTTTCAACTCTTTTGGGAAAAAAAATCACTAATAAGAAGAAAGTAAAACATTTTACTGATTTGATTAGATATTACTACTATCCATCTGAGTTTAAAAGCACTGGACAATCTATTAAAACTCTTCATAGTGCGAAAAAGTTGGACGAGGCAGGAGTAATTTTCAAAAAGGTTGAAAAGGGAAGGTTACTTGACATACAATTCAAGAAGAGTAACCTTACAAAAATATTTTGATGTAGAACGGATAGCACATGCCTTCCTGGAGCAACAGGGGTGTCGGAAGTCACAACGTAAGATCAAAGGGGGTGCTAGTAGAGGCCATTGGGGCAACATTCTTGGAATAGCATGAAATTTGGCAGGTTAAAGGGAAACAACATTGTGATCCAGACTCATAATTGAGTATCGCCTAAATTTAGGCGAATTCCTTCGTTAAGGCCCCAAAAACAGTGTTTTTGCTATTTATAGTAAAATTTGTTTTTCCTTAATAACTCTTAGTTTAAAAGTCAGAATAAGGTCCCGTCTGTTTTGGAACGTCTCTGAGAGACAGTGTTTTTAATATCCACAATTATCTAAATTTTGCTATTTTTTGGCAAAAATCACTATTTTGCCACCTAATTACATGATTAGCACAGATTAGGGTTTCTAGGTTTTCATAGCTGCCCTAGGGTTTCTTTTACTATTTAAACATATTGTAACCTTCGGGGCAATTCAGTTTTTTCTGATTTATAAAAATACAGACTTTGTCTATTTCTCTCTGGTGGATTCCAGGACATTATTACCTTGTGGATCAAAGGGACCCTTCGTGGATTCGAGTTTTTTATTCAGAAGCTAATGCATGTTTAGTTTCTTTTTCCATTTAGAAAGCAACGTGTTTGTTTTCTTGTAGCTTCCGCGACATCAATTGGTATCAAAACCTGGATTTTTTCCTAGTCTAATGGCAGATAGGCGCGATGGTGACAACCCCATCAATGACGAAGTTGAATAGCCAGTCCTTACTAGGGCTGAGTTCCAAAAATTTTGTGAGGAGAACCAGTAAGAAAAGCACGATCTACAGTAAGCAATCGCCGCCCTTCTTGCCGGGAACCCTAACTATGACGGCCATGGTGAACGCGACAATAGGAACGCGCATGAACCTCCTCAGTGTGGTTATAACAATCAAAATAGGCCTCAAGATGACAATGAAGATGATGAGTATGAAGAAGATGTTCATGGAAAAGTATCGATCGAGTTTGGACAGCCCTATCTTTGACCAAGCTATTAATTTTAATAACCCACATAAACAAAGATGTCAACTGTTGTGACCAAAGAGAGACTTATAGCTAAGTGACATATAACTATTTTTTATTTTTTGGAGAAGAAAAATAACATGTCACTTAGTAGTATAATTTGTTCTCTTTTATTAAAAGAATCATAGTTCAAATCCCTCTCTTCATTGTTATTACTATTGGATTACTATAAATAAATAAATAAATAAAGTTAATAAACCTTGTCCACGCAATAAATTTTGCATTATCACTTAGAGGTCTAAACGCAAGTCAAGCTACGAAGGAAGTCAATCCCACCCACCAACTACAAGATTTTGACATGTGGCCCTGCATCATTCTTGTCTTCATAATAATAATAAAAAAAATAAAATAAAAATAAAAATAAAAAGACAATGGTAATGGAAAGTAGGTGAGATAATTGTAACTTTAAATCATGCTAATCATGAACTAATTACTAATAAATTAATGGAAAGTGGGTGAGATCATTGTAACTTTGTGTGAAAGACGTCATCGTAATTATGTGTTCTGTGTTTTTCCTGTTTGAAATAGAGAGACCTGAGATCACACAATAAATAGGAGCATAAGAAGATTTTAAGAATTATTACTATGAAGTTTAATAAATTACTAATTAAAAACAAGATTTTTTCTTCCATGGGTGAGTACTAGCTATGAGAGAGAGAGAGAGAGAGAGAGAGTAGACTTGCTTCGTAAGGTGTCAATTGAGGCATGGCTATATATGTTAGTTAGTGACAGTGCAAGACAGTTAGAGTTGGTTAGAGAATTGTGGGTCATTGACAGCTGTAAGGTGAGGTATAAGGGACCAATCTGTTGTAAAGTAATCAATCAAGCAAGTGTATTCTCAATTCAATCTTTCCTTTTTCTCTCTCTGTTTTTCCTTTTCTCTCTCTGTTTTCCCTTTCCTTAATTCTTGGAGGCCTAGCTGACCTCGAATCCAGCTATACAACAAAACCAATGCATTCAATCTTAACAATTGGTATCAAAGCATCATTCCTACGCCGCCATGACTGAGACTCGAGCCACTGCCATGAATATGGTGAATGAAGCCATTGTTTCCCTTCGTACTACCTTTGATCACCACAACAAGGACATCCAAGAAATACAAAAGATTCGGAGTATTCATACGAGAACCTTGAATGAAATGAATCATTTACTATTTGCCCCCAATCTATCTTCAATGTTTTGTTTTTGGAGGGGGATTATGCTTATAGTTTTTTTTGAATAAAATATTTCTTAAAGCAAAATATACATACATACATATACACACACACATATATATATATATTGCTATACTTCAAAAAGGAAAAGTTCATAATTTTATTTTCCTCTCACCAAAGTTTGTCACTATTGTAGAAAATAATGTTTTTTGATCCGTATAAGCTCGAAGTCGAAGCTATTGCAAATCACAAATGGTGCCTCTTGAAATAAGCGGTGGAATTAATGATTCTATTAATTTACATTTAAAGAAGTCTAAATGATTGTTCTTTGTGATCTGTCATTAGGAAAACGGAAGTCGACGATTGTAAAAGATGGTGCCCACTTCCACTACTACTGATTCACTTACATATGCTATATCGAAAGAGCTGATTATTGACATTCCATCACAGAGTCCCCCAGAGACTTCACCTGGTAAATAAAGATGCCTACACTCCAAAGCTAATCTCAATAGGCCCTTTTAACCATGGTAAAGAAGAAATATGGTACATGGAAACGCTGAAATCGAGATACTTCGTGGAATTCTGTCAATGGACAAAGAAAGAGCCACAGGCTATAGCAAGGATCATTGAAAACAAGGCACCAGAAATTGTCTATTGTTATGATACGAGCTTAGAGATCAGCGACCAAAATATCTTGAAATTGTTCTATTAGATTCCATCTTTATCATTGAGTATTTCACTAGGGCTACTGCTGGAGGAGAAAATGAGAACAATAATATGGAACGTACGGTTAGTAACCGATGGTTGAAAGGGCATATAATGCTAGACTTAATATTACTTGAGAATCAAATTCCTTTTTTTATTCTCGACGAGATATACAAGAATTTTATCACAGAATCAAGGATTGAAATCTGTATATTTCATTAATTAGCAAAATGATTACAGAAACTACATATATACTAGTCTGTACAGGTGTGAACACAAAAATAACCAACTAACAACCTATCACACGTGCCAGCTACAGGATTAACTAACTATCCCACATGTTAATACTTAAGTAAGCTCCTAAACACACTAAACTACAAGTCGTATGGTCATTGTACTTCACTTATGCTTCTTTGCCATTTATGCTCTGTTATAGAATCAACTGCTCTGTGAACAGTGCTATGACCCTTTGTGTTGCTGGCTTCTACCTTGCTCTTGCTACTGATCTTGGCAGCTTCATCTAAACTCTGATACTCCCCCTCAAGAGCAGCAAGTGTATGTATATTAAGCATCCCCATTTTACAAGAGTTGAAAATTGATTGTATTTCAAGGCCTTAGTGAGCAGATCAGCCAATTAACAATTTGATCTAACATGATTCAGCTTAATTACCTTCTCCAACACCTTGTCCCTAACCACATGATAGTCTATTTCTATATGTTTTGTCCTCTCATGGAAGACTAGATTGGAGTCAATGTGCAATGCAACTTGACTGTCACAAAATAACAAGGCCTCCTTTTCATGATTCACTCCAATATCCTTGAGAAAGTACAAAATCCACACTATCTCACATGTTGCCACTGCCATGGATCTATACTCAGCTTCAGCTGTGGATCTTGATACTGTAGACTGTTTCT
Source organism: Quercus aquifolioides (assembly GCA_019022515.1). Classification (NCBI taxonomy): domain Eukaryota; kingdom Viridiplantae; phylum Streptophyta; class Magnoliopsida; order Fagales; family Fagaceae; genus Quercus; species Quercus aquifolioides. The sequence goes on along the minus strand of CM032333.1, from coordinate 34,758,643 downwards.
TGGACTTCCAAGACACCAAAGAATCACCAATGAAGATGCTATACCCAGTCACTGATCTCCTAGTGTCAGGACATGCAGCCCAATCTGCATCTGCAAATCCTTTTAAGTGCAGGTCTGTGCTAGAAGAAAACGTGAGTCTTTTGCATAGTTCACCCTTCAAATACTGCAACACTCTATGTGCTACATCCAGATGTGGTCTCCTTGGCTTGGACATAAACTGACTGAGTTTATGGACAGCAAATGTAATGTCAGGTCTTGTGATTGTTAAGTACAAGAGCTTGCCCACAAGCCTTCTGTAGTGACTAGGATCTTTAAGCTCTTTTCCTTCAAATTTGCTTAGCTTTAAGTTGTTCTCTATAGGAGTTTTCGCATACTTACAGCCAAGCAGTCCAGCATCATTGAGTAGTTCAAGAGTGTATTTCCTTTGACCAAGAGCAATTCCTTTGTCTGATCTTGCAACCTCCAAACCAAGGAAATATTTCAAATCACCCAAATCTTTAAGTTTGAACTTATCATCTAACATGACTTTAAATCTATCCACTTCAGCCTTGTCATTGCAAACTATCAAAACATCATCCACATAGACCAAAAGAACCATGAAAATGTCACCATGCCTTCTGGTAAACAGAGAATAATCAGCTTTGGATTGAATGAAACCTAGCTAAATCAAGGTGCTTGAGAATTTGGCAAACCATTGCCTAGAAGCTTGATTAAGGCCATAAATGGACTTATTGATCTTACAAACAACCTCCTCCTAGCTGTGAAACCCCTGTGGAAGAGCCATATACACCTCCTCATCCAAATCACCATGAAGAAATGCATTATTGACATCTAATTGACTAAGAAACCAACCCTTAATGACAGCCACTGCAAGAAGAACCTTGACAGAGACCATTTTTGCTACTGGAGAGAAAGTTTCAAAGTAGTCAATACCCTCCTTTTGTGTGAATCCCTTAGCCACCAACCTAGCTTTATATCTCTCAATAGAACCATTAGCCTTATACTTTATTTTGTAAACCCACTTGCAGCCAATTGACTTCTTACCAATAGGCAAGGGTGTCAAAGTCCAAGTATTATTAGCTTCAAGAGTTGCTATTTTAGCAGCCATGGAAGATTGCCAGTGGGGATCAGACACAGCTTGGTAGTAAAATTGAGGTTCAACAAGAGAAGAGATAGCACAACAGAAAGTCTTATATAATGGAGAAAGATGGTGATATGAGACATGAGAAGAAAGGGGATGAGAAGTACCTGATTGGGAAGGAGACAAAGGCTAGACAGAAGCAACTTGATTGCAGTGGAACTCCTCTAGATAAGAAGGTCTTTTAACAGATCTAGTAGACCTTCTAAGAGGGATAGGATTTGCAATGGGATCAAGAGGTGCTTCTAGGACTTCATCAAGAAAATCATCATCAATAGTATGATGAACTTGAATAATGGATTGAGGAGTAAGGGCAGAAATGTTAGGTTTAGATAGAAATGGATCATCATGTAAGGGAGGAACAGGAGAAGCACAAGGCAAAGGTAAAGAATTGAAAGGAATAGAACCATTGGAAGAAGAAACATAAGGAAAAACAGACTCATGAAAAACAACATCCCTTGAGACAAAAATAGCATGAGTGTCAAGATCATAGAGCATATAACCTTTGATATTACAAGGGTAGCCAAGGAAAACACATCTTCTTGCCCTTGGTGAAAACTTGGTTCTAGTTTGGGCAATTGTAGATGCAAAGCATAGACAACCAAAAACTTTGAGATGATTGTAATCAGGGGGCTTATGAAACAAAAGCTCAAAGGGTGTTTTGTCATTCAACAAAGAAGAGGGAAGCCTATTAATGAGGTAGGCAGCAGTCAAAATACAATCACCCTAAAATTGCAAAGGAATTTGAGATTGAATCTGTAATGCCCTGGCAATGGAAAGCAAATGCTGGTGTTTTCTCTCCACAACAGAATTTTGTTGTGGAGTGTAAACACAGCTATGTTGATGGATAATTCCATGGGAATTAAGTAAATCAGACATGGCAAATTCTTTGGCATTGTCAGTTCTAATGGATTTAATATTTTGGCTAAATTGTGTAACAACCTTAGTATAAAGGATTGAAACAAAGGTCTAACATCAGATTTGGATTTCATTAGAAACAACCAAGTGGCTCGGGTTGCATCATCCACAATTGTCAAGAAGTATTTGTAACCATCTAAAGTAGGAATTGAATAAGGTCCCCAAACATCCATATGAACTAAATCAAAGGCAAAAGCATAGAGTTTATTATTAAAAGGAAAAGGTAATATTTTAAGCTTGGCCATAGGAAAAACTTGAAAAGTCTTATTACAAAAAGATTGTAAAGAAGGAATAGTGTGACTTAAAGCTTTAAGCTTCATATTTGATGGATGTCCTAATCTTGCATGCCAAAGAAAGGAAGATGCAGAACTTGCAGAAGTTGTTGCAGAGAAAGGAAGAAAAGGAGCATTGAACTTGTGATTGCTTAGGTAATCAGCAAGTGAAGAAGGAGGAATGTGCTAGAGACTATCACACTGCAACAAGTACAACCCATCAACAGCCTTGCTCACCCCAATCATTTTCCAAGATAAAAGGTCTTGGATAAAACAATAAGTGGAGAGGAAGACAAGACAGTAAGGCTGAGATAATGTGAGTGTACTAACAGACAACAAGTTAAAACTAAATGACGGAACACAAAGGACATTAGTGAGAGTAAGTGAAGAAGAAAGAACAACAGTGTGTAAGTGACTTAAGCTAATTCCCCATTAGGCAACTAAACCAAGGACTGTATAGTAGCAGTAATTGAAGTTAATAGATCAACTAAACAGACAAAGTGGTCAGTAGCTCCAGTATCAATACCCGAGTCCACTTATCATAAGTTCTCCTATTAACCACTTGTGCAGAGAAAACACTATGAGATAAGTCAATACCTGACATTGGAGCACTGGCAGAAGCAGAAGATGATGCTACATTAGCCATTGGAGCATCTTTGACTGGAGCAGAAGGTGCAAGGGATGAAGTGGAAGCTCCAAACAAAGCAAAAAGCTGCTAATACTGTTCAGGAGTAAAAGCAATCTGGTGATGCATTGGTGAAGCAATTGGAGGAGCAATAAGCAGCAACACATCTGAAGATACTTGATGAGCCATAGGGGGCTTGTTCTTGAACTTAAAGCCTGGTGGAAAACCATGCTGTTAGGTTCTAAAGACTTAGGATTTGATGTATTTAGAACTCTAATGTGTAATGTTGGCAAACCATGATCAAAACAATATGTTTAGTCTTGTTTAGACTTGCTCAAAGTGTGGGCGTTTTATGTAAAGTTGGAATCGAGTGGCTGCAGAAGTATTAGTGACTTTCGGCCTGGCTCGATCAATCGAAAATTAGACTCGATCGATCGAATCTCGGGCAAAATGTTTTTCTGCAGAATTTTCCAACTCAGCCCAAGCCCATTAAGGATTAGGGTTTCAGATCTACTTCTCCCACTATATAAAGGAAACCCTAGCCACATTTTTAGAGGAGTTGTGGATGCTCTTGTTGCTCATATTTGCAGTTTGTGTGAATCTCTTGTGAGATCCTTGAGGAGCTTTCCTTCACATAAACTTAGGGTTTTCAAGGTAGAGATTACTTCAACATCTTGATGATCAACTCAGTTGCTGCCATTGGAGCTTAAAGAAACACAAGCGGGAGTGCTTGTATCTTGTGGAGAATCCAAGTAGGGGTGTGCTCGGTTCGGTTTCGGTCGGTTTGTATAGGTATGGCCAACCGAAACCGAATATTTCGGTTTGTGAAATTTTCAACCGAAACCGACCGAAATGATTGGAAAACCATCGGTTTCGGTGTATATCGGTTTCAGTCGGTTTCGGTCGGTTTTCGATTTTCCAAAGAGAGGGTTATTGAGATTTTCAAAACCCTAAATTTAATCACATATAAAAAACAAAGTGATAGAGCAACAGAGAGAGAGCAGAGAAAGAAAAATTTCCAACAATATTTGTTCAACAATTTACAGTATTACATACAGATTCCCACAAAAATTTGAAAATATTTTGAATTAGCAAAAGGTCCAGACAGAACTTTACCGTTGTTGAGGACATGTGACTTAGAGAGAAGAGAAAGGCATGGCCATGGAGGCAGCGAGCTCGAGGCCCAGAGGCGATAGCGCACCACGAGGTTCTAAAGCGTCTGAAAGCCCTTCGTTAGGGCGGATCCCGCCGATCGGAGTCCGGCGCCGGCGTAGGGTTCCAGATCAAGCTGGAGAAACGAATTTACGACACTGTCGAAGAAGACGAGTACGATGCACTCGTGGCCAAGCGGTGAAAGGAGGCTAGGGCTTTTATTGTCGACGACGACAGCCTTGGCTATGGCGATGAGGGCGAGGAAGAGGACTGGTCAAAGTCCAGCCTCCCTTTATCGTCCGGTAAGTCGGACGGCGAACCGGAGAGGCCGAAACAGAAGAAGGCAGAAAAGAGGGAGCCATAGCCGAAGAAACCCTCCGCTTCTTCTGCTTCTTTATCGGCCGCCGCAGCTATGATGGGGAAATAGAGGCTCTCGTCGATGTTCACATCGTCAGTGTTCAAAAAGGGCAAGGACGAGAAGGCGAAAGGGTTTTCGAGTTGTGATAGTATTGTTGATGATGTGATTGCAGAGTTTGCATCAGATGAGAATGATAGAGAGAGACAGAGAAAAAATTGAGAGAAAAAAATGGGGGAAGGGGCGGCTGAAGAAAGAAAAGGGAAGAATAAATAGGGGTATTTTCGTATTTATGCTACTACTAGGGTTTTAAAAAATTAAGTAGAAAAAAATACCCACGTCCCACGCGAAGGCTCGTACCTGGGATCAGGTAGCTAAACCTTAAGGAGCATACCATTAAGCCACTGATCAGTTATGTTTTAATGATACATAAAATATATATATATATATATATATTCGGTTGGTTCGGTTCGGTTTCGGGTGAAAAAATCCAACACCGAAACCGAAACCGAACCAAACATAAACCCAACCGAAAATTTAACAACGGTTCAGTCGGTTTCGGCCGGTTTATTCGGTTTGTCGGTTTTTTGCACACCCCTAAATCCAAGAAAGAAGGAGTCCGTGGATTCGGAGCTTGCACGTGGTCGTGTCAGTAAGTTCTACTAGTGGGTAGCAATAAGAAGTCGAGCGTGGGGGCTTGTAAGTCTTATTGTATGAACTTCGATTCTTTCAAGATAGTGGATTCAAGTTTACCTTGAGGATAGCTAGGTCAAATCCTCCCCAGGTTTTTTACCGGTTTGGTTTTCCTGGGTGATCATATCTTTGTGTTCTTTATATTTCTGCTGCTTTATATCTTGATATGATTATTTGATTGTGTTAACCTAGATTTGCATAATTTGACTAAGTTAATCACTTGGCTAAATAAACTAGGTTAATCCAATTGTTGTTTTAAGGGGTCTAAAAACCGTACACATGCTTTTTATAGCATTTATCCACTGTGTGACCAATCTTGCCACAATATGTACAAGTTGGTCTCTCCTTCCCTTTGCCACCAGCACCACCAAGAATTGAACCAAGATGCTCATTGGACAACTTAGCAGCTAAAGCAGTGGTATCAACCCTAGCAAAAGAGGCATTAAGCACTGATCTTTGTGTCTCTTCTTGAATTAGCAAGGAGTAAACCTTACTAAGAGATGGAATAAGGTCCATTAGCAAGACTTGAGATCTAACTTGGGAGAAAGAATCGTTCAATCCCATTAAAAATTTCATGACAGACTCTCTTACTTGCAGATCAGTAAGCCTCTTGTTAATATTGCAAATACATTTACCACAAGAGCAAGAAGGAAATGGACTAAGGTTCTGCAATTGATCCCAAAACACCTTCAACTGGGTAAAGAAGTCAGTGATAGACATCTCACCTTGATGAAGCTCTGCTATGTCCTTTTGAAGGTTGAAAACTCTAGGTCCATTTGTCTGAGCAAAGCGATTCTTCAAGTCATTCCAGATTTCTAAGGTAGTGTCTTCATAAATGATGCTTGCTTGGAGCTTTGGTGAGATTGAATTGGTTAGCCATGAGCCAACCATGTTGTCACATCTTATCCAAGCTTGCACATTCGAAGGAGTTGATACCAATGGTGATGAGAGAGTCAAAGTCCCATCAATGAACCCTAGTTTATTCTTTGTGAGTAAAGCTTTTCTCACTACACGAGCCCGAGCTGCATAATTTTCTCCACCTATCAATGGCTGTGTGACAAGAACCAAACTTGGATTCTCTGCGTGATGCAAGAACAGAGGGTCATCCATTAGAGAGTCTTGTGAAGAAGAAGAAGATGGATTCACAAATGTGGAAGCATCTGTAGAACCATTTGCATTCATAGCAGAAGCCATAGATGGCAATTGAAGAATTAACTTCTCAAGAACAGAATTTTCTCAAGAACAAAGAAAGATTTTCTCGGGAAAATTGAGAAAAGAAAAAACTGAAATTGAAAGAAATGCAAAACCCTACAGGAATTTCAGAATTTGCTCTGATACCATATCACAGAATCAAGGATTGAAATCTGTATATTTCATCAATTAGCAAAATTATTACAAAAACTACATATATACTAGTCTGTACAAGTATGAACACAAAAATAACCAACTAACAACCTATCACACGTGCCAGCTACAGGATTAACTAACTGTCCCACGTGTTAATATTTAAGTAAGCTCCTAAACACAATAAACTACAAGTCGTATGGTCATTGTACTTCACTTATGCTTCTCTGCCATTTATGCTCTGTTATAGAATCAACTGCTCTGTGAACAGTGCTATGACCCTTTGTGTTGTTGGCTTCTACCTTGCTCTTGCTATTGATCTTGGCAGCTTCATCTAAACTCTGATAAATTTTTCCAGTTCTAACAAAAACAAGGATGATACCTTTTTTAACCTTGCCTGCAAATACTTCTGGAAATATTTATTTTCCCAGGAGAAGCAAAAACTACCTGAGAAGGGAGTAAAACATTTCACTGATTTGATTAGATACATCTACTATCCATCAAAGCCCGAAACCTACCCCGAAGATCCTGTTTCTTATGTATATAGTGCAACAAAGTTGTATGAGACAGGAGTGAGATTTGAAGAGACTGAAGAGGGAAGGTTTGATAAAATAAAATTCAAGAAGTGGGAGCCCTTGGGAAAATGTCAATGCTTCAGTTGGCTCTTAATTTTCTTACCATGTTTGAAATGTTTTCCTTGCTTGGAACCCATGCAATCATTACTGTATCTCCCAAGCTTTGTGGCAGATAACAGAACTGAAGACCTTTCCAGAAACATAATGGCAGTATCATTATCCATTTCAAGTTTACTTATGCAATTATATGGTGCTATTGGATCATCTTATCAACACTAGCGAAGATGTAGATGTAGAGTTGCTTGTTGACAAAGGGATTATTGTCAATGCGCTAGGCAGCTATCAAGAAGTTGCCAATATGGTTAACAAAATTGCCCTTGAAATTGTAGAAAAGAATTCCTGTTACAATGATGTTGCTAAAAACCTTAGGAACCACTATCAAAATGGTTGCAACCGTAATATCGGATACTTGAAAAGTACCTATTTCTCCAATCTCTGGAGAGGCACTGCAACTGTTGTTGGTTTTATAATATTGGGATTCACTCTCTGGGATTTCGTTAGGTCTTCCACCAAATAGATTCAAAATTTGTGTAGTTCAATCTCTGAGTGTTTTGGTTTGGCATACATGTATGAATTGTATCTGAACTAGACATTTTGTGTAGCTTGTCTCTTGTTTCTAATAGGGTTTGCTACAAAATATTTGGATGCTGGTTGTTTGAAACGTTGTCTCAGCATCCTTGAAGATAATGTATTCCAGCCAATAATAATGTTCTATCTTCTGTAATTTCACTTTACCACTGAATGCTATTAACAATATCATTGTTTCTTGTGCTTGTAATGCCTACCATAGAATTTTATCAAACTCTGCACACCGATTAGAAATTTCCTCTAGGTTGTAAGTAATTCATTCAGCAATACAACTCTGTTCTGTATATACAATTACTGAGCAATGAAGTTGTTAGAATCTTTAACTTCTCTAATTAGTAATTACGTGCTTCTTACATGCCAGATATAAATAAGCAAAGCTACAACCATACGAATAAGCTCTCTTAAACGACAGCCGTTTTATCTTCAAGCTTATTTTCTTGAGAATTTTGAGAATTTTATTATTTTTATTTTTTGAATTTTATTTTTTAAGAGTAATCAATTTGTACGCATAATAAATAAGATAGAGAATTGAGGATCATAGGATAATTCAGGTGTATCTTGATCAAGGAGTTAATCCATTATATATACTCCAACCAAATAGCCCACCCTCCTTTATCACTACTACCTGAGCCCCAACCCCAAGAACCCGTATCTTGTGAGCCCGAGCAAGCTCAAAAGATAATTAGTTCTACCCCAACCTCAATTCTAATGAATGTTCCAATGGAGGTTGAAACAAATGACTTGAAGGTCATAGTGATTTTCTCAATGAAATTAATGGAGGGTGAGGATGATATTAATAAGGAGTGCCAAGGGTTGTCTTATTTACCATGAGTGATGAAGGAGTTGATGATAGAGATATTTTGATGAAAAAAGAGAAATTTTTTAATTTTGGGATTAAGAAATACTGGATAATAGAAGACAATCTTCTACGCAGTAACATGGTGGACAATGGAATGGTGACCTTGGTTCTGAGTATATATGTTCTTTTTTTTTTTTTTTCTTTTTTTTTTTTGAGTATATATGTTGATAGTGATGAGTTGATCAATCCTATAGGATTTAATGATGAAGTTTGGAACCCCCCCCCCCCCCCCCCCCCCCCCCCAAAGTTCAATGACACTGGTTTCAAAAAGCCCATTAACCTAATTCCTACTGAAGTTGAAGGATGCAGTGTGGTGATTCAATGAAAGAGCATCTCAAGAATATGTCCCCAATGATTTGAGAGCTGAAGCCTATTTGAAACAATTTTATTGGTTTTTAAAATGAGCAAAAACTATGAAAAAAATATAGTGAAAACTAATGTTTGAAGTACAAAAAAAAAAAATGTGTTCGGTACCATATTTCTAATAATATATTTTCAAAATTGAAAAATCACAATTTGTGTTTTGTACGAGAAGTAGAGTACAAATTATGTGTGTGTGATTTTTTTTTAAATGGGTACTTATTACACAATTATATATTGTCAACATCGAGTGGGTTTAACGGTTTCCAAGATAATTAACAATGCCACTCAACAATGTTCCTCAAAAATTGAAAACACCTTATAAGGTGTTCTCTAAATCCAGTGTTCTTCAAACTTTTTTTTTCTTTGCCCACGATTTTCTGTACTTAAACACTGAAAATTATTATTTAAATTGTGATGCCAAACAAACCTAGAGGACTGCCTCTATATCCCTAGTCAATCAATCAATGCATTCTCTTCCATAAGACTGTTAGATCACCATTTTGACGAGTTGGCACAAGGTTTGCCTCCCTTCTTGCCTTTTATTGAGAAAGAACGCTATATTATGATCTCACTACTAAAAACGTGGTTTTAGGTTGGCTATGGTCTTGTTTTTTAAACGCAGGTATAGGTCTTTTTTTTTTTTTTTTAATTATAATTCGGTTGGACCTATAGTCACGCTTTAAAAACATGACTATATGTCAAGATTTTAAGCCACGTTTCATAAAAACGCAGCTTTAAGTTTGCTATGGCCACATTTTATAAACACATGTATAGGTACTCTTTTAAATATATATATATATATACACATATACATATATTTGGTTGGACCTATAGCCATGCTTTGTGAACACAGCAATAGGCCCAATCCAAAAAAGAGTGGCTAAAAATACTTAGAAACGCAGCTATAGTTCAGTAGTTTAAGTTGTGTTTCTTAAAAACACAGCAATAGGCTACCTGTAGCCACATTTTTTGGAAACGTGGCTAAAAAAAAAACATAGCTATAGGCCGCGTTTTTAGTAATGTCTCTATCCACAGCCAAGACATTCCAAAGGACTTTATAACTTTATGCATGAATAATAAATAAATAAATAACATAAAAAATAAAAATAAAAAACACTCACCCTTTAAAGTAGCATATGGAGGACCATAGATAGTGGTCAACAACAGTGGGATGTGGTCGTGTGAGGAGGGTCGAGAAAATTAAGCTAGGCACCAATATATTGCCTTAACCTTTTCCCTAACTACATTGGTTTCTGCTAAAAAAATAAAATCCAGGTTAGCATAGGCCTTTCAATGGTTTAACTGCCGAGGTCCTTGGAGAATGATTAGCACACTTTTTAAGCTCTACTCGCAAGGCTAAGCTCTAGGCCTCTAGCCCATCAATTACATGTTCTCAGCCAAGCAGTATATATATCAAAACAATTTAAAGTAAATGAAAGCAATTTAAAACCGTCCGGTATGGCGGTAATCCGTCCAAGGTGGCGGTAACAACAAGTAGTATAATGAACATAAAACTGAAAATACTTCTTATTGAAAGTAGAGCAAAACACTTACAGTAGTAGTAGTAAATACAAGATCTCAAAACAAGTTAACAATTACAAAGCTTGAACTAGTCCTAGTTACAAGGTTTGTAGAGATAGTAGGAACAAGGTAGTAGTAGTAGAAACAAGTGAACTCTCTCTCAAAGAAGGCACTCTAAAAGAAGGGAGTTCTAAGGAGGAAATTCTAAAATGAACTCTCAATGAATTCTCCAATGAATTCTGAAAGAAACTTAAGGGACAACCCCCCTTAAATTGGCAAAATTTCGGAGTGAACAGTGTCATGAACAGTAAAAAATGAACAGTGACTATGAATAGTAATCGGTGAATAGTAATCTATGAACAGTAATCAGTGAATAGTGAACAATACAATGAATAGTGAAATTTTCATTATTGTCTTCCAAACTTCCATAGCATGAAGCTTGTCCTTTGCTTGTCCAAATCATGCAGAAAATAGCCTTGGAACACTTGAAATTTTAGTCCAAAAATGTACATAAAGAATCTCCAAATGTGGTGAAACTTGTCCAAGAACATTGTGGAGATATTAGGGAGCAGACCTTGTCGGAAGGAGCATGGCAAGACCAGAATATGACAAAATATAAAACATGACAAAACTTACGTGGGATTCCCTTCATCTTTTCAAAAACTCCATTATGAGTTTAAAGGACATGTCAGGGGAATATGGTACACATGGAACTTCACAGTAGGCGCATGGGCTTGTCAGATGCATGGGATTACACAGGGACTTCACAACAGGCGCACTTCAATATTGTAACATTTAATCTTCAGTCAACTGCAAAATTAGGAGTATCTTGACCGAGCAGTTTCTAATTGTGGTAGTAGCATGGGAGAATAACTTTATCAGACTGACAAGAATCTTAGAACAATAGTGTAATAGCAACAGTAACCCGAAGACACTAACTATTAATTAGTGGAAGGAGCATCAGATGGATAACCATCAAAAGGATCAAAAGGACCTTGTGGAGAATCACATGGATGGTCATGGTAAATAGCATATTGATTACAGAATCCACAATATAAAATAGGCTCGAACACTAGTCTTCTCCCTAGGATGAGAAGGCTTCTTGGATTACAATGATCAGTTATCTGTAAGTGAGCAATGGCATCAGCATATGGCTGGGACCAAAGATAGAAATTCTATCAGTGCTTCCTATGCAATGATAATCCTTCCATAGATTCTGAGCAACCTCAATAATTTGATTATTAAAATAATTTCTCCAACATTCAGCAAGAGCATAAGGATTTTTAAAGGACAAGTAAGAATTTCCTTCAAACCATTGTCCTTGGTAAGTATGAACATAGATGAGAATGAGAAGCTTTGAAGGCTGGACATTCATCCAATTATCTCTTTCCCACTTTGGCAAAGTGCTCCAGCATCTGATGGAAACAAAAGGACTCGCAAATCTTTTAATAGCATCCTAAATAATTTGTGGAAGCTGGCTGGCTTGGTGATGGCTTATTAATTTTAAAAATCTAATAAAGCCCTATTCAAACATTTGGGAAAGCCAGTTAGGATCCCTATCATCATCGTCTTCTGAATCATCAGCAACAAATGAACCATCATCATAATTAATTAAGAGACCAGGAAATGGGTGTTTCTTTTCATACACTCTAAGAGTACTCCCAAAGTGTTCTTCCCTGTCCAACTGGATAAACACATTATCACCTTCATCTAGTTCAACAGGATCAGGAATAGTGGCTGTAACAAGTTTCTTGAAACATTTGAACCATAGGTCAAAAGACCTAAACATAGCCTTGCTCTTCGGAATACGGAATTGTATATCTGATGGCATGTTGGCAAAAGCACTTCTTAATATAGATTGGGTCCTAAGGCTCAATCTAGCATAATCAGTGCCCATGATAGTCATTTTATCCTTTGAAGGGATATCCTCTTCGCCAAAGAGTTGACTAATGTAGGCTTCAAGACAAATCCTAAGAGCTTCATTTTCTGAAACAAGGTTGTTTTCGGAAATAAGTTTGGCATAGTGACTCACATAAGCCTCATTTTGAGCAATAAGGTTAACAAGGTGGATTTCAAGAGCTTGGAGGGTTTTTTCAAACAGGGAACGGTGGTTTCTAGTAAAAACAGAATAGAGATTATCAAGAATAAATTTTATGGAATCTGGTAATTCTCTATAGACTCCATTATGAAATTGTAAGGATCTGGATAAGACTTCCTGTAAAGCAATCATCATATCACCACTGGAATATGTCATCGTTGCCTGGACAAATTCCTGAAGGGATGTTGATCCACTGGGTTTTACCCCAGAAGATGCGCCTTCATGCATTTCAAAAGGTTGTCCCGCTGGGAGCCTTTTATTTTGAGAATAGTCCTGTGCATGAGCTTTTCCCTTGTTTTTCCTCTCTGCTGAGGGAGCCATAATAATCCACTTACTAGTGGTATAAATATAAATATTATTATTATCCCACTTATTAGTGGTATTTATCCACGCATCATTGCCTGATTCCTGCAAAGAATCATTGAGAATATTAGTGTAATTAGTAATAGTTGACAATTTTGTGCTACTAGTATTACCTTTAAAATTGTCTGTGAAACATTGGCACAAACTCATCCTTGGTTCATGAACAAATATATTGGTAGGAAAATCATAAGACAGATCTAAAGTATTATTAATATCAATTTCAAGCTTTGTAGCAAATTTGAATTTTACTTTCTGTCCAAAAGGATCAGTAGTAATTCCATCATGTTCAACAAGAAAGGGATACAAAGCATTTATAAATGGCAGACCAAGAATCACCTTATCAGTCATGTTTTTGACAAGAACAGAAGGAATCTTGAAACAGACATTATCATGGCAAATATGAGCATTATTCAGTTCATATTTAATTTTCATTTGGGAACCTTTAGCAGAAACCAATCTTTCAGTTGATTTTTCAAAATATTTTAAATGAATCAATCCTTCCTGGATACAATTCTTATCCGCACCAAAATCAATCATGGCAATAACAGTGAAATGATAATCATGGGAAACAACAATTTTAACTTTTGTGAACCATTTTGGAGGAAGTATGTTATTAACAAGAGCAAGTTGAGAATCATCAACATTACCTTTATCAGAAAGAAGAACCTGTTGACTAGAATAATCTCCATCTTTGAGCTCATCTTGTTCATTATCAGGCTTGTTTTGATCAATATTTTTATCAATTTTTAACATTAACAATTCTTGTTTAAGATTATGATTATCACTTTTAATATTTTTAAATTCATGTTTTAATTCATTTATCGCCTGTTTAACAATATTAATTTCATGTTGAACATCATTAACAGTTAAATCTTTGGATTTCTTTTTATTAAATCTTTCCAAAGTTTCTTCAAAACTTATCGTTGATTTAAGTTTTTTACTAGTTTCATCTTTTAGCAAGTTTTTCTTGAACTGATCTAAATATTCTTTTTGTAATTCAGGGTTTTCAGTTTGACCTATCAATTTAACCAACAAACTTTCATTTTCTTCACCTTTAGTGAGAGTATTAACAGATTTAATAACATTGCAACAAGAATCTCTACAACCAATTTTAATATTAGGAGAATTAGAAGAATCCTCAGCAGAATGATAGCAAGAATCAGTTGAAGAAGAAAAATCTTCTTTGAAAACTCGAAAATGTGTCGAAAACACACCAGCTGTTTAGACCCCTAAATTAAAGTTACGGCTTGGTTGATTTTATACTAACTTAATACTAAGTGCGAAATAGTGTAAACACAAGCGTATAAGCAAGACAATTACTCTAATCCATATTTAAAGCAACACAGCAGTAAAAATGAAATGAACAAGAGTAGGGAAGAGAGATGCAAACACAGATAACACCGAGACGTGTTATCAAAGAGGAAACCGAAGAACTCGGCGAAAAACCTCTTCGCCCCCCTCCAAGCAGAAATTGATCCACTAGACAATCAGTTGGGATACAAGGGTGAGCAAGAGACCCTCCAAGCCTAATCTACCCTCTGTACCTAAGCCCTCCAAGCTCCTACTCCAACAAGGCTTCTCGGAACCATGTCTTGTCTAGTTCTCCGGATCCCGTAACAAGCTCCATGTTGCATCTGCCATTCTAGGCTTCTTCCAATGCTTCCCAGCAGTACCAAAACTTCACTTGACACTCTCAAAGGGTGTGGTAAGTGTTTGGGCTATCAACCTCTCAATGGTATGGAAATGAAGAGGTAGGAGATGAGGAAATTCCCAAAACAAATGTGTAGATGATTGTGGGTATAAAAATCTCTAACTCTCAAGGTATTTGGCTAGGGTTTTCTCTTAGAAGCTCTCCTTTACATTTGTGGGTAATGTGAGTATAAATAGTGTAGGCACAAAAAGAGTGAATCAGAGTGGGCAGGCTGGCAGAACAGAATGCCTCGCGGGTGTCTCGCGAGAAGGCCTTACCCGCGAGATACTCACGAGACACAGCTGTCTCCATCTGGCCTGACTCTTCGCATTCCAGCATGTGCAGGGCACATGATATACTTCGCAAGATACTAAGTCGCGAGATACCCGCAAAACCTTCTTCAGTCTTCAAATGCTTGAGTCTTCACACCACTCTCTCTATCACACAACCCTTACAATGAAATCCCACAATAAATACAGGGTACAACAGATTGAATATAATTACAATCAAATTTGGCACAGAATAAAAGCCAACAAAACATATATTTGTAAATAACAACTTTACAATCCTCCAAAGAATCAGACGAATTATTTGATTCAAGGATTCTGAATAGTTCTTCTTGAGCTTTATCATCAATATTTAACATGTTAAATTTATTTTTTAATTTACCTGGTTTTTGTTTACAATCTTTACTAAAATGTCCAGGTTTTTCACAATTGAAACATTTACCTTTACTTGATCTTTGGTTAACATATTTTTTGGAAACATTTTTCTTTTTAGCATAAAAATCATTGAAATTAGTTTTGTATTTTTTATGTTTTTTATGGCTTTTATCATGTTTTTTACCCCTTTGCCAAGAAGGAGCAATGGGGGGTAAACCATATTGTTCACAAAAATTACCCATTTCATATTTAGCTTTTCTTTTATTTTTTAATTGGTGGTTTAACAGTTTTTCATCATTGCACATATTAATTCCAAGTTTTTTAATAGTGCTTAAAATATCACCATAAGTTAGATTATCATAATCAATGAAATCATTTTTACCAATTAATTCTTGTTTTACCTTATAAGCAAAGATAGGAGGCAGACCGTCAATAAACTTTTCTTTCCAATAAGGCTTGTAACAATCTTTCCAATGCATTACTCTGGAAAGGAAAACATCTTGATACCATCTGTAATCAGACATAGTAGGACATCTCAAATTATTTAGCAAATCAAAAATTCGAGATGAAACATTAGATGGAGTACCAACAAAATGTTTGATAATAGTATAAGTCAAGGTATTGACACCATCAGGAATACCTCGACCAATACGTTCATCAAAAATAGGCAAACCTTCATCATTCTTTTTAACAGCATGTTTAATAGAATCTCTGGATTCTTCTGTGAGATATGAATCCCACCATCCACGAAGAGTACCAGAAAAACCAGTAGCAAGTAAATCAACAATTTCAGGTTGGTCAAAATCATGATTATTTTGGTAAGCAATACCAACCATAGACATATGTCCCATTTTATTGATAATTTCTTGTTCAGAAAAACCATCAATATTCCATTCATAAATCTTATCAGCAGAAATAGAAAACTGGGTTTGAAAAGGTCTTTCTTCAAACTGCATATCAGGAGGAGTAGGTTTTGAATACCAATTTTTTGTGAGAAACATGGGTTTGGAATTTCCAACAAATCTTTTAATTTCTGGGAAATCATTATCAAAAACCTTTCTAGCAGAAACAGAAGAAACAGTGTCAGAATCTGTATTTTCATCAGAAACAATTTCTTTTTCATTTCTTGAAATAGTGCAAGCAGCATGAGTACTTGTAGAAGTACCCTCAGTTTTAACTTTTAAATCAACAAGCATTTTTTCAACAATTTCAAGAGTTTTAGATTGGGAGGTTTTGAACTTAAATTTGTTATCATGACTGGGTAAATTAATCAAAGGTTTCACAGTTTTGACAGAAACGAGTTTTTCAATAGAATCAGATTTTTCAACAATTTTTTCTTCAATACTGTCAAGCTGTTGACCAATAATATGCAAAGATTCATTAGTAAAATTGTTTTGTTCAATAAGACTAACAATAGGAGTCTGATCATCAGCAATTTTGAAAGGAGAAGCTTTAACATCAGTTTTGTCAGTAGTTATCAAAATAGTCTCAAGAGGTGGATGATTAGACCTAACAACGGTTTTGTCACTTTTAACAAAATTTGATTTCTTTATCACATTCAAATGATTTTTTGAAACTTCATCTTTTGAAACATAATAGTTTTCAAGAAAATCAAAGAACAAAATATGTCTTTTCAATTGATTCATTTTTTTCTAACCATTTTCTTTTAACACGGTTTTTCTCAGACTGGGCAAAGTTGTTTTGAAAATATTTTCTTTTACTTCTGTTTTTAACAAACATGAATTCATCATATAGGGAAATCATATCAACTTTAAAATTTTCATTCACAACAGTTAAAACTCTTAATTGGTTTTGGTAAACAGGATTTTCAATAGGAGGAAAATCAGAGTCAGATGGACAAACAGATTTAGTATCATCTTCTTCTTCTTCATTAGTAGTTTTGCTATATGAAGAGGATAGTTCAGGTTTAGTGGAATATTAAACAGAGCTAATTTGAGATTTATCACTTGAAACACCTTTTAGCTTCAAATCAGTGGGTTTTTCAAGATTCTTTTGCAAAAATTCATTGAGATCTTGATCTCGTTTTGAAATACTTTCAGATCCAGCAAAGGAATGTCTTCCTTCGTTGATCCTCAAGGATTGAATGTTTTGAAAACTTATTTTAACAGTACCATCAAGTTATTGTTGAATATTTGTGAGACCTAGCTCATCAAAAATAGGTTTAGCAACAGGGGATTCTTGTTCCAACAACCATTCAGTGGGAAGCTTGACATCTCGCCATTGAATCATTTTTGGAACTTGAACTTTAGCATCAGGAGTTGAACATTGAATTAACATAGTTTTACCAGAAGGTTCTCTATTATTTATAGCACCAGGATTTAACTGAGTACCCAACAATCTGTAATAAATGCGGTAAATCAAAGCAAAAGGTTTGCTACCTTTGTCCATGATATAACCAGATGAAGCAATATTCAAAGTCAAAGCTTTAACAATATTAGGATCATCCAAAGCAAGAGTAAGATCAGGATAACAATTGAAATAAACAGGACCATCATACAAAGAAGCAGTAATCAAACCAAGAATGCTATCTTTAAAATGCTTAAATCTAGCATCTCTTAAACACATGAGAATAGAAGCATTAATACCCTTTCGGGTGAGTGGTTTAATAGCAACTTGAACCATACCAATGTGCAAATAACTGAGTTTCTTAGCAATGAAATCATTAATATTTCTTTTAGAAAACAAGCAACATTTTTCATGAGTTTTTGAAATAGAAAATATTTGTTCAACAATTCTCACTTTGTAAATGGGATGAAAAGTGATTTCAGCCCAATTAGTTTTGTAAATAGTTTTAGTATCGACTTTGGGAATGTTCCATTTTCGGAAATCAGAAAGTTCACTATCTTCCACAGTATGATCTTCTTCATTTACAATATCAGGAGGACAACCAGTCCTGGAGCTAATAGAGGAGTTGGATCTCCACAACTTATCCATACTATCCTAGGTTCAACACTCAGTTATCATGTTTTTCTCACAACCGTTGCATTTCGTAACACATACCCTAAGCAACCCTATACCACACACATGCCCTACACGCCCTCTCTTGGCTCAAATGGGCCTTACAGTCAAGTTCTGGGAATTCACTTTACGTCTAGGGTGGCGCCAACAACGGTAAGAAGGGGACACAACAACAGAGCACCAAAAGTTCGGGTAAGCACAGACAAGATACAAAGACACAACAACACTATCACCGGCCAGAAAAGAATGGCTCTGATACCATAAAAGGGGAAGGGGAGGCACAGCTAAAGGGGAAGAGACGGAAGCACATTGTAATATAGGTTGAAAGTAAAAGAATATATGTATAAAGTAAAAGTAATGTAAGCAAATAATATAGAACAAAAATAGTAAGGCGGTAGAACCAACCAATCAGTATATATATCAAAACAATTTAAAGTGAATGAAAGCAATTTAAAACCGTCCAGTATGGCGGTAATCCGTCCAAGGTGGCGGTAGCAACAAGTAGTATAATGAACATAAAACTGAAAATACTTCTTATTGAAAGTAGAGCAAAACACTTATAGTAGTAGTAGTAAATACAAGATCTCAGAACAGGTTAACAGTTACAAGGCTTGAACTAGTCCTAGTTACAAGGTTTGTAAGGATAGTAGGAACAAGGTAGTAGTAGTAGAAACAAGTGAACTCTCTCACAAAGAAGACTCTCTAAAAGAAGGAAGTTCTAAGGAGGAAATTCTAAAATGAACTCTCTATGAATTCTCCAATGAATTCTGAATGAAACTTAAGGGACAACCCCCCTTAAATAGGCAAAATTTCGGAGTGAACAGTGACATGAATAGTAAAAAGTGAACAGTGACTATGAATAGTAATCGGTGAATAGTGAACAGTACAATGAATAGTGAAATGAATAGTGAAATTTTCATTATTGTCTTCCAAACTTCAGTATGAAGCTTGTCCTTTGCTTGTCCAAATCATGCAGAAAATAGCCTTGGAACACTGACACTTTAGTCCAAAAATGTACATAAAGAATCTCCAAATGTAGGGAAACTTGTCCAAGAACATTGTGGAGATATTAGGGAGCAGACCTTGTCAGAAGGAGCATGGCAAGACCAGAATATGACAAAATATAAAACATGACAAAACGTAAATGGGATTCCCTTCATCTTTTCAAAAACTCCATTATGAGTTTAAAGGACATGTCAGGGGAATATGGTACACATGGAACTTCACAGTAGGCGCATGGGCTTGTCAGACGCATGGGATTACACAGGGACTTCACAGCAGGCGCACTTGAATATTGTAACATTTAATCCTCAGTCAACTGCAAAATTAGGAGTATCTTGACCAAACAATTTCTAATTGTGGTAGTAGCATGAGAGAATAACTTTATCAGACTGACAAGAATCTTAGAACAGCAGTGTAATAGCAGCAGTAACCCGAAGACACTATTAATTAGTGGAAGGAGCATCGGATGGATAACCATCAAAAGGATCAAAAGGACCTTGTGGAGAATCACATGGATGGTCATGGTAAATAGCATATTGATTACAGAATCCACAATATAAAATAGGCTCGAACACTAGTCTTCTCCCTGGGATGAGAAGGCTTCTTGGATTACAATGATCAGTTATCTGTAAGTGAGCAATGGCATCAGCATATGGCCTGGGACCAAAGATAGAAATTCTATCAATGCTTCCTAAGAAATGATAATCCTTCCATAGATTCTGAGCAACCTCAATAATTTGATTATTAAAATAATTTCTCCAACATTCAGCAAGAGCATAAGGATTTTTAAAGGACAAGTAAGAATTTCCTTCAAACCATTGTCCTTGGTGAGTATGACCATTGATGAGAATGAGATGCTTTGAAGGCTAGACATTCATCCAATTATCTCTTTCCCACTTTGGCAAAGTGCTCTAGCATCTGATGGAAACAAAAGGACTCGCAAATCTTTTAATAGCATCCTGAATAATTTGTGGAAGCTGGCTGGCTTGGTGAGGGCTTGTTAATTTTAAAAATCTAATAAAGCCATATTCAAACATTTGGGAAAGCCAGTTATGATCCCTATCATCATCGTCTTCTAAATCATCAGCAGCAAATGAACCATCATCATAATTAATTAAGAGACTAGGAAATGGGTGTTTCTTTTCATACACTCTGAGAGTACTCCCAAATGTTCTTCCCAGTCCAACTGGATAAACACATTATCACCTTTATCTAGTTCATCGGGATCAGAAATAGTGGTTGTAACAAGTTTCTTGAAACATTTGAACCATAGGTCAAAAGACCTAAACATAGCCTTGCTCCGTTGTTGTGTCCCCTTCTTACCGTCGTTGGCGCCACCCTAGATGTAAAGTGAATTCCCAGACCTTGACTGTAAGGCCCGTTTGAGCCAAGACAGGGCGTGTAGGGCATGTGTGTGGTATAGGGTTGTTTAGGGTATGTGTTACGAAATGCAACGGTTGTGAGAAAAACATGATAACTGAGTGTTGAACCTAGGATGGTATGGATAAGTTGTGGAGATCCAACTCCTCTATCAACTCCAGGACTGGTTGTCCTCCTGATATTGTAAATGAAGAAGATCATACTGTGGAAGATAGTGAACTTCCTGATTTCCGGAAATGGAACATTCCCAAAGTTGATACTAAAACTATTTACAAAACTAGTTGGGCTGAAACCACTTTTCATCCCATTTACAAAGTGAGAACTGTTGAACAAATATTTTCTATTTCAAAAACTCATGAAAAATGTTGCTTGTTTTCTAAAAGAAATATTAATGATTTCATTGATAAGAAACTCAGTTATTTGCACATTGGTATGGTTCAAGTTGCTATTAAACCACTCACCCGAAATGGTACTAATGCTTCTATTCTCATGTGTTTAAGAGATCCTAGATTTAAGCACTTTAAAGATAGCATTCTTGGTATGATTACTGCTTCTTTGTATGATGGTCCTGTTTATTTCAATTGTTATCCTGATCTTACTCTTGCTTTGGATGATCCTAATATTGTTAAAGCTTTGACTTTGAATATTGCTTCATCTGGTTATATCATGGACGAAGGTAGCAAACCTTTTGCATTGATTTACTGCATTTATTACAAATTGTTGGGTACTCAGTTAAATCCTCGTGCTATAAATAATAGAGAACCATCTGGTAAAACTAAGTTAATTCAATGTTCAACTCCTAATGCTAAAGTTCAAGTTCCAAAAATGATTCAATGGCAAGATGTCAAGCTTCCCACTGAATGGTTGTTGGAACAGGAATCCCGTGTTGCTAAACCTGTTTTTGATGTGCTAGATCTCACAAATATTCAACAATATCTTGATGGTACTGTTAAAATAAGTTTTCAAACATTCAACCCTTGAGGATCAACGAAGGAAGACATTCCTTTGCTGGATCTGAAAGTATTTCAAAACGAGAACAAGATCTCAATGAATTTTTGCAAAAGAATCTTGAAAAACCCACTGATTTGAAGCTAAAAGGTGTTTCAAGTGATAAATCTCAAATTAGCTCTGTTTACTATTCCACTAAACCTGAACCGTCCTCTTCATATAGCAAAACTGCTAATGAAGAAGAAGAAGATGATACTAAATTTGTTTGTCCATTTGACTCTGATTTTCCTCCTATTGAAAATCCTGTTTACCAAAACCAATTAAGAGTTTTAACTGTTTTGAATGAAAATTTTAAAGTTGATATGATTCCCCTATATGATGAATTCATGCTTGTTAAAAACAGAAGCAAAAGAAAATATTTTCAAAACAAATTTGCCCAGTCTGAGAAAAACCGTGTTAAAAGAAAATGGTTAGAAAAAATGAATCAATTGAAAAGACATATTTTATTCTTTGATTTTCTTGAAAATTATTATGTTTCAAAAGATGAAGTTTCAAAAAATCATTTGAATGTGATAAAGAAATCAAATTTTGTTAAAAGTGACAAAACCGTTGTTAGGTCTAGTCATCCACCTCTTGAGACTATTTTGATAACTATTGGCAAAACTGATGTTAAAGCTTCTCCTTTCAAAATTGCTGATGATCAGACTCCTATTGTTAGTCTTATTGAACAAAACAATTTTACTAATGAATCTTTGCATATTATTGGTCAACAGCTTGACCGTATTGAAGAAAAAATTGTTGAAAAAACTGTTTCTGTTGAAAAATCTGTTTCTGTTGAAAAGCCTTTTTCTGTCAAAACTGAGAAACCTTTGATTAATTTACCCAGTCATGATAACAAATTTAAGTTCAAAACCTCCCAATCTAAAACTCTTGAAATTGTTGAAAAAATGCTTGCTAATTTAAAAGTTAAAACTGAGGGTACTTCTACAAGTACTCATGTTGCTTGCACTATTTCAAGAAATGAAAAAGAAATTGTTTCTGATGAAAATACAAATTCTAACACTGTTTCTTCTGTTTCTACTAGAAAGGTTTTTGATAATGATTTCCCAGAAATTAAAAGATTTTTTGGAAATTCCAAACTCATGTTTCTTACAAAAAATTGGTATTCAAAACCTACTCCTCCTGATATGCAGTTTGAAGAAAGACCTTTTCAAACCCAGTTTTCTGTTTCGACTGATAAGATTTATGAATGGAATATTAATGGTTTTTCTGAACAAGAAATTATCAATAAAATGGGACATATGTCTATGGTTGGTATTGCTTACCAAATAATCATGATTTTGACCAACCTAAAATTGTTGATTTACTTGCTACTAGTTTTTCTAGTACTCTTCGTGGATGGTGAGATTCATATCTCACAGAAGAATCCAAAGATTCTATTAAACATAGCCTTGCTCTTCAGAATACGAAATTGTATATCTGATGGCAAGTTGGCAAAAGCACTTCCTAATATAGATTGGGTCTTAAGGCTTAATCTAGCATAATTAGTGCCCATGATAGTCATTTTATCTTTTGAATGGATATCCTCTTTCCCAAAGAGTTGACTAATGTAGGTTTCGAGACGAATCCTAAGAGCTTCATTTTCTGAAACAGGGTTGTTTTTGGAAATAAGGTTGGCATAGTGACTCACATAAGCCTCATTTTGAGTAATAAGGTTCACAAGGTGGATTTCGAGAGCTTGGAGGGTTTTTTCAAATAGGGAACGGTGGTTTCTAGTAAAAGCATAATAGAGATTATCAAGAATAAATTTTATGGAATCTGGTAATTCACTATAGACTCCATTATGAAATTTTAAGGATCTAGATAAGACTTCCTGTAAAGCAATCATCATATCACCATTGGAATATGTCATCGTTGCCGGGACAAATTCCTGAAGGGATGTTGACCCACTGGGTTTTACCCCAGAAGATGCGCCTTCATGCATTTCAAAAGGTTGTCCCGCTGGGAGCCTTTTATTTTGAGAATAGTTCTGTGCAGGAGCTTTTCCCTTGTTTTTCCTCTCTGCTGAGGGAGCCATAATAATCCACTTACTAGTGGTATAAATATATATATTATTATTATCCCACTTATTAGTGGTATTTATCCACGCATCATTGCCTGATTCCTGCAAAGAATCATTGAGAATATTAGTGTAATTAGTAATAGTTGACAATTTTGTGCTACTAGTATTACCTTTAAAATTGTCTGTGAAACATTGGCACAAACTCATCCTTGGTTCATGAACAAATATATTGGTAGGAAAATCATAAGACAGATCTAAAGCATTATTAATATCAATTTCAAACTTTGAAGCAAATTTGAATTTTACTTTCTGTCCAAAAGGATCAGTAGTAATTCCATCATGTTCAACAAGAAAGGGATACAAAGCATTTATAAATGGCAGACCAAGAATCACCTTATCAGTCATGTTTTTGACAAGAACAGAAGGAATCTTGAAACAGACATTATCATGGCAAATATGAGCATTATTCAGTTCATATTTAATTTTCATTTGGGAACCATTAGCAGAAACCAATCTTTCAATTGATTTTTCAAAATATTTTGAAGGAATCAATCCTTCCTGGATACAATTCTTATCCGCACCAGAATCAATCATAGCAATAACAGTGAAATGATAATCATGGGAAACAACAATTTTAACTTTTGTGAACCATTTTGGAGGAAGTATGTTATTAACAAGAGCAAGTTGAGGTAAATGTTTCAACTGTGGAAAACCTGGACATTTCAGTAAAGATTGTAAACAAAAACCTGGTAAATTAAAAAATAAGTTTAACATGTTAAATATTGATGATAAAGCTCAAGAAGAACTATTCAGAATCCTTAAATCAAACAATTCGTCTGATTCTTTGGAAGTTGATTTTTCTTCTTCAACTGATTCTTGCCATCATTCTGCTAATGATTCTTCTGATTCTCCTAATATTAAAATTGGTTGTAGAGATTCTTGTTGCAATGTTATTGTTAAGGACACATTTTATGTAATTGGCTAATCCTTTGACAAAACGCACTTTACTTGTAATTGGGTAGATCTAGGATGTGTTTAATACTTCAAGGAACATGTTGTTCAAGTCTAGTATTAAAGCCATGAAGATTGGACCAAGAAACAAGTGAAGAAAATGTGTTCAATAAAGCTGGACAGATAGCTCGACACCTGCAGACAGATAGCTCGACAGCTTCTCGACACCTCTCGACAGCTGGCTATCTATTGAGCTTCTTAAGGTGTTTCTTATCGCAATCTCGACACCTTCTCGATAGCTGGTGGATCGATCGAGAAAGCTCTTGTCCCCTCAACACCTCCTCGACACCTAGCTATCTATCGAGGTTTAAATCTCGACACCTCCCGATCGATCGAGGTATCTATCTAAGTTACGAGAATTCAGATTTCCAGATCTGATTTTCGGGCCAGGCTTTTGTATTTGTGTAGGGTTTCTTTTCTCACAACCCTAGACCTATATAAGGCTTATTTTAGAGGTCGTCACCTAAGAGAATACAAGGAGAACATATGCAAAAGGTGACCGATGCCTTATTCTCTCTTAAAGAAGTTACTGCATCTTTTGCGCCTTAGGGTTTTGTAACCAAGTGCTTCTTAATCTTCATTCTTGATGAAGTGAAGAACTTTGCAGCCAACAATCTTCTTCTAGTTGGTGATTAAGTCGCGTACTGGGATTCGTGCATCATCAAGGGTGGCGTTCATATATTGAAGAGTTCAGAGGTTGTGAAGCGGTAGAAGGTTTCTGCTGTGAGTTCATCTACGGTGATTGTAGAGTCTAGGGACAAAGGTTTTGTACTAGATCTGAAACATCTCTTTACTATAGTGGATTGCTTTTCGGGAAGGTTTCCCCCCAGGTTTTTTACTGTGAAACTGGTTGGTTTTATTGGTTTTCCTGGATCATCATATCTTGTCTTCTTTAATTTTTTTCGCTGCATGATTTTGACATGATATTGATGTTTGTTTGTTTTAACAAATTTGATTCATAATAAATCTAATTAACAACTTGGGTTTAAAACTTGTTAATTCTATCAACCGGGGTCTAAATTTCCCTACAAGTGGTATCAGAGCAGGTTCACTCTGATTGGATTAATTTCCTGAGTGTGATCCATTGACCCCCGTTGTCATGGAATCTCTTGATTGTTTTGATTTGCATGATCTTGTGTTGAATGATGATGATGATTTTCAAGATGCCTATTGTAAGCTTTATAATTTTTGTATGAAATCTCTTGAATGTTCTACAAAATTGAAAGCTAAAATTAAAAAGGTCAAACTTTAAAAAGATGATTTGATTGCTAAATTAGATGAAGCCAATAATTTGAATGAGAATTTTAAAAATCAAATTTCATCTCAGGTGGACAAAATTAAAAGTTTGGAAGAGCAACTAGTTGAATCTAAAACTGAAGTTGAAAAATTAACTAGTGTCAAACTTGTTGTTGAGCCTAACTCAAAAGAAAAGGATTTTTATATTCCTCCATTTAAAAGGAAAAATCAAGAGTTGAAGGCTAATATTGCTAGGATAGACAAAGGTAAAAAATCTGATGTTAATGCTGAAATTTCTAAACCTATGTCTAAAACTCCTCCTAGGTTGAATGATAAATCTGAATTTGTCGCCATTTGTCATCATTGTCATATTGTTGGTCATATTAGGCCAAATTGTCTCAAGTTGAGGTCTCTGTCAACCTCTAAGGTTAGACCTTCTTCTAGGAAGCCGAGTAGCTCTAAAACTACTCATGTTTGTCACCATTGTGGTGTTGCTGGACACATTCGTCCTAATTGCTTTAAGTTGTATCCTCATAAGCAATTGTCCAAACGGTCACAGGTTTCCTCTCAATGACCTACACCTTTGTTTGGAGAGTTATTAAAAGTTTTGAGCTTTTTAACTCAATTTCAGGAGAATTCCAATTCTTCTATGTCCTTTAGTAGACATACTAGGACATGTGCCTTTTCATCTTTACGGCCAATGACTCGTGCTGTGTGGGTGAGAAAGGAGCCTAAGACTTAATTGTCTTTTCTGTTTGTCCTCTACTTTGATTCTTTCTATCTAAAGTAGGACTTTCTTTGTTTGATTTCTTATCTGTTTTTGGAATCATGCTTTCATGCATTGGCATATTTCTATCTTGTTTTCATGCATATGCATTTTTCTTTCATGCATTCATGTTGTTTATCTGTTTTTGTTTGGTTTTTTAGTTTTTATTTTGTTTTGTTTTCAAAATAAAAATAAAAAGGAAAAATCAGAAAAATACAAAAACAGTGTGTGTTTTGTGTATTTTGGTACTTGTGTACCTTGGATGGCCATTGAAACAAAGTTTTTTAAACTTTGTATCTTTTGTAGCTTAGATGAGCATCTCTATGCACAACTAAGCAAGTGAGCTTTGTGGCTCTTGTTTGTGATGAGTAAGATTAAGTCATCTCTTGAACTTAACACTCATATCACTCTTTTTGACGGGTAGGACTAGAAAATCCTAAGAGAAAAGCATAAATAACCATCTCACTATTGCTGCCCGCCAATCATAATATGACACCTGTATGCTTCGACATAGCAAAAGTGCAGTGTCATAGACACCTGTATGTTTCGGCATAGCAAAAGTGCAGTGTCAAAGACATCCGTATGCTTCGGCATAGCAAAAGTGTAATGTCTATGCTTAACATACTGGGTATTTCTTTTCTCTCTTTTATATGCCCATGCATGATTTGCTTAAAAGAAAATATGCAAATAAAATAAAAAGCAAAAAGATTAAAATGCTTTAAATATGACTGCAAGCATGTTTTCTAGGAGATGTGGGAGTTATAGGATGTACCTCAAAGGTGATAGTCCCCATCAAACAGTTATGATTGTGTGTGAGTTAAAGTGATTTTCTTATATCTCAAATCGTCATAACATGTATGCACTTATGCAATCTTGCAATGTTTTTCACACACAACACGCAATATTCTTTGCTACTCTTGATACATGTGCAGGTACAATGTGATTTGGCCATCACAAGTGTTTACATGTGCTAATGTATACTCACTAAACTATCTTGACTTGTTTTTGAAATATAAAATTGGTTAGACTTGTTTAGTGTGTGTGTGTATTTTGGGATCTATGTGCTTAACATTTTTCTTGTTGAGAGATTTGTTTTTTCACATGTTTTGCATCCTTCTATTATCTTGTCATCCATAGCATCTTGTTTCATATTCATGCATTTATATGGATTTCTTTGTGCCTCCTTGATCATCCTTGATCATCTTTATGTTTCTCGGGTGAAGCTTTCTACCTTCTTGTACCCTTTGTCAATCATGACAAAAAGGGGGAGAAATTGTGGAGACTTTGTGGTTTCTGTTTAAGATTCTACAAGTTAGGGGGAGAAATACATTCCTTTGTAAGGGGGAGATGTGTTTCATCTTGTTAGGGGGAGTGCTTACTTCCTTCTTCTTGTACCTTGGGTCTCGTGACCATGTTTACATACATTGAACTTATCTTCTTTATATGTTGATGTATGTCTTCTTCACCTACCTTTACATGTGTTGTTTCTTTTCTTTCTTTATACACATGTTTCTTTACTTGTATGCAATCTATTATTTCTGTTTCACACAAGATGCCTTGATGAGTTTTGTTTAAAGTGTTTCAGAAATACAGGTTGTCAAAGTCTACTTGCCATAAACTCTCTTCTTGCAAAGTTTTTCAAGAGTTTGTGTTAGGATAGATTTTATTGTATTCAACAAGTGAATATGAGTTGAGTGATTTATGACTTCTCTCATATCTCATTTGTTTGTTGTGGTTTTGTCACGGATTGCCAAATGGGGAGATTGTTAAGGACACATTTTATGTAATTGGCTAATCTTTTGACAAAACGCACTTTACTTGTAATTGGATAGATCTAGGATGTGTTTAATACTTCAAGGAACATGTTGTTCAAGTCTAGTATTAAAGCCATGAAGATTGAACCAAGAAACAAGTGAAGAAAAGGTGTTCAATAAAGCTGGACAGCTTCTCGACACCTCTCGACAGCTGGCTATCTATCGAGCTTCTTAAGGTGTTTCTTATCGCAATCTCGACACCTTCTCGACAGCTGGAGGATCGATCGAGAAAGCTCATGTCCCCTCGACACCTCCTGGACACCTAGCTATCTATCAAGGTTTAAATCTCGACACCTCCCAATCGATCAAGGTATCTATCCAGGTTACGAGAATTCAGATTTTCAGATCTGATTTTTGGGCCAGGCTTTTGTATTTGTGTAGGGTTTCTTTTCTCACAACCCTAGACCTATATAAGGCTTATTTTAGAGGCCATCACCTAAGAGAATACAAGGAGAACATATGCAAAAGGTGACCGATGCCTTATTCTCTCTTAAAGAAGTTACTGCGTCTTTTGCGCCTTAGAGTTTTGTAACCAAGTGCTTCTTGATCTTCATTCTTGATGAAGTGAAGAACTTTGCAGCCAACAAACTTCTTCTAGTTGGTGATTAAGTCGTGTACTGGGATCCGCGCAATTGGTTAGTCACGTACTGGGATTCGTGCATCATCAAAGGGTGGCGTTCATATATTGAAGAGTTCAGAGGTTGTGAAGCGATAGAAGGTTTCTACTGTGAGTTCATCTACGGCGATTGTAGAGTCTAGGGACAAAGGTTTTGTACTAGATCTGAAACTTCTCTTTACTATAGTGGATTGCTTTTCGGGAAGGTTTCCCCCTAGGTTTTTTACTGTGAAACTGGTTGGTTTCATTGGTTTTCCTAGGTCATCATATCTTATCTTCTTTAATTTTTTCCGCTGCATGATTTTGACATGATATTGATGTTTGTTTGTTTTAACAAGTTTGATTCATAATAAATCTAATTAACAACTTGGGTTTAAAACTTGTTAATTCTATCAACCGGGATCTAAATTTCCCAACAATTATTAAATCTGTTAATACTCTCACTAAGGTTTAACTAAGTACCCAAAAGTCTGTAATAAATACGATAAATCAAAGCAAAAGGTTTACTACCTTCATCCATGTGATAACCAGAAGAAGCAATATTCAAAGTCAAAGCCTTAACAATATTAGGATCATCCAAAGCAAAAGTAAGATCAGGATAACAATTGAAATAAACAGGACCATCATACAAAGAAGCAGTAATCATACCAAGAATGCTATCTTTAAAGTGCTTAAATCTAGCATCTCGTAAACACATGAGAATAGAAGCATTAATACCCTTTCGGGTGAGTGGTTTAATAGCAACTTGAACCATACCAATATGCAAATAACTAAGTTTTTTAGCAATGAAATCATTATGAGTCATATTAACTAAGTTAGGTGAAGATCAAAACTCACTAATCTCATCTTTGCAAACGATTGTCTTTTATTTTGCAAATCCTCTATGGAAGAGTGTATGAAGATCCAAGAATTGCTCTCCTATTATGGAGTGGCTTCAAGCCAAATGCTCAACGAGGATAAAACAACATTATTTTTTGAGTAAGAATATTGATGCCTAGACCATTGAGGCCATTAAATCATCCCTTGAGGTTCCAGTGATTCAACATTATAAGAAATATTTGGGTCTTTCCTATTTTGTTGGAAGGGAGAAGAAAGCTTGCTTCATTCAAATAAAAGAACGAATTTGGGCTAGGATGCAGGGTTGGAAGGAGAAGCTACTGTCCCAGGCAAGCAAGGAGGTTATGATTAAAGCAGTTGTTCAATCTATCCCTACTTATTCTATGAGTGTATTCAAAATGCCTGTTAGTTTATGCAAAGACATTGAATCTATGATCCGGAAATTTTGGTGGAGTCAAGGGGATTCAAAGAAGAATCACTGGGTAAATTGGAGAACATTGTGCTCATCAAAATCAGTGGGAGGTATGGGGTTTAGAGATATCCAAAAATTTAACAATGCTTATCTGGCTAAACAGGTATAGAGACTTTTGCACCATAAAGACACCTTACTCTATAAGGTTTTTAGTGCAAAGTACTTTCCTAATGGCAGCTTACTTGATATTGATGTACATCAAAAATGCTCTTATACTTGGAGGAGTATTTTACAAGCGCGCGATGTTATTAATAAGGGAGCCATATGGAGAGTTAGGGATGGAAGCTCTGTAGATGTTTGGGAGCATAGATGGTTACCGGATCCTACAAATAGTAAGATTGTCTCTCCTAGAAACAATTCTCATATTAATTGTGTTAAGGAATTATTCCATGCAGACTCAAGAATCTAGGACACGGGACAATTGGAGAGGACTTTCTTGCCATGGGAAGCAAAGGTGATAAAGAGTATTCTAGTGATTGAAGGTAGTCTTGAGGATCAGCTTACCGAATGCTGGAAGTTGATGCAAGTTACAAGAATCCATCCTCATCTTCACTAGATGGTGGTCAAAGGGTGTGGAAGGGCATATGGAAGATAAGGACTCTGAATAGAATTCGCCATTTTGTTTGGCGTGCTGCTAGGGACTCTCTACCCACAAGGTAGAACTTGAGGACTCGACACATCCCAATGGATGATTCCTGTCCATTGTGTGGGGATTATCAAGAAACATTGATGCATCATGTGTGGTTAATTATGCGATCAAGCTCAGTTGGTGTGAAGATCAAAAGTGTGTTTTGCAAAATATTATAGGACACAATATAGAAATTTTTTTTTTTTGGGATAATTACAGTAAACCCCCCTAAGGTTTGGTCCATTTGCGCTTTGCCTACCCGTGGTTTAAAACTTTACACTTTGCCCACCTGTAATTCAATCTGTTACCCCCCCCCCCCCCCGTTACCCACCTCGCCCTCAAACGTTAGAAAAACACCTTTTTATTCTAAATTAGAACATAACACGGATCAAACAACACGAACTCACTCTCTTTTCCTCCCGAGCCCTAGAAACGCAAAAATCCCTTGTACTGAGCTGGGGTTTTGATTTTTCTGATCGTGGTTTCGTGTGAGGGTGAGGTTCCAACTTTGAGTTGTCCTGAGGCATTGAATATTCGAAGACAAATCATCACTAGGTACGACATTTCTGCTTTATGGTTCTGAGCTGGGGTTTCAAGTTTTGATGGTAGCTTTGATTCACAGGAAGTTGATAATCGATGTCTTCTTCAAGTGGAAGTTACTCAGGTTCAAGTGGGCATATGTGTACATATGAGACTTGTGTGCTGAGAACAAGTCTGATAGTGGATAATTTTGGGAGAAGGTTTCTAGGTTGTAGCCGATATAAGGTAAGTATACTTTTTACTTAATCTAGTTGATTCACGTGAGATTGGAATGTGATGTGTTCAATTCAATTTATGAACAGGTTGGTCCCAAGTGCCCTTTCTTTAAATGGATTGATAATCCCACTTGTATGCATAGGAATGAAGCTGCCCATTTGGTGCAACAAAAGCTGGATTTACTGCGGAGTGAGTTGCAACTTGCACATGAAAGGGAAAGAACAGCTACCCAGGCAGCAGCAGAAGATACCCAAATGGCATAAATTGCTCAAGACAGGGCAGCAAAAGCCACTGAGATGGAGAGAAAGTTTCGAGCTTCCTCTGTTCAAGCCAAGGAGATAGCAGTGAGAGCTTTAGAGCAAGAGAGAAAGTGCAAAATTGCACTAATTCTGTCGTGGTTTTTTTTTTTTTTTTTTTTGGTTATGTTGTTTTCATGTTTTGGCTCAAGTGAGAATGTTGGAATGATGAGATTGAGTCTGCCTGATGGGTTGTAATATAAGCTGGTCCTCAATTATATTGTAATAGAACTATGAAAGAATTTTTTGAGAATGAGAACTATGTAAGGTGATAGATGCTTTTAGCTTGAAGCCACTTAATAATATAAGTCTTTTTAAGATAAAGTGTTATTTATGTTAGATGCTGTTGGTATTTTTTTTTTTTTAAGTGAATTGGCTACTTGTGAGCTGTGAGCTGTGAACTGTGAGCTGTGAGCTGTTGCTGTTGGTGTTTTGAGCATAAAGTTGTGAGCTGTGTTTTGAGCATAAAGTTTTGAGCATAAAGTAGTGAATTGGCTATTTTTGTTGGATGTTGTGAGCTGTGTTGGTTTGTGCATAAAGTGCATTTTGTGAAGACAATTGTGTTGAAAGTGAATTTAAAGTGCATGACAACTATCTATCAACTTGCAAGAAAAGACAACAAATGCACACATACACCTTCTATTCAACACAAACACCCTACACAAATAAACAAACTCATATAATAATAACTCATATAACAAACTGCACTAATCAGAATAATAATTCTAAACACCTGTCATTAAGTTGACAAATTGTATAAATATTTTAAGGTGGCATTGAATAGTCTTTTATCAACCACCAGTAAATATAGGGCATTTGGTACAACAACCAAAACAGTTGCAGCTGCCCAATGTTTCCAAAACTTACAAAAATACAAAAAATGTTTGAACAGCTATACAAAAAAGTGTCTTGCCATTGTCTGCCCTGCCATTGTCTACAAACTACATACAACCCTAACATTACATAACCCTAATACATAGCAACAAAAGTGTCTTGACTTAGTCTTCATTTACTGCCCCTGCCCTTGCCTCTCCCACCACAACTGGTCTTTCCACCTCTTGTTTTACATTTCTAAGTCCTAGCTGCATCACCCCTTCCTCTCAAAGCAACTCCACTGGTAGCAGGTGGTCTTGTAGGCTACAAAGTACAAGAATTCACATGTTAGCTACCAGTATTATAGTTTTATGAATAAAACATCAAACCTAACACTACAGTACCTGTGATGATGGTGCTCTACTATCCCATGTTTCTGCAGGGGTGTGTGGTGCTAGCTAGCTTGAAGAGAACCAAAGAGCTCCTCTAACTATGTACCTAAAGTCTGAAGAGTACCACTGAGTTGGGTTCTGTGACCATGGAGCTAGTGGCTGTGACCATGGAGCTTGTGGCTGTGGAGCTAGAGCTTGTGACTATGACCCTGCTGCCTGGTTGGATGAGGATGAGGTCATAGTGTAAAGCTGATGTGTTGGTGGGGGCTGAGCTGAGGATTGGGTCTGTGATGAAGATGGGGCCTAGGATCCTTGTCTGGGTGTAGAAGGCCTTCCACTTCCCTACAACCAAATATGAGCATATTTTTACAATGTCAGTTATTGGCATTTTGCATTTGAATAAAAAAAATTTGTAAAAACTTACAGATTTCCTTTTTTGCAATCTCTGCCTCCTCTCCTATAGTGTCTCACCAGTGACATTGGCCTTGCATCCCCTTGCATTGTGCCCTTCCTTTTGACACTTTCCACACCTCACTGGCTTGTTTGCTCTAGACACCTTATAAGGGTTCGACTCATCAGCATCTTTCTTCCTCGTCATAGATGGCCTGCCTGGTGGCTTATAGACAATAGGTGCAACAGGCTTGGGTTGGCCATTTGACATCCACTCAGACTAGCCAGGCATGGGAGGTATGGGTGTCTTGTATATCTCCAAATAAGCATCCTTGTAGTAGCATGGATGGGTGTAGTCTTCTGGTTGCTCACGATTCACAAAAATGGCTGCAACTCCATGCTTGCAGGGGATTCTTGTCAAGTCTCATGCTCTACAACTGTATGTCCTCCTTACCAAGTCCACCACATGTCTTTCCCTCTCATTGTCAACCTCATAAATAAACCTCCCAGATGGCATTGCACAGAAGCCCTTACACTTTAATTTTAACTGCTCCAACTTTTTTTGTATGCTTGGACACAACTTGCCACCATACTTTTCTATGTCAATCTTCTTTACATACAGCCTACTCATAAGCCTAACTCTGATCCATTACATTGATAAGATGGGCTTGTCTCTAGCCTTCATAATCATAGAGTTAAAACTCTCACTCAGATTGTTTACCATACAATCTGTCAAAGCTCTTAAAGAAAAGTGGGATCTGGTCCACTATGTAGGTTCTATATCAGCCAGGTACTTCCAAGCTTCTTCATCCAAACTCTTAAGATGGTCCATCCCCCTCTCAAATTCCCTGGCTGATGTTGTTCCAGCACACCTCCATAGTACACTCTTCAACTCCATGCCCTTGTGGTTAACCTTGAAGTTGTTGTATATGTGCTTCACACAATACCTGTGCTCCACAGTTGGGAATAGAGTCTCCATTGCAGGTAGAAGGCCCTGCAATCAAATAAGCAAGTAAGCATTCAATGTCAGTAAAAAGGTAAGCATGTAATGAAGTCATGAACATACGCTAGATGATAATACCTTCTACCTATCACTGATGAATACCAGATTGAGCTCCTCTGGCCTGCCAATGTCATCTGCAAACTGCTCCAAGAACCAGATCCAGCTATCCTTGTTCTCTTGCTCAACCACAGCCATTACCACTGGGAATATATTGTCATTTCCATCCTTGATAGTGGCAGACAATAATTGCCCACCAAACCTACCCTTCAAGTGGCATCCATCTAGCCCAACAAAGGGTCTACAACCACCTAGAAAGCCAACCTTCTGAGCATTGTACCTAATGTACATCCTTTTAAACTTGGGTTCTGCATTCTCATTTTCCATCTCTGTTTGCAGAATCACCCTACTTCCTACATCTGTCCTTAATATCATTTCTGCATAATCTCTAAGTAGGCCAAACTGAGCCTCTTCATTCCCAGTAATCAGTCCCCTAGCTGCCTTCCTTGATCTATACACCTGACTAATACTTAAATCAACTGAAATCTTCTGCATCACATGGTGCTTAACACCTGAGACCTCCCAATTAAGATTCTTACCAAAATTCTCCAAATACCTCTTTGCCACATAAACTGATGTAACTTGCCCATTTTTAAATGTTAGAGGGCAGGTACAGTCAAGATAAAGTGTCTTGATCTCAAATGTGCATTCTCTAGTCACCATTGAGGCATAACACCTCCATCCACAATTGTTCTTACAATGTACAAAAATCTTCATCTTCTCATTCAACTTCCACTTGACATCAATGTGATGCTGAATCACATACTCCCTCAAAGCCTTCTTAAACACCTGGGAGTTTGGGAACTTCATCCCTTTTGCCAACCTAACATTTTCCATATCAGTCCTCTCATTGAACTCCAAATTGCTAAGCCCCTGCTCATCATCAGAACCATCCACACTTGCAATATCATCCTCTAAAGCTAGTTCAACCCACTCTTCATCTAAATCTATGTTTAGAGGAGGAACATTGCTTGGGCCAGGTGCATCTGTGTTTGGCTGATGTGTATCAGTGGTTGGAATAGTGTTAGGCTCATATGGCATTGTGTGAGGTGGAGAAGACTCACCAAAAATGTCATCAGCAAAGTCTTCTCCTTCCAAACCTTCATTCAACTAATCAAACTCCTCCTCCAGACCATCACCCCCTGTAGCAGCTCCTGCACCACCCCCTACACCAGCCCCACCCCCTAAAGCAGCCCCTGCACTAGCTCCTACACCAACCCCTCCACCATCAGGAACTTCAACTACAAGTGGAGCATTACCACTCTCCACATACAGTATGATGGTGCCTCTTGGCCCTCCCTCATTAGGCTTGCACATGGGCACCACATCTTGATCATCTTGTATGAGCCTTAAGTCTTGCTCCAATTTGCCCCCAAGACCTAAATAATGAACCCTACACGGTTCATCAATCCCCAATTCCTCACATATACCTTTTATTTCAAAATAACTAAGCCTATTAGGATCCCTATACACTATTTCAACTTTCCCACCAAAGTATTTTAAACTAGGGTTCCACAGAAAAGCACCCCCATAATGTACCTCCAATTTCACTTCCTCATCATCCATCTGCAATAACAAATTACCATTTGACACGTATACATTAACAATTAAATAATTGTAAACAACAAAAAAGTAAACACTTGCATGTTTCTGTTTTGCTTTTGGGATGCAACACACACAGAGGGACCACATTTTCTGCTTTGCTTTTGATTTTGTTTTACTAAATAGCACATGCAAACACTAAATTTAAACCCAATAGAAACTTGGGTCCACTGTGAGACACAATGACCACGACAGACAAAATGCCCATAAACAAACACAAATCCAAAGAACAGGTTGTCACATTTTTCATAAACATCAACAAACACAACCAATATTCTATTCTCATTCCATTACATGTAACATTGACCATTGATTGATTACTCAAAAAACAATAAAACAACCACAAGCCCAAAGTAAAAACCCAAACAGTGACTGATTTCTTACCAGGATTTTAGTCCCTCAAACAACCCGTTGCTCGTCTAGGTTTACACTTGCAACACTATGTCAATATCAAATGCAGAATGGGGAATCTACAGGGATTTTTGCATTTCTAAGGCTCGGGAGGAAAAGAGAGTGTGTTCGTGTTGTTTGATCCGTGTTATGTTCTAATTTAGAATAAAAAGGTGTTTTTCTAACGTCTGAGGGTGAGGTGGGTAACGGGGGGGTAACGGATTGAAGTACAGGTGGGCAAAGTATAAAGTTTTAAACCACAGGTAGGCAAAGCGCAAATGGGCCAAACCTCAGGGGGGGTTTACTGTAATTATCTCTCTCTCTTTTTTTCTTTTTCTTTTTTCTTTTTTTTTTTGCTAGAGGCAATGATGACTAATGGCTCGACTTACCATGTTGCTCTGTTTTCAACAACTGCCTGGTGTCTGTGGCAGCAACGAAATCGCCTAAAAGAGAACCAAGCAACCTAGTTACTAAGGGAAGTGAGTGATAGAGCTAAAGGCTTGGTGATGGAGTTCTTTGATGCAAACAAAATAATTACAAAGCCATCTATTCGAGCTTCTTCAGTGAGATGGACACAACCTCCGCGTAATCTCTACAAAGTTAATTTTGATGCTGTTATTTTCGAAAATCTAGGCTGTGTAGGTTTAGGGGTGG
This sequence comes from Quercus aquifolioides, assembly GCA_019022515.1. Classification (NCBI taxonomy): domain Eukaryota; kingdom Viridiplantae; phylum Streptophyta; class Magnoliopsida; order Fagales; family Fagaceae; genus Quercus; species Quercus aquifolioides. Next base: position 34,721,263 of record CM032333.1, on the reverse strand, counting down.
TGATTCGGGACTCATATGGGGAGTTGATTGCAGCGTTGAGCCAATGGATCGGTCTTCCTTCCTTGGTGGAGATGGCAGAAGCTTTGGCAGCACGCAAGGTGGTGGCATTTGCACAGGAATTGAGCATCTTCGAGGTGGTGGTTGAAGGTGATTGTCTCCAGGTTGTTAAGGCTTTGAAAGCTTTTGATCGATGGAATATGTTGTATGGGAAAGTAATTGAGGAAACACGTCGATAGGGGCTTAATCTTCGATGCTGCCAGTATCAACATGTGGAAAGGGATGGGAATAAGTTGGCTCACGCCCTAGCGAGAAGAGCGGTTTTATCTACTGAGACTGATGTATGGGTAGAAGAACTATCTTCTTATTTGGATGATGTATTCTAAACTGATTTATTTCAATAAAATTGTCTTACGACCTTTTTCCAAAAAAAACTAAACTAAACAGTTATAATGACTTTTACATAAAACTAAACAATATTTTGAAAGAGAAATAAAAACACTTACGGTTTATAATAAAAAGCCTAATTTATTATAGTAAATAAAATTAATAATAGAGTTATTTTAATAATTTGGCTAAATTCAATTGCTAAACACGTAAAACCAAACTCAGACAAGTTTAAAATTTTAAATCATAACCTATGTCAATGTATTTAGAAAATCCCAAATCTTTACTATTAGATTCGAATTGACCCATTAAACATGACCCATTGCCATCCCTAATTGATTAGACAATATAATGTGATTTGATATTGTAAAGAAGAAGAAAAAACTTTGACATACACACTCAAGCTCCCATAGCTTCCTGAAATCGGGTTGATAAAAAAAATTTAAAAAAAATAAAAATAGCCCGTGTTTGGTTCAAAGAATTTAATATGCCCCCAAACATATAAATTATTATTAGGATCGATTGTGATGCATGAGAACTTGGATATCTAAAAATATAAGTATATCTACGTTTGGTTTAATTAGCAATCTGATAAGCCAATCAAAACCACCTTGTTTGGAAAAGATGGCAGTAATTTCCCCAAGTACGTGGGCCTCACAGGCCTGAGGTCCACATTCTTGTTTCTCCTAAATGATGATACTACCGAAGTTGGGACAGTCCAGGTGAGGGAAGGTGACTGGACACTTTATAGAAGGTCCACCGATGTCCTTTTAAGTAATATGGGTTAGCCAGCCTGCCCTTAAAGCGATCCAGTTACAAAGACTTCGGTATTTTTTTTTTTGGGAAAGATTTGGGCCCAAAGTTTGGTGAATTGTATTGAAAGAGGCGTTCGGTACTTTAGTGACTGGGCTTCATAAATCAGGCTTGCTAATGGTGAATTTGAGGCCTGGGACCATTGAGTTTGAGAAAATTTATGAATACCACAATTTTTGTTACAGCTTTCATGTGATCGCCTGTAAGTGATCAAGAAAAATAAGTGAATTTATGTAAAAGTGATAGGTAATTACTCATAGTTTGTCACATTAAAATTATGAAGAATAGATTTTCGTGTATCTGTCCCAGCCGATTATTCTTTGTCCAAGACCAATGCATTATGCAAGAGAAAATAACAAATTTGGTATATATCCCTACCTTGATCATGCAGGATTGATTTTGGTTCCTTGAGACCACTTTACGCAATGAATCTAAATAAAACCAAAGCCAATCATTAACTCGATTATGGCTAGGGACATCATCTAGAAATAAGTTGTAGTGTGTTACGTACGTGTAATATACATTCATGCATGCACATACGTACGCTCTTTGTTTTAAATTCATGGACACGATGTAGGTTGAAAGTCTGTGTAAATGTGATAAGTAATGACCTAACTATGCTTTTTAAATCAAGAAGCTACTGCAATGAGACTGTGGTAGCTAAGCTAAGAATGTTTTTGCAACATATACATTACACTCTTTGTTTTGAACTCACAGTGTAGATTGAAGGTCTGTGAAAATGTGAGTATAATTGATTTTGATTTTTAAAACAAGAAGCTACCGCAGTACGACTGTGTAAACAAGCTAAGAATTTTCTCCAACTATTTGATGTACCATAACGTGTTTAGTGTTTATTTGTCTGAGAGAGAGAGAGAGAGAAAAAAAAAATCACAAAAACTATAAGTCTATATATAGGATTGCAAGAAGAGAGATCACCTGCAAAAGACTCAATTATATAACTGCTTATTTACTATTTGCGAGGTGCTCTCAATTCTCAAGGGTAAAAGCTTTTCATTATTTCCGGACCTCTTTGCTTGGTAAGACTTGGATCTGTTATTGAGATTTAAAATTTCTATGAGTTTAATTTAAACTTCTGCCTATTTAAATTTTTGATAAATTAGATCTTATTGTTCAAATAGCCCTAATATATATATATATATATAATCTTGAGAATTTAAAGTAAGTTTAGTGAGAGAAAAAAAATAGTGTCTATTACATATATTCCATTACACACATATTTACACACACATGAAAAGGCAACTAAAACTATGACTTGAAGACATAATTTTTTAGTTGAAAATTATAACTTCAAATCATAGTTTCAGTTGCTTTTTCATATGTATGTAATAGAGTGTGTAATTGTTTTTATCAAAAACAAAAAACAAAAAAACAAAAAATCGCGTCTAGACTCTAAAGTAGAGGCTTGAAAAGAAAAGTCCATTAGTGATTTGTTACCATCAACTTTCAAGAAATGGTATGATAGAAGTCCAAGCTTTCAAGAAAATACAAATGTTACACTGTGTAAGGAATTTTTCAAAATATTATTTCAATATATATTTGATGCTATATTATTGATTTACACTCAAATTAAAAATTTTAAGAGGTGAATGATTCTCTTGCTCTAATTTGATATTGTATTTGTAGCTTCCTAATATCAAATCAATTATTTATTGAATACTTTTGTAATCATGAACTTCACTTTTTTACATTCCTTGGCTTAAGATAATATACACATCATCATGTTTTAATTATTATGTGTCAAATTTCACATAAAAGTTCTCTATTGACAATTGTGATGCCAACATCAAATGCAATAATCATTCTATAAAAATTTAATAAAAAACCTCATTAGCTTTACTATTGTCTTTTTAATGGTATAATACAAAATATTGCAATTGGAAAAATTTTCAATAAGCAGAATTGCACAATATTTTTAAGGCGTTAAATGTTTATTTGTTAATTTTCCTTTTCTTTAGATGATAATGATATTAACTACAAAATGTTTATCTTCATGCACCCCTAGCGTACTGGGTGTGTCCCTAGAATTATTCTTTTAGTGGTTAAGGATGGTGTAATTTAATAGCATTACCTGGTTTTTTTTATTAGGAGAATAGGGTTGGAATTTCCCCTCTTCATTCATTATAAAAATTGAGTTATAAAATAAAAAATAAAATAAAAAGATTTTATCATAGTGCATGTGATTATTCTGCTTGTCATTAGGAAAAAAAGGAACTTTGCGATACGTTGCCTACTACTGTTGCTGTTCACTTAAAAATAATCGTATGCGCAAAGAGCTGAGCATTGACATTCCAATAGTCATGGAAAATGAACTTATGTGCCACGAGTCGATCATTGATGTTTCACTAGACATGGAGCCAGCTTGGTGGCCGGAGTGTTCAATCTATAGGGCCCCCAAGAAACTTCGCGAGGTAAATAAAGAGGCCTACACTCCGAAGCTAATCTCAATAGGCCCTTTTCACTATGGTGGAAAAGAACCAAGAGACAAGGATGGTGAAAGAGAACAAAGGGAAATGGAAAAGCTGAAAGTGGGTTACTTAAAGAAATTTTGTAATCGAACTAGGAAATCCCAAAAGGAAATAGCAAGGATCATTGAAGAAAACGGATTTCGTGAAAATGGTTCTATTGGATTCAACATTTATCATTGAGCTCTTCTTGAGGAGTTACATGGAGGAAGAATATGAAAATGATTATATATTAAGTAAACCATGGCTAAAGCTAGGCATAAGTCATGACTTGATATTACTTGAGAGTCAGCTTCCATTTTTTATCCTAAAGGAGTTACACAATCAATTTTCCAGGTCTGAAGAAAACAATAATATTTCCTTTCGTAGGCTTGCATGTAAGTTTTTTCATCTCACTGGCAAGAAATTGCTCGAGAAGGAAATAAAACATTTCACTGATTTCATAAGATATTTCTATGACGAATGTTGCAATCGTAATATGGGAAACTTGAGAAGTAGCTATTTCTCCAATCTTTGGAGAGGCACTGCAACTATTATTGGTCTTATAGTCCTGGGGTTCACTCTCTGGAATTTCATAAGGCCTTACGTATACGTACGTCATTAAAAAGATTCAAAACATGAGTTGTGATCAGTATCTGTTGGACTGTATTGGGTGAAGAAATTCTAACTAAGGCTGGAAAGGTTCTACAATGGTGTTCACACCATGAAACACTCTTTGTAAAGCAATGAAGAACAGAGAACACAGAGAGAGAGAGAGAGAGAGAGTTCAGAGAGAGACGAAGAGAGAAAAGAGATTTCTGAGAGAATAATAAATGCTTCACATTGTATTCCATTTGATGTACAGTATATATAGATTACAGAGACTCAGTTACTCCTAGATCAGATCCCTTGAATCACGGAACAGATCCGCATAATCCGGAGGGAAATTAGGAACTAACTAACCAACCCTTAACTGCTTAACAGACTGATTACATGATGTACAAAACGCAGCATATTAATTGAACTAAATGCATAAGGACTAAACGCACCGTTTCAACTAACAAAAGTCCTAAACGCTGCGTATCAGTAAATACATTTACACCATAGTATAAGTAGAACGACACCGTTGCATCTGTAAACTAGTTGTTGAGAAAACTAGCCGTTGGGCATTCCATTGTACATATCAAAGCACTGATTGTTCTGGTGATTGCTCTGGTTGTTTCTGTGTGTACTCTTAACATTGGGTTTGGTTTACATGTTATGAATTGCTCTGAGATTGTCATTTTTTTTATCCTATGATAACCTTTGTTCCTAATTACCATATAACTGAGTACGTATTTTAGCCAATAATATTTTATCTACTGGTATATCACTTTACTACTGAATGCTAATAATAATATCATTGTTTCTTGTAAGGTTAATGCCTACTATTGATTATTCTTTTAAGAATAACTAGCCAATGTTGGGTGTATTGCACGTGTATGTTATCAGTTCATTTTGAAATTTTTAATAAGAAATTATTTCTATGACTTATTTTATTAAGAACTCATTTTGAAAATTATAAATTACACATTCTAACTTTGCCAAAATTCAATTTAGTCATGCAACTTCTGATTTTCATTCTTATAACTTCTTCCATTTTTAACATTGTCTTTTTGTCTTTTTCCATTACAATATGCCGTTACTCCTTATATTCTCTGTAGAATTTATAGCCCAACAATTAAAGAATAGAGCTTCATTTTAAAACGTAATGACAAACGTTGTTGTGTTAATTGAACAAGCGAGTACAAAAGGAATTTGACAACAAATTATGGGGTGTATCAACGGAGAAAAGATTGTGTGCGTAGAATGGATCAAAGGGGATAGGGTTCCTCTACAAATCATTCGTGTCACGCCCCAAACCCAAAAGGGTCCAAAGCATGAGAGATACATCCCAAGGTACTTGTAGATTTTTTCTTTTTGACAATTCAAACTGTAGGAGATCTTTTTTTTTCCTTTCTTTTCCACAGGTTAAGAATATATAACTATATTAAAATCTCCACATTACAAGTCAATGCTTTATAACACATTTACGAACAATAACCAAAAAATCATGTGCCTCCACATAATACATGAATATATCACAAAACTCCAATTGGATTACACAAAGTCACACTCTTATCAAGAATAAAGACCTTAACATCGAGTCTAGACATACCATGCCAAAGGCTAACAAACCTCAAGTGACCAACCTCCAATACAATTAATTAAGGTCTCGTTGCACAGAGCAAGACCAAGTCACCAACCTTTTACAGCAAAAGTCTCTAAATTTAATGTAGCACTCCAATCATCACCAATGAAGTAAGCTTCATACCCAAGGTATAGCTAATTAATCTGAAAAAACTGTTAGAGGATGAGATAAGCTAAAGCCCGATAAGTAGCATAATTAATGGGGGTGGGGGAAATGCAAGTTTCATTTTCAATAATAATAATATGACAATAATGATTGAATAATGAAACACAAAGTTTTTCAAAGTAGATACCTTCAAACTATATACTATAATCTGTGAACACTAACAATATAATTCCCAAGTCATAAACTCTAATATACGGTAATTTATCACAAATATGCCACACTATCACATAGACCGATCAGGGGATCCACCCATTCACAATTGGCATAATATTGTCCTCTCTGGTAAGCAGTCTCTTGGCCCCATGGGTAGCAGCCTCACCCATGCCCTCAAGGTTTTTCTCTCCCCCCATGGGCAACAGCCTCACTCACACACAATCAAGGAATCTCTTCCACTATGGGTAGCAAGGAAGAACGCATCGTCCAAAGTGAAAGGGCACTGACCTAGATCTAATTCCGTTGTCACAAAGACTATAGAAACCAAATCGGGTGATCAATGGGAAATCACACATGGCATGGTGTTAAAACCACATAAAGCTCACAGGTTACATGTACTTTGAAACACATAATTTATATCCAGGTAGTTTTAGAAAAACCTTAAATAGTCTAACTTCCGCAAAGTTTGTAAGGTTTTCAACTTCATTCTTGTCAAAAAGATTTTCTATCAGTTTCCCAAATAACAAGACAAGATAAGTATCTTTAAATTTTACAATATACCATAAAATCCATGATTTCCTTATCAAAGATTGAATAAAAGATGTTCATTTTTCCATGTCAGCAATCATGCATTTCCCCCAACGCAATACCAAATATGATGCACTTTTCATATATAATAATATATAATATGGTCACAACACAACACTATTAAGAAAACATATATCCATATATAATTTTCCAAAATGCGTTTGACCCAAAAACAACGTTTATGCAACATGGTTATTTTCCAAAATCCAATTAAAAAGCTACTTACCTTGCAACCTGCAAAAAGCCTAATTCTCCAAGCTCCAAAGGAGATTAGCTAAAACCTAAACAATATCAAGCAAACCTATCACAATAAGCATAAAGCTTGCAATTGTATCTAGCTAAAAATTAGGAATGGCCAAATAAGCACTTAATTAGGCAAGTCTAGTATTTAACCTCACAAATAATATTTTCCACTTCCAAAGTTTCTCAACCAAATAAAATTACAAAGCATAGACTCCCATTATACTCATGAATTATACAAGATATTATCTCTAACATCAAAACCTCAACAATTAATAAGTAGTTCCCACACGATTTACACCACATCAACAAGAGACCCATGACACCAAAAATCATAATATCCCCTAAAACAAACAATTTGAATCTTTAACTAGCTCCAAATAATCAATAAAAATTATATTCACCATTTATTTCACATTAAAAAGCCAAACCCCCCCCCCCCCTCCCAAATCTTCACCACTTAGATAATCACCATTGTAAATTCATAAACCCACTCATCAAATAAATCCACCAAGACAAAATCCATACATATTACACACATGAATATCACTTTCAAAACTCATAAATCACATGAATATCATTGTGGTGGGCCTTTTTTGTGATCATGGGCTGGACTACCTCCTGCTGTAATGAGGCCCAAGTGTTCTAGATAAGAGAGTCGGGACCGGTCCAATTGCAACTCACCTTGGTCCGGCTTGTGCACAAACTATAACCTGTTTGCTGTTACAGAAAAGTCATGGCAGACAAATACAAGACAACAATAATAAAGGCAATATGCTACCCGTTAGGCAAAGCAAATAGAGAATCTTTAAGAACAGTAGAAAGTAGTAAAAAAAAAACAATGTATCACTGAGAAAGCAAGTAAAGGCACGTTATAAATGAAGTTACAAAGCAAGAAAAGGAAAAAGGCAATAACAAATGGTAAAGTTGTCAAGAAAGAAAAGGTCAATTTGCTGTGTTCGTCTGAGTTACAGGACTTAGGCCAAGGAGGAAAACCACTCCCTTAATGTGGGTAACCTCACAAGGGATCCTATTGTAGAAATTACCCACTTTGAGGGAACGGGCCTGAATGGTGTATGCCCAAATGAATACTCCTCAATAGATGGTAGGCTTTTAGAGGGAGAGAGGAGACAAGCCTATTGGTGTATGCCTGCCATTCTACACACTCTATTTCTCTTCCTTCTCCTTTTTCTCTCTGTTTTGGTTACTTTGATTCTTTCCTCCCTTTCTCTTTTTTCTCTCTTTCTTAGTGTTTTTTCGTGGTGTGAAGCTATGATTTTTTTCTTTTTCTTGAGGTTGCTACTGTGATGATGATACTGTGCACGGCGAGGGTCCTTTATATACTATCTGTCGTGACTAGTTTTTTTTACCATTTTACCCTTTAACTACCTTTGTCTGGGTGTGGGTGTCCTTCCTAACCACTCACTGGTTTGTCAACTGCCCAGCCACCACCACTTACCTATACTGGCCATGCCACTCCCCATTACCAGACAAAGAAGACTATTTTGTTTGTTTGTTCACTGTGGCATTCTTATCCACTATAGTGTGGGTATTCTCTCTTACTATCCCTCATGGCATGTGAACGGTTTTAGACCCCTTAAACTAACCAGATTAACCTAGTTAATTAGCCAAGTGATTAACTTAGTCAAATTATGAAATTCTAGGTTATCACAAACATACAATCATATCAAAAATATAAAGCAGCAGAATAATAAATAACACAATGATATGATCACCCAGGAAACCACACAGTAAAAACCTGGGGAGGATTTGACCTAACTATCCTCAAGGTAAACCTGAATCCACTATGCGAAATAATCGATGTTCATACAAAAGGACTTACAAGCTCCCCACTTGACTTCCTAATGCTACCCACCAGTAGAACTTACTAACACGACCACGTGCAAGCTCCGAATCCACGGACTCCTTCTTCCTTGGATTCTCCAATCAGCTACAAGCACCCACGCTTGTTATTCTTTAAGCTCCAATAGCAGCAACCGAGTTGATCATCAAGATATTGAAATAATCTCTACCTTGAAAACCCTAAGTTTATGTGAAGGAAAGCTCCTCAAAGATCTCACAAAAGATTCACACAAATAGCAAAGTATGAGCAACAATGCAACAAGAGCAACTCTAAAAACGTGGCTAGGGTTTTGCCTTTTATACCTAGGGCAAAAACAGAAAACCCAAAACGTTTAATGAGTTAGGGCTGAGTTGGAAAATTCTGTAGAAAAGCATTCTGGCCGACTTTCGATCGATCGAGTCTAACTTTCGATTGATCGAGCCAGGCCGAAATGCACCAATGCATTTGCAGCCTCTCGATTCCAACTTTACATAAAATATATAACTTTGAGCAAGCCTAAACAAGACTAAACATATTGTTTTGATCATGGTTTGCCAATATTACACATTAAAGTTCTAAATACATAAATTCCTAAATCTTTAGAACCTAACAAACTCCCCCTTTGGCAATCCGTGACAAAACACAAATTAAAAGCTCAAAGTTTACAAGTAAAAGCCCTTTACAAAAATAATGGTCATAAACTCAAATTCAATCCTAACTACTATCTATCAGTTGCAAGTGTAGACAACAGCTCAATTGAATCAACCTGTATATTCTTGAAACACTTAACAAACGCATAAACGCATGTGTGACAGAAAACAGTAAATCAACAGGTATAACATTCTTGTATGATTCACACAACACATAATAAAGACATATATCAATGAACAACTCATAAATATAAATCAATAAACAGTGAATCACAAGAAACAAGAATCATGTATATCAAAAACAATGTTACTCCCCCTAACATGAATAGCCCCAAAAAGTGATATACAAAGTGAAGCACCTAGATACAATCTAAAAACTCCACTAGCTCCTCAAAACAAAAAATATACTCCCCCTCACTACAAAAACCCCTCTACAAGTCAAAAACTCTACTCCCCCTTTTTGTGACGGAATGCCAAAGGGCAATCACAAGCCATCATCAAAAGGAGGTGGTGAGGGTGAATGAAGATGCGCCAAGTTGGCTGGCAGAGCACGAATCTCATCAAGCAAGTCCACCAAAATCTAACTATGAGCCGCCTGAACGGTCATGACAGTCTCCAAGGTACGACGAACATCAAAGTCATCCGAAGGAGGTGGAGGAACAGCAGCAGCATCATCAACAGGATCAGGAACATCCTCACCAGCAGGACATGTAGAAGAAGAAGGAGAAGGTGTGCTACCAGAAGGCTCAGACCTAGGGTGTTTAGAGCCTACTCGAAGATGAGCAGCCCTCTGTCTAAGAAAAGACGCACCTATGGGAGCAATAACATGAACGGGCTCAGAAGAAGGGAAACCACTAAGATCAAGATAAAGCAAAATCTTATGAATAAAAATAGGATGAACAAGAGCATGGGAAGAAAATGAACTCCTATAAACTTCATTCAAAGAACGAAGAAACAAATGAGGAAAACTGATAGGAGCATTAGTCACTAGAGCATACAAAAAGACACACCGCTCGAGAGGAATGGTGTGAACACGAGAAATGGGCCAAAAAGAATGACAGGCTATCCTAAAGAAGAGATAGTGCAACCCAGAAAGCTCAGCAGAGGTGATCCTAGGATCAGAACCCCACTGGATAGATGACCCAGTGATGTAAGACATGACATCACTCAATAAAGGAGACTCATCATAAGGGTAGACTGGATGCTATACCAAAGGTACCCCTAGAGCATCAGCCACTACCTTAGGAGTAATGGTGTACCCTACGCCTCGTATCCAACTCTTTACCAAAGTGTTGGAATCATAGATGCAGATAGAGATGTTCGAAAAGAACTCTCTAATCAAGGTAGCAGGTAGAGGAAGATCAAAAATATCCACCAAGGGTAACCAGCCCTGACGCTCAAAGTTTGCCCTAATGGCAGGATCAAGCTCATCTAAAAGAACAGAACACTCAGCCCAAATCTTTCTTCTAAGGTTCAGCTTCTCAAAAATCTCTTGGTTTTTCTCACTGGGAAACTTCTCACAGTCAAAAGAATGAGGGGGTGGAGAAGGTGAGGGAATAGACCTACGAGCCCTAGTCTTCCTAGGCATAGTGCTAAGGAAAGGATAAAGACATAGAGGTAAAACCAAAAGAACAAAATAAAACAAAAATAAACCCAAGGGCAGACTGCAAGTTAGCACAAAAAAAAAATATAGAACAAAAATCTATATGATGCATGACCAATTACAATGTCATGATGCATGAATTAATGTAGTAAACAAAGTTCAAATTAAGTTCGATTGCACAAAATTGGCTTGAGCATAGAGTTTCTAACAAAAACCCTAAAAAACTGAAAAACCACTTGAATGTTTTGAAGCAAATTTATGAATTGATCATCACACAAGGTTGAAAACGTATTAGAATGACCAATTTCATCAAAACAACAAGCCAATTTTATCAATTAAACCCAATTGAACAAAACCCCCAATTCGGATCAATTTCAAACCCTAGAATTTTCAAATTTTCACAAAACTCCAAATTGATCAAATTAACTATCATAGATCATGAATATAGCCATATAGCAACAAAACCCATTGATCAATTTCATAAAAAATGGATTGAATCATCAAAAACCCCAAAATTCTTAGGTTCGAAAATCCCAAATTAAAATGCATGAAATGTGAAAATAAAATCAAAAGGAAGGGTAATATAGACATACTAGCTCAAGGAGAGAGAATCCTTGCAAAAATTTTAGAAGAAAACGACAAAAAAATCACTGTGGAGCCTTGCCGAGTCGGAGAGAGAGAGAGAAAAAGGTTTGAAAAGTTTGAAAAAGTGATTTGAACAAGTCAAAAACAGTATTTTAAAAACCTGATTCGCGATATTCAATTGATTGAAAATTACATTCGATCGATCGAATCAATCCGAGATTTTTAAAAGAATTTTAAGAAATTTTCGATCGATCGACAAACAGGCTGGATCGATCGAAACAGGCAGCGACTCACAACATTTTCAGAAAAATTACAGTTTTGAAAAACACAAACCACATTTTGAAAAGAACTCCTCAAAGCATTAAAATTGTTGAAACAAAATGCATGAGTATGAGATGGAATGTTTTTTCAAAAACCCAAGAGTTAATCCTAGTTTCTCCAAAGAAAATTTCAGCCATTCTTCCTTTAAATTCTCAAGCAAAAAAAAATGTTTTGCATAATACTCAAGGTATTTTCAAACTTGGTTGGTCAGACCAAATACACACACAATAACATGTAGAGTGGTTAGCAAAGAGTAACTTGTGTAGTGTGTGCAACTAGCAAGAGCTTAAGATACATGTGAGGTGATATGTGAATAGTAATCAATCACAAAGTCTACAAAATCCATCACATAGAATTCAAAAGAGACTATCACCTAAAGAGTTACATCATATAACTCCTCCCACATCTCCTAGAACATAAGCTTGCAATCATGTAAGTTTCTTGAATTTTTGCCTCCTAATGTACACACAGATTTTAGTTATGTGAATTGGCATCAAGCCTAATAGTACACATCGGTTTTAATTATGTGAATTGGCATCAAGCAATTAAACCGAGGCTACACCTTATGTTCTTTTTGTGCGTGTGCTACAAGAGCACAAAATCTTATGATATGCACTAAGGTGGTCATGATTGGCTAGTAAACAGTGGTGAGATGGTTATTTATGCCTTTCTCAAAAGGATCAAGTCCGACAGTCAAATAACATGTGACTTCAAGATTAAGACAAAGTGATAAACACCATAAACATCTTTCCCACACAACATGCACTACAAAGCTTCAACTAGTAAAGTGCAATAAATAAGCTCATCAAAGCTAAACAAGGTACACAAGACATGTTATGTTTAAATAAATTGACCAACCTTGTTTTCAAAGACCAAGAAAAATAGTGCCAAACACAATTTGCTTTTCTCTTCTTCTTTTTTTTTAAAAGAGAAAAAAAATAAATCCTAAAATGAAATGCATGAATGTAATGCAATGCAAATCCTAGAAACAAACAAAAAAAAAACACAAAAACCAAAGAACAATGGTCACAAAGGAATGAACAATGAAGCACAAGGACCAAGAAAGCCAAAAGAGACTAGGGACACCTAAGCACACCAATTACTTGACGAAATGTCTCAAACTTACTTCCATCAAGAGGTTTAGTGAAGATGTCAGCGTTTTGACGGTCAGTAGGGATATACTCAAGAACAACAATTTTCTTTTCAACCAAATCCCTAATGAAGTGATATCTAAGTTCAATGTGTTTGGTCTTAGAATGCTGAACAGGATTCTTAGATATATCTATCGCACTAGAATTATCACAATAGACAACCATGGTGTCTTGAGGAATCCCATAATCACTCAAAAGCTTTTTCATCCAAAGGAGCTGAGAGCAACAACTCCCAGCAGCAATATATTCTGCCTCAGCAGTGGATAAAGAAACAGAATTTTGCTTCTTACTCATCCAAGCCACAAGATTGGCTCCAACATAAAAACACCCCCCCAGTGGTGCTTTTTCTGTCATCAGCATTCCCAGCCCAATCAGAATCAGAAAAACCAGCAAGAGACAAATTAGACTCTTTACTATAAAATAATCCATAATCACAGGTTCCACTCACATATTTTATAATTCTCTTAACAGCATTTAAATGAGAAACCTTAGGATTAGACTGAAATCTAGAGCAAACACCAACACTAAAAGAGATATAAGGCTGACTAGCAGTTAAGTACAAAAGACATCCAATCATGCTTCTATACAAAGTAACATCAACAGACTTACCTGATGGATCAATTTTTAATTTTGCATTAGCAGCTATTGGTGTTCTAGCATGAGCAGCCTTGTCCAGTCCAAATCTTTTGACTAAATTTCTTGCATATTTAGCTTGATTGATGTAGATTCCTGACTTTGTTTGCTTTACCTGCAATCCCAAAAAGTAAGTCAGTTCACCAACCATGCTCATTTCAAACATCGCCTTCATTTCATCTGCAAAAGAATGAGCAAGAGAATCATTAGTAACACCAAAAACAATGTCATCAACATAAATTTGAGCTACAACAAAACTAGTCTTATCCTTTCTTATAAAGAGAGTTGCATCTGCAGATCCCCTTTTGAATCCATGCTTAGTGAGATATGCAGTCAATCTATCATACCAAGCCCTAGGAGCTTGCTTCAAACCATAGAGGGCTCTCTTCAACTTGTAGACATCATCCGATCTGTGAGGATCAACAAATCCCTTCGATTGCTCAACATATACCTCTTCTTGTAACATCCCATTTAAGAAAGCACTCTTGACATCCATTTGATACAACTTGAAGTTTAGATGACTTGCTATGGCCAACAGTATCCGAATGGATTCTAACCTTGCAACTGGTGCAAAGGTCTCATCAAAGTCAATTCCTTCCATCTGTGTGTACCCTTGTGCAACAAGTCTTGATTTGTTTCTGATCACAGTGCCATGTTCATCTGACTTGTTCTTAAAGATCCATTTAGTTCCAATCACATTCACACTCTTCGCCCTAGGAACTAATTCCCACACATCATTTCGAACGAATTGATGAAGTTCTTCATGCATGGAATTTACCCAATCAGCATCTTGAAGTGCTTCATCCACCTTCTTCGGTTCAAATTGGGATAGATAACATGAGTGAGTAATCACATTCAAGGCTTTTGATCTTAGTCTCATGTTATCATTCAGACTACCCAATATATTTGTTGGAGGATGATTCAATCTCACTCTAGAGGATGGACCTTTAACAAGATATGTGGTGGTACCTTTCTGTTCAGATGGAGGACTGAGCTCACTTTGTACGTGTCGAGTGTCATGAACCGGAGTGGATGGTTCTGAACTTGATGGTACTGAGACTGTATCATTCAACACCAACAGCTTTTCCTCACTATGTTTCCCCACATACTCAGCAGGAAGTGAATCATCAACTTCTAGAGACTTATCTTGAGCAGGAGCAGTGCTTTCTGAATGTGCTTCTGAACACACTTCATCATTTATTACAACATTTGAAGATTTCATGACTGTTTTGGTTCTCAGATTGTACACTCTATAAGCTCTACTAGTGGAAGAGTATCCTAGAAAGTATCCTTTGTCACTTTTTGCATCAAACTTTTCTAGGTTCTCTCTATCACGTAGAATGTAACAGTCACTGCCAAATATCTTGAAATATTTGATAACAGGTTTCTTCCCTCTCCAGAGTTCATAGGGAGTTTTCTTGGAGTCAGGTCTAAAATACACCCGGTTGAGTGTATGGCAAGCAGTGTTGACTGCTTCTCCCCAGAAGGATTTTGGCAACTTTTTGTTGTGTAGCATGACTCGTGCCATCTCCTGAACAACCCTGTTTTTTCTTTCCACAATCCCATTCTGTTGAGGTGTCTTGGGCGATGAAAACTCTTGATGAGTGCCTTGATCATTGCAGAAAGTAGCCAGCTTGGTATTCTCAAATTCTCTTTCATGATCACTTCTGATTCTGGCTATCACAGTATCTTTCTCAACCTGCAATTTCTTGCACAGATGTATCATCTTCTTAGGAGCCTCAGCTTTATCCTTCAAAAGCACAACCCAAGTATATCTAGTAAAGTCATCCACAACAACTAGAATATACTTCTTTCCACCCAAACTTTGAACTCCGGCAGGACCCATAAGATCAATGTGTAATAACTCTAAAGGTCTTGAAGTTTGAACACTAGTCACAGACGGATGCTTGGATTTTACTTGTTTACCTATCTGACATGGTCCACAAATGCACTTATCTATCTTCTCAAACTTAGGTAAACCGATAACTGCCTCACATTTGGAAATCTTCTCTAACTACTTATGACTGGCATGCCCCAACCGTTGATGCCATAAATCAACTTGATCAATCTTTGCACTAAAGCACTTGTTGTTTACACTTGGTGTTATGCCATAACAGTTGTTAGCTGTCCTTATACCAACACACATACAGTCACCTCCTCCATCAAGTATCTCACATTCATACTTGGTGAAAAGAACATTTAATCCATTGTCGCAAATCTGACTTATACTGAGTAAATTGGCCTTCAATCCATCAACATACCAAACATCTTCAAACACTGGCAATCCTGGAATGTCCACAGTACCAATGCCTCTTATCACAGATTTGCTTCCATCTCCAAAAGTGATTGTCCCAATCTTTCCTTCAAAGAGTGTTTTGAATAAACCTTTATTTCCTGTCATACGCCTGGAACAACCACTATCCAAATACCAAAGACAAGAATCACGTGCCTTTAAGGCGGTTAAAGCAGTATAACATACATAATTCTTATCACATATGATTATGCCAAGATACTTAAGAAAAGATTTAACAAAAACAACAAAAGGCAAAGACAACAAGTAGACAAGTTGACATATAAGCAAAAAGATTTTCCAAGAATCCATGACAACAGGGGTCAAGGATCAGCTCAGAAATCAAAAAATCTCAAACAAGAAGAGCTACCCGCTCTGATACCATTTGAACGGTTTTAGACCCCTTAAACCAACCAGATTAACCTAGTTAATTAGCCAAGTGATTAACTTAGTCAAATTATGCAATTCTAGGTTATCACAAACATACAATCATATAAAAAATATAAAGCAACAGAATAATAAATAACACAATAATATGATCACCCAGGAAACCACACGGTAAAAACCTGGGGAGGATTTGACCTAGCTATCCTCAAGGTAAACCTGAATCCACTATGCGAAAGAATCGAAGTTCATACAAAAGGACTTACAAGCTCCCCGCTTGACTTCCTAATGCTACCCACCAGTAGAACTTACTGACACGACCACGTGCAAGCTCCGAATCCACGGACTCCTTCTTTCTTGGATTCTCCAATTAGCTACAAGCACCCACGCTTGTTATTCTTTAAGCTTCAATGGCAGCAACCAAGTTGATCATCAAGATATTGAAATAATCTCTACCTTGAAAACCCTAAGTTTATGTGAAGGAAAGCTCCTCAAAGATCTCACAAGAGATTCACACAAACAGCAAAGTATGAGCAACAATGCGACAAGAGCAACTCTAAAAACGTGGCTAGGGTTTTGCCTTTTATACCTAGGAAAAAAACAGAAAACCCAAAACGTTTAATGAGTTAGGGCTGAGTTGGAAAATTCTGCAGAAAAGCATTCTGGCCGACTTTCGATCGATCGAGTCTAACTTTCGATCGATCGAGCCAGGCCGAAATGCACCAATGCATCTGCAGCCTCTCGATTCCAACTTTACATAAAATATATAACTTTGAGCAAGCCTAAACAAGACTAAACATATTGTTTTGATCATGGTTTTCCAATATTACACATTAGAGTTCTAAATACATAAATTCCTAAATCTTCAGAACCTAACAGCATGTACCTAGTGGTTCCAGCTCATCCTTCCCTTTTTTGGATAGCATGTCATCCCAGTAGAACATTTTCCCCAAAAGGGTTTGAGCAGAAACCCCAGAATAGGCTTTCCCTTCTCCCCACCGCTAGACCATACCCTCTCTTACCTCTTACCCATGATCCACCACTCCTGTATTGGCTGGGTACAGGTTGGTGGTGCCTGGGCCTTGTGCGTGCTCCACTTCCGTGTATGTCTAAAGCTTGTCTGCTGCTCATGCGTTTGCCATGGCCTGAAGGCTTGTCTGAGCATTCTACCGCTCGTTCTTGACCTTTTATAGCGTAAATTGTTTTTTGACCCCTCGTACTTTATGGCTTGCCTCCTTTAGGGGCTGAGCCTTGCTTGATTGTGGACTTTTCCCTCTCTAGCCCACTCTTTCGTTCTTTCTGTGGGCTTTACTGCCATGCCATCTTGCCATTCCTGTTGTGATGTTATTTAATCTATGCTTGCTGGGCCTCTCTTGGGCCTGTGGTAAGTTCTTTTCTTAATTGATTACAGTGACCCAGCATTGCTATTGGGTCTACATTCATGTTTCTCGGGCTTCCTTAACCCATTACATTACTTGTGGGCTCCCTTGGCCCCATTTCTTTCTCCTTGGGCATCCTCGGCCCATGGGTTTACTACTTCTTCCTCTAGGCTCTTTTAGGCCCGTTTGCTTTCCTCAAGGCCCATTTTTTTACTTCATGGGCCTATGACCCATTATTCCTGCCATTCGGGCTTAATGGGTTTCCCTTTCCATTTGCTAACTCTTTTTCTGCCCATATTGTTGGGCTTCTTCCTGCTGTTGGGCTTTTCCAAAATGAGCCTCAACAATCATTATCAAAGCTTAGACTAAAGAACCTCAAGCAAAAGCATATAAACCCACCAAAAATATTAGAAATTTTTACCTCAAATAAAAGATGTGAAGGTGCTTAGAGGTTCCTAAGGAATTTCTGGTGACATTGCCAGAAAAATGATGGTAGAGATGATAGAATGAAGGGGCACCGGAGGGGGAGTGTGTGTGTTTAAGTGAAAAGAACAGAAAAGAAAGCAAATGAGAAGAAGAGAGATGACTAGCCAACCCCAAAAGAGTGAGGGATTGTGTGAGATGTAGTGGGTAGTGATTGGGGTAGGTGGGGCACGTGGGACACCCAAAAATATCTGACCATGTATTCGCTTTTTTTTCTTTTCTTTTTATTTCTTTTTTTTGAAATCCTGGGTCATTATATTCTTCCCCTCTTATAAAAATTTCGTCCTCAAAATTTTACATACCTTGATCCTGAAAAAGGTTTGGGTATCTTGACAACATAATGTCCTCATTCTCCCAAGATGTCTCTTTCACCCAATGATTCTTCCAAAGCACCTTTACCTAAGATATTGTTTTGTTGCATAGCACTCGCTCCTTGTAATCCAAGATCTCTACCGGAACTTCTTTATATGACAAATCATCTCTAATCTAAGGAGGCTCATAGCTTAATACATGTGAAGGGTCAGGAATGTATTGTTGGTAAATCTGGTTTTGTATCTCATACAAAACACACAGCGGAAGCAATAAACATGGATCTATTTCATTCATGATTGATAACATGCACTATGTAAATTTCAGAATTTAAGAACAAGATAGTGTACCTTGGTGTGGTGAAATTCAAAACAAAAGATTAGAAGTATTTGGAAACACTTTTAATCTTCACTCCAATTCCACTTTACGCCCAAGAAGTGTGGTCTCTCAATCAGTTTCCAAGGGAGAATAATCGAGTGGCTTCACTCACACATACACACCATTTCACAATGATGTCTCTCTCTTTAAAATAAAATTATGTATGTTTCTCCCTTTATAACTAACTGATTATCTAATTGGACTGGCCTATTAGGCCTTTCCAATTGGGCTTTAGTGTGTAGCTTGGAGTGGGACCAAAATGGACCAATAAGACACTAGCTCCAATGGGCCTTGGACTTTTCTGTCAACTCTTGACAAGTCCAAAGTTACCATTAATTATATTTAATACCACTATATAAATATAATTGCACTCTAGGCCTTATTTAATAAATTATATCCCAAGACTCTAATGATATCATATGACCCCTCCATGAAATATCCATAGTGAACAAAATCATAAAGAACTATCACTTTGTAAACAACTATTTTATCCTTGAGTACCCGGTTTAATCTTTTAGTTATCCACATTTATCGAAATCCAATTTCAATAAATATAAGCTTTAGTAACTCCTTACTAAAGTGGGCGCCCTGAATAACCAGTTCCCATTAAACTTATTTCAAGGGGATATTTCAGGTCTCTACAAAGAGATTATGGATTACATCTTAAGAATATGTGTTCCCTCAACACTACGTGTGGTTACCCAACATACTGAGGTTTTGACCATGAATATTAGATCTCACTCCTGATATATCAAAGTAACCTACATTTCATGATCAGGTCCACTACCCTCTCAGATTAAGAGTCTATGAAATTAGAAGTCATGAGATTAATTATTCAGATGACAGTTGTTGATTGAATAATTAATCTCACAGCTGTCCAATTCAATATGTCTTAACTCTTAAGACACATCAACACATCAACTAGAAGTCTCCACTTCCATGATCAAGACAAACCATCTTAGTTGATATGTTATAGTTTTCGCAGATGAAACGCCCAATTTCATCACCAACTACGAACTATATTTTGAGTTTACAAGGAACTTGTGATTTATATCTTCTGTGACTAAATCACATAAATCACATACAATGCATCTCAAGGACTATGATAATGTCCCATTAGTTTATAAATAGTCTCATATAATTAAACAACTTAATTATTTATAACATACCAATAAATTGGATTTTAGGGCATAAACCCCAACAATCTCCCACTTGCCCTCAAAGACAATTTACCATGTATCCGACACTTATTTCCCTTTAGAGTAATTCTTAGCCACTCTAAGTCAAGGTTTAGAAACAAGTTTCAGCTAGATTTA
Organism: Quercus aquifolioides; assembly: GCA_019022515.1. NCBI lineage: Eukaryota > Viridiplantae > Streptophyta > Magnoliopsida > Fagales > Fagaceae > Quercus > Quercus aquifolioides. Next base: position 34,700,903 of record CM032333.1, on the reverse strand, counting down.
TTACATAAATTATCTTTTCTACTACTACATCTTATGTACTCATATCTTTATAATGAGATAATACTTACACTTAATGTGTATCTTCACCACCTAGGATGAACACATATCTTGAAGTTCAACTTCATTAATCACAATCAAACTACAAGTTAGCATTTGTACAACCAGTAATCATCAACTCACTTATTTTGGTGGACAAGCATATAATCCCTCATTCTCCTAAGACATTTGAGTATATGCTTTACTCCCACTAAATTAAGTGATCTTATATTCAATTGATATTTGCTTACCATGCCAACCGCAAAATAGATATTTAGCCTAGTATATAGCATAGCATAAAGACTTCCTATTGATATGGTATAAGGAACCGTATTAATATGCTCATCCTTTTATATGTCTTAGGACTATAGTCCTATATAAAAGAACTTCAAACTTAAAAAGAAAAGAATCATTTCTTGAAGTACTACATGCTATACTTGGCTAGAATCTAATCTATTTAAGCAGTTTGAGATAGACCCAACATCTTAATTTCTGAATTTTAACAAAGTCTAATTCTTAGGATGTGACCAATCTTTCCCAGGTACTTTATATCAAACTAGACTAGACAACCAAAAACTCCATTGATGACAACAACTCTACATCATTCTAAATGATTAGAATGTCATCAACGTACATTAAGAAATTTATTATTCTATATAACTTTTACACACTTAAGGCCTTTTAATACTTTATCAAAATCAAACAACTTGATTGCTTGATCAAAGATGATATTTTATGATTCAGATGCTTGCTTTAGTTCATAAATGAATTTTAAGCAACTTGCATACTTAACACTACTGGTTCTTTGCTATGAACAAGTCTATTTACATCATATTGATGTCTTCCTCAAGATTGCTACTAAAAGAAGCTTTCTTAATATCCATTTCCATATTTCATCCAAATGAAATATAATGAATAAAAGAATCTAGATAGAGTCAAACTTGACTATTGGTGAAAAAATCTTTTCATAGTCGAACCATTTCTTTCTGAATAAATCTTTTCGCCACTAGTCTTGACTTTGAAGATTTGCACCTTCAAATCTATCAATCTCATTTTCTTGAAGACCTATTTGAAAACAATAGGCTTAATGTCATTAGGCACCTCTACAAGTTCTAGACGTTAAATAGAATCCAATTCTATTCACATAACCTTGATCCAGTATTCCATATTTATATCATCTATTGCCTTTACGTAGGACCGAGGATTAAATTCATATCCTTATGGAATGACTTCAAAATTTTATTCCAAAAGTATGAATCTATTTGATAATCCTCCCACTACGATATTGTACCAGTGTAATAGTTATCTACATAATAATGTCTTGTGGTGTATCTAATACAACCATCTTATTTCTAAATGTATTTTATAGTTGTTCTACAACAAATTCTAATATTTTTCTTCTAGAACAATCTACCTTTAAAAGAGCCCTATTCCTCCTTTATGTATGCACTGACTTAAAGAAGTCATTAGAACTTTATTCCTTTACGAAAAGAAGCCCTAGATCATATTATCCTCTAAATAGAATTCATAAATTGGGAATATATCAAAATAATGGTTCTAAAAGCCCATCTTTCACCAATCTTGAATAACATTTAGATTAATAAGATGATCTAGACATAAGTGCCAAAACATACAATACCAAAATATGGAAACTTTCTCTTTAAAAAGTAAAACAAGTAAATTTTCTTCTAGAAGACAATCGTGAACAATGCTTAGCTTTACCAAAATGGAAACACTTCCTTTTTTGTTATACTTTTGAGTCTAATTTCCTTTGGGCAACTAATAAGACAACTAGCTTGTCCAACTATTTGGTATTATAATTCTCTTCTTGCCACCCTTACCTTTCAGTTCAAGCTTAGAATTTGAATTAAGTCATATTAATCCTAGCCTTAGCTTTTAGGATGTCTTCCGTTGCGTAAAACTCACTCATCAATTTAGATAATATAAAAAGAATTTATTTATTTCCAAAACAATCTGAATTGATCAAATGATTCTAACAAGGACTTGTGGATCATATCCATATGAGATTAACATTTAATCTCTACATCCAAGAATTCCAATTCATTTAAAAATAAAATATTTTCATAAAACGATATAGAATTGGAACTTCTTAAGCCTTTCTTAGCACACAATATGATTCATACCAAACATCTCATTTAGACTTAATATAAACTAAGTCTAGTACTAACTCTTACATCTCATGCTGTAGCACAATTGAGATAGAAGCCAATGTAACATTTTAACATTTCAATGGAGACTATGATCACATCATAAGCTATCTTCCATAAATGCATCATATATAGGAAATTATGACAATGCTGAATTGAAACATAAATATGTACTTTAGCTCATTTAAGCACCATGTTCAAGATTATTTCTTAGTTAATGTGATTCTATTAAAATAGTAGTTAGAGAACAAAAATTTATGATAACTTTATTTGGAGACTATGAACTTAAATACCAGGACATTATATTTTGCAACCACTACCATATAATATGGAACCCATAAAAACATATTATATTAGGTGCAACGACAATCCAATCCATGTCTATAATTCCTTGGTAGCAAGTATATTATAAACACCATGATTGATTGAGAATTATTCTCATTATTAGTGCTATCATGATAACTCTTATCAAACGCTAATAATATGCCGTATTAACTTTAGCCTCTAAGTAATAATGACATAGCTCCTTTGGGAGGTTAACATTACACTTAGTTTAGTGTACACCATTATCTAGAATCATGTGTAGCCACATTTCATCTCCCTTATAGTGTTTAAACTTGTAGTACCATGAAACAAAAAACCCTCCTTTGGGATCATGAGGCATATACGCCAAGACGAGGTGCTTGTTCACACTACTTTAAACGGGTAAGTTCAATCTTGTAGTACTATGAAGTAAACACCCTCCTTTGGGATTGCGAGGCATATATGCCAAGACGAGGTGCTTACCTACACTACTATGAACCGATAATGGAGGCCGTGAGATCCAACCCTTATATCTCTCTCCCACTAGAAATTTTAAAAACAAGTGGATTGTCCTGAAAACATTGTGATCTCATCACAATTTTAACCCTATACATCAAATGTGTTTAATTGTTTAAATTCGATGTGATCTTACTAAGTCATGTCACAATAGCGAAACGAACATTCACGCAATCACAAAGAAGTTTAATCATGTAATCCATGAAGTAAATACCCTCCACATGGAATGCAAGACTCGAAGTCAAGACAAGATATCTATTCACATTACAATAAACTTAACAAAAAGAGTTATTTCAGCACTCCCTTTCATTATTTGGGGTTTTCTTAAATAATTGTGATCCCATCACAACTAATAACCTTGCACTTGATAAAGACTCTAATCTTATTAGAATCCCTAACTAAAATGGAAGTCCTAAACTATTTAGGATTCCTTAAACACTAATGAATCAAAAATTAGTTATATAGAACTCTATCCTTAATTTACTAAATAAAGTTTTCTAATCTCGTTAGAAACTATATACCTTCAAATTAGAATTTTAATCTCATTAAAAACCTCTAATTAAAATAAATTAAGGACTTTTAATCATAAAACAATTTAGGACTAACAGTTCTATTTAACTAACATCTTTGATCTCATCAGGTCTTTTAGTTAGATAATGATTAATAAATGTCCTTAAATATTAAGGACTATAAAATTAATCACATAGTCTAGCTTTTTATTAAAGTTTTAACACTTAGTCAAAAACAAGTGAAAATTCAAAATTAATTGCCTTCGATCGATCGAACCTATTACTCGATCAATCAAAAAATGAAGAAATTCATCACAAAGGTTTTGCCTCGTTCGATTGATTCTCAATTCTTGTTCAATCAATCAAGACAATGAAGAATTTCATCATGGAGTTTCTGCCTAACTCGATCGGTTCTCGATTCCTCTTCGATCAATCGAAAAGTACATTCAATCGATCGAAAGGAATTCCCGATCAATCGAAACTCGTATAACTGAATTTTTTCAGAATTTTCTTTCAACCGTTTTTCCAGTTTTTGCAATTTTCCATCAAAAACACTTTTGATTTTATGAATGAAGATTCACAGATGAAACATTAAGGTTTTGAAGATCACGATCAAGAACCATAATAATGCTAGAAACCCTTGAAAACATAATCCTAATCTCATTAGGAATAAATTTCATAATCCTAGCATTAACATGATAGCGTGCATATCCGTGTATCTCCATATAAATTGCAACATATGAAACACTCTTTAATATACGGATCCAAGACATCCAAGGCATATAAGACATGCTAGAAACATTGTATCACTTCCTTATATCAATAATTTGAATGCATATGAACCCATATAAATAATATATATATATATATATATATATATATATATCAACGCATTCAAGGAAAACAAAAGAATGATACATCAATGTTATATCAATGTCATCAATGTAACGTTAATGCTTTCCATCAAGAATTTGCACTCCAAGCCAAGCGCTGCAAAAATGTTAATTGCCTTCATAAAAAATTTGCTTGCAAACCCATATTATATATATATAATTTAATATAATATAATATAATATACGGATTCTACATCCAAGGCAAAACGTCCAAGCGGTGCAATGTCAAAGTGCATGCAACTATTAAGACACGGCACCTTTACATAATAGTCATAGGCCACTTCAAACAAACCAAGAGAATATGCATCCTTGGTGTGAACCCGATATCATCAAGAAACCATTTTTCTTTTATTCTAAAATCCAATCACATGTTATACAATCATGATATGAAAATCTAGCTTTGATACCAATTGTTGGTAAATCTGGTTTTGTATCTCATACAAAACACACAACGGAAGCAACAAATATGGATCTATTTCATTCATGATTGATAACATGCATTATGTAAATTTCAGAATTTAAGAACAAGATAACGTACCTTGGTGTGGTGAAATTCAAAACAAAAGATTAGAAATACTTGGGAACACTTTTAATCTTCACTCCAATTCCACTTTACGCCCAAGAAGTGTGGTCTCTCAATCAGTTTCCAAGGGAGAATAATCGAGTGGCTTCATTCACACGTACACACCTTTTCACAATGATGTCTCTCTCTTTAAAATAAAATTTTGTATGTTTTTCCCTTTACAACTAACTGATTATCTAATTGGACTGGCCTATTGGGCCTTTCCAATTGGGCTTTAGTGTGTGGCTTGGAGTGGGACCAAAAGGGACCAATAAGACACTGGCTCCAATGGGCCTTGGACTTTTCTGTCAACTCTTGACAAGTCGAAAGTTACCATTAATTATATTTAATATCACTATATAAATATAATTGCACTCTAGGCCTTATTTAATAAATTATATCTCAAGACTCTAATGATATCATATGACCCCTCCATGAAATATCCATAGTGAACAAAGTTATAAAGAACTGTCACTTTGTAAACAACTATTTTATCCTTGAGTACCCGGTTTAATCTTTTAGTTATCCACATTTATTGAAATCCAATTTCAATAAATATAAGCTTTAGTAACTCCTTACTAAAGTGGGGGCCCTGAATAACCAGTTCCCATTAAACTTATCTCAATGGGATATTTCATGTCTCTACAAAGAGATTATGGATTCTATCTTAAGAATATGTGTTCCCTCAACACTACATGTGGTTACCCAATATACTGAGGTTTTGACCGTGAATATTAGATCTCACTCTTGATATATCAAAGTAACCTACATTTCATGATCAGGTCCACTACCCTCTCAGGATTAAGAGTCTATGAAATTAGAAGTCATGAGATTAATTATTCAAGTGATAGTTGTTGATTGAATTTAATCTCACAGCGGTCTAGTTCAATATGTCTTAACTCTTAAGACAGACCAACACATTAACTAGAAGTCTCCACTTCCATGATCAAGACAAACCATCTTAGTTGATGCGTTATAGTCTTCGCAGATGAAACGCCTAATTTCATCACCGACTATAAACTATATTTTGAGTTTACAAGAAACTTGTGATTTATATCTTCGTGACTAAATCACATACAATGCTTCTCAAGGACTATGATAATGTCTCATTAGTTCATAAATAGTCTCATATAATTAAACAACTTAATTATTTATAACATGCCAATAAATTGGATTTTAGGACATAAACCCCAACATGTATTTCCTTAACATAGACTAATGGAAAATATTATGAATTCCTGATAGGGCTGGTGGTAGGGTAATTCTATATGCAACTTTTCCCACCCTTTCCAAGACCTCAAAAGGCCTTACAAACCTAGGGCTTAACTTACCATTTTTACCAAATCTCATTACTGCTTTCATTGCGCAACCCGTAGGAAAACTTTATCTCCAATTTCAAGTTCCAATGCCTTCCTTTTAAAGTCAGAATAGTTTTTTCTGTCTACTTTGGGCTGCTCGTTGTCTATCACGAATCTGATTTACCTTTTCACAAGTCCCTTGAATAATTTCTGGCCCCAAGATTTTTTCATTCTCCAACTTCATCCCAACAAATCTAAGGGTCGTTAGTGCAACACCTTAACTTGTTGACAAGCCAAGCATGCTCTACAAAGTGAGCAATCTCTCTTTTCAATTTATTCCACCAAAAATTTTCACGAAGATCATGGTACATCTTTGTACTACCCAAATATATAGTATATGGGGAATAGTGAGCCTCCTTTAGAATCTCCATTTTAATCAATGGATCATTTGACACACAAAGTCTACTCCCAAATCTCAAAACACCAAGATAGAAAATTCAGATTTCTTTCCACTATGCACCTCATCCATGATTTTCTTTAAATGTGAGTCATTAGCCTGTGACAATTTAATTCTTTCTATCAAACTTGGTTGAACACTCAAACTAGCCAAGTAGGCCTCAGAATGGCCCATAACAACCTCAATCTCCATTCTTTCGAGATCATGAATAATTTCCTTTTGAGCGGTTAGCAATGCAATTGAAAAACTTGAAGGCTTTCTACTAAGAGCATCAGCTACAACATTAGCCTTACCAGGATGATAATTAATAGAGCAATCATAATCCTTAACCAATTCTAGTCATCTTCATTGCCTCATACTTAACTCCTTCTAGGTAAAGAAATGCTTTAAACCTTTTATAGTCAGTGAAAATCTCGCATCTTTCCCCATACAAATAATGTCTCCAAATTTTCAAAGAAAAAACAACTACAGCCAACTCCAAGTCATGAGTGAGATAATTTTTCTCATAATTTTTCAATTGACGAGAGGAATAAGCCACAACCTTCCCATTTTGCATCAACACACAACCAAGTCCCTTATGAGAAGCATCATTATTGTTTATTTTTAGACCCCTTAAAACACAACAGATTAACCTAGTTAATTAGCCAAGTGATTACTTAGCCCAAATTTTAGATCTAGGTTAGCACAACCATATAATCATATCAATGCAAAGTGCGGAATATAAAGAACACAAAGATATGATCACCCAGGAAAACCAAACTGGTAAAAAACCTGGGGAGGATTTAACCTAGCTATTCTCAAGGAAAAACTAAATCCACTATGAAGGAATCGAAGTTTTACAATAGCGACTTAGACCACTAACATCCTATTGCTACCTCATATAGAAAACTTACTACCATGACCCTATGATAGCTCCGACTCCACGGACTACTTCTTTCTTGGATTCCCAGCAAGTATAAGCACTCCCGCTTGTGTATCTTTAAGCTCTTTAGTGCAGCAACTGAATGATCATCAAGCTCTCAATGAAATCTCCTTCTTGATAATCCTAAGCATGTGTGAAGGCAACCACCTCTCAGATCTCACAAGAGATTTGCACACACAGCAAATAAAGCAACCTCAAAAACGTGGCTAGAGTTTCCCTTTTATACCTAAGGCAAAACATAAAACTCTACACGTCATATGGGCTTAGGGCTGAGTTGGAAATTCTGCAGAAAAAAACATTCTTCCCGACTTTCGATCGATCAAGTCTAATTCTCGATCGATCGAGCCAGTTAGAATTGCACACTCAATTCTGCAGTTAACTCGATTCCAACTTTACATAAAAGACATACTTTGAGCAAGTCTAAAACAAGACTAACAACCTGTTTTGATAATGGTTTGCCAACAACACAAATTAGAGTTCTAATACATAAGTTCCTAAGTACTTAGAACCTAACACTATAAATGACAAACCCCCCCCCCCCCCCAATTCCTGAAGGGATAGTTAACACTGGAGTTGTGACCAATCTCAGCTTTAGCTCTTGGAAATTTTTCTCACATTCTTCCTTCCATTTGAATTTAACATTCTTTTGAGTTAATTGTGTCAAAGGAGCTTCAATGTGGGAAAATCCCTCTAAAAATCTTCTATGTAACTAGCAAGGCCTAAGAAACTTCTAACCTCACTCACATTTGTAGGTCTATCCTAATTAACCACCGCTTCTATCTTATTAGGATCCACCGTAATTTCATCCTTAGATAAATCACATGACCCAAAAATACTACTTGATTCAACCAAAAGTCACACTTCTTCAGTTTAGCATACAACTTCCTTTCTCTTAGAATCTGTAAAACAATCCTCAAGTATTCTTCATGCTCTTCTTGACTCTTAGAATAAATCAAAATATCATCAATGAACATAAGGTTAAAGTGATCCAAGTACTCATGAACTACGCTATTCATCAAATCCATAAAAGCAACAGGGGCATTAGTTAATCCAAACAGCATCACCAAAAATTCATAATGATCATATCTAGTCCGAAAGTCATTTTCACTATGTCCTCACCCTTAATCTTTAACTGGTGGTAACCAAAACGAGGATCAATCTTAGAAAAGACTTGTGCTCCTTGCAACTAGTCATTAAGTCATCAATACGAGGCAAAGGATATTTATTCTTAATAGTAACTCTATTAAGCTCATGGAAAATCAATACACAACCTCATAGATCCATCCTTTTTCTTAACAAGTAAAACTGGAGCTCCCCAAGGTGAGGTATTAGGGCGAATAAACCCCTTATCTAGCAATTCTTCCAATTGCTCTTTAAGTTCCATCAACTCTGTGGGTGCCATTCTACGTGGTGTCTTAGAAATAGGTGCAGTACAAGGAATGAGGTCAATAGAGAATTCAACCTCATGATCCGAGGCAACCCATTCAAATCATTAGGAAAAACATTTGAAAATTCCCGCACAATAGGAATGTCTCCTATCTCCAATTATTTGTTTTGTAAATCAACTACACTAGCAAGGAATCCTTGGCATACCCTCCTAAGCAAGCGGTTTGCTTGAATGCATGATATCACACGAGGCATAAAAGGCAAACACGAAGCCTTGAACATAAATTCTGATTCACCTGGAGGCCTAAACACCACGTCTTTCTCAAATAATGCATACTAGCATGGTAAGAAGCCAACCAATCCATGCCCAAAATGACATCAAAATCTTGCATATCTAATAACGCCAAGTCAGCCAATAACTCTCCACCCTCAATACAAAGAATACAATACTTAAGCACAAGATTAGTCATTAAGGTATCACCAACAAGGGTAGAAACTAATAACTCAAAATCAGGTAGTTCAGGGCTCTCAATAATTTTTCCATCTTTAGCAACCAATTCTCTGCTGCCCTTGGGTCAGGTTCACCATCAAAAGTTTATGGGTTTTGCTTATGGAACTCCCCAAAAGAACAACCCTACGCTCACCACCCTGGACTGATCTAGCAATCCTAGCGTAGATCCTGTCTGCCACCTTATCAATCTCACCACCTTTGGGATTGACAAATCTCTCATACTCTTGGCATTGCCTAAGGCCACGCTCTAGAGCTGCAACCTCATCTACATGCCTTACTTTACATGCTTTCTTTTTAGGAGGCATAGTGTACCAAGGTACTTATAACTATACCCAATAAACAAGCAAGTAAATCACAAGGCAACAAAGAAGGTTAGCATAGAAAAGATAGATAAGGAAAAAGGAATAGTAGGTGGAAGCTGAAACAAAGGTACAAAATAAAGAATTCATCAAACCCTAATGCTCTGACTCAAATCAAAATCAACTCCTATTTTTAAAGTCTAAAGAATTATAACCTAAGCTTTGATACCATAACTATCACGCCCCAAACCCAAAAGGGTCCAAAGCATGAGAAATACATCCCACGGAACTTGTAGATTTTTCCTTTTTGACAATTCAAACTGTAAGAGATCTTTCTTTTCCTTTCTTTTCTACAGGTTAAGAATATATAACCATACTAAAATCTCCACATTACAAGTCGAAGCTTTATAACACAATTACGAACAATAACCAAAAAAATCATGTGCCTCCACATAATACATGAATATATTACAAAACTCCAATTGGATTACACAAAGTCATAATCTTATCAAGAATAAGGACCTTAACATCAAGTCTAAGCCTACCACGCCAAAGCCTAACAAACCTCAAGCGACCAACCTCCAATACAATTAATTAAGGTCTCGTTGCACATAGCAAGATCAAGTCACCAACCATTTACAGCAAACGTCTCCAAATTTAATATAGCACTCCAATCATCACCAATGAAGTAAGCTCCATACCCAAGGTATAACTAATTAATCTGAAAAACTGTTAGAGGGTACGATAAGCTAAAGCCTAGTAAGTAGCATAATAATGGGGGTAGGGGAAATGCAAGTTTCATTTTCAATAATAATAATATGACAAGAATGATTGAATAATGAAACACAAAGTTTCTCAAAGTAAATACCTTGAAACTATATACTATAATCTGTGAGCACTAACAATATAATTCCCAAGCCATAAAATCTAACATACGGTAATTTATCACAAATATACCACACTACCACACAGACCGATCAGGGGATCCACCCATTCACAACTGGCATGATATTGTCCTCACAGATAATATTTTCCACTTCCAAAGTTTCTCAACCAAATAAAATTACAAGGCATAGACTCCCATTATACTCATTAATCATCCAAGGTATTATCTCTAACATCAAAACCTCAACAATTAATAAGTAGTTCCCACAAGATTTACACCACATCAACAAGAGATCCATGACACCAAAAATCATAATATCCCCCAAAACAAACAATTTGATCTTTAACTAGCTCCAAATAATCAATAAAAATTATATTCACCATTTATTTCACATTAAAAAGCCAAAACCCCCCCAAATCTTCACCACTTAGATAGTCACCATTGTAAAAAGCATAAACCCACTCATCAAATAAATCCACTGAGCCAAAACCCATACATATTAACACATGAACATCACTTTCAAATCTCATAAATCACATGAATATCATTATCAAAGCTTAGACTAAAGAACCTTAAGCAAAAACATCTAAACCCACCAAAAATATTAGAAATTTTTACCTCAAATAAAATATGTGAAGTGCTTAGAGGTTCCTAAGGATTTTCTAGTGGCATTGCTGGAAAAATGATAGTGGAGATGATAGCATGAAGTGGCACCAGTGGGGGAGTGTGAGGGAGAGGAGTGTGTGTGTTTAAGTGAAAAGAAAAGAAAAGAAAGCAAATGAGAGGAAGAGAGATGACCGGCCAACCCCAAAAGAGTGAGGGAGTGTATGAGATGTGGTGGGTAGTGATTAAGGTAGGTGGGGCACATGGGACACCCAAAAATATCTGACCATGTATTCTCTTTTCTTTTCTTTTTTTGAAAGCCTGGGCTGTTACAATTCTAGCTTAATGAAATTGTTTTTCTAGTTTTTAGATTTCAAAATGATGCAGTTTTAGGGGAACTAAATAGAAACCGACTTAACAGAGTAGATATAAGGACTACATTGATAAGAATTTAAAGTTATAGGACTGAAATGAATAAATCAAAGGTTATATGACTAAACTAATATTTAGATAAAGTTTGAGGGTTTAATTTGTAATTTGACTGCTCATATATAATACTCATCGGGTGTTATAATAAATTAGGAATTGATTTCTATTACATCACAGGTCACTGGAATAGAGGTTTTTAAGATTAATATAGTTAAGAATATGAATGTATCTCTTAAGTAGATAGACAAATGTTTTATTTTTTTACTAACTTAAGCACACACTTAATTGTTTTTTAATTATCGATAGCATATGTTATTTAATATTCCCTCATTCTCATATTGATAGACCTGTTCATAAAACCTACTTTTTAAGAGTACATCATTTAATGCACTATCTTGTACATTAAAATGTATAACTTTCCGAAAGTACTCTCCTTAATTTAGAATTTAGTGAAAGGGGGGTATTTGCTTTTTTAAATAAGTAAAAAGAGTACATTAGGAAATTTATTTATTGAATTATCAAAGATGGCTTCAGTTTGGGACGTTACAAAATGGAATGGAGGATTTGGTATGGACTGGTATCGAGTGAGTATCTTTTCTTTCCCTTATGCTTTGATTTTATTTTCATTGTTGTTAAAGTAGCTAATCTCTAGTATGAATACCATAGACCTAATCAACTGTTTCCCATATAAATCAGTGCACCTCCGATACATAATCAATAAGTGAAAATAACCAAGAGTTTTGTAGCTCAACTAATTAACCCTTCTTAATGTTTCCAATATTGTAGACATCTAGGACTCAAATCCCCCCATCCCCAAGTATCGAAATATTAAAAAAAAAAAACAAACAAACAAAACAAAAAACAAAAGCGTTTACCTATTAAGTTACACAAAGTGTAATTTGAACCAAGGTTGTAGTAGCCTTAATTTGAGTTATATCACAACTTTAAGTTTTTTTTTTTAGTGAATATGTATTTTGACTGATCCATCTTGAATTAAATTATTTTCTTAAACTCTTCTTACTTCCAAACATTCAAAACAATTATAGATTAATAGATCTCATCTATAAAAGGTTTAAATTTAAGAATTTTTTGTAATTTAAAATTATGCATAAAAAGTAAGATTATGGATCGAATCGTAAATAAAATTTGATTGACATGACATTTGACATGCGTGTTAACGATTTAGTGAATATGTAACCTAACGGTGAGATTTTCAAAATTTTATTTCAATTAAAATTTATTAGTTGGTGTAATATACATGTCATTAATTGGAAGAGATAATCAAGAATATGAACTAATTGCTTGATTGAATTGATAACTATTGAATTATTTTCACTAATTTAAGTTGTTAGGACATATGTGATTCAATGTTAGGAACATATGTCAATATTTTATGTAATTGGCTAATCCTTTGACAAAACGCACTTTACTTGTAATTGGGTAGATCTAGGATGAGTTTAATACTTCAAGGAACAAGGTTTCAAGTTCAAGTGTTAAACCCATGCAAGTATGTCCTAGAAACAAGTGAAGAAGTGCTGGATTTTAAAGCTCGACAACTAGCATCTATCGAGGTTTAAAAGTTGTTTCAACCAGTGGCTCGACAGCTAGCTCGATAGATGGCTATCTATCGAGGTTTATGAAACTCAGTTTTTTAGAGCTGATTTTCATCCAATCCGTGAGTATGTGTTTAGACTTTCTTTTCTCACAACCCTAAACATATATAAGGATTATTTTAAGGGCCGTCAAAGGTGACACAAGTTGCGCAAGTGTGAAGCAAAGTTTTGTTCATGCAAATTGTGACCTGAAACAAAATTTGCCCTAGTTCATCTTTCTCTTGAAGAAGCTGTTGTGTTTGTACACCATAGGGTTTTGTGACCAAAGAGCTTCTTGATCTTCATCGTGTGATGAGCTGAAGAAATTTGCAGCCAACATCCTTCTCAAGTTGGTGATTAAGTTATGTACTGGGATCCGCGCATCTATTAGTTAGTCACATACTGGGAGCCATGCATTAAAAGGAGAGATTGTCACTACAGAACAAGTCCAATTGGGTATTGGGGTAAGGGTTCAAATGTAGGTTGGTATAAGGTACTGGGATTCCTTTACTTAATAATAGTGGATTCTCGGGAGTGGTGACCTTAAAATCACCCAGTGGGGTTTTTGCCATGTAGGTTTTTCCCTTTCGTAAACAAATCACCATGTCAATTTAATTTCCACTGCACTTTAGTTAATTGGTGATTTGTTTGTGCTACCATGCATTTTGCATGTTAATTTGATTAATTAATAAACTTGGCTAATTAATCAATTAATTCATCACAATGGGTCAATACATTCTGTATGTGTGTGTGTGTGTGTGTTTTGGGATCTATGTGCTTAACATTTTTCTTAATTGAGAGATGATTTTGAGAGCTTAAAATGTTGTTGGGATCTTTGGTTGAGTAGCATGCTTAATTGCATTCATATCTGTGTTTTTCTCTTCTTTGAAACACTACTTTTAAGCAATCTCGATAGCTTCTCGATAACTCTCGATAGCTAGGCTATCTATCAAGATCCTTCAGCTACTTTGCATCGCATTCTCGATAGCTCTCGATAGCTAGTTTGATTAATCGAGAAACTTTCTGTTCTCTCAATACATTCTCGATAGCTGTCTCGATCCATCGAGAATCTTTGCTGTGGACACCTCTCGTTAGATATTTGTTAGCTAAAAAACGCCTTTTAAATCTCAATAGCTCTCGATAGCTCTCAATTGATCGAGGTTTATGAAGATTCTATATATAGGCGCCTTGCGATTTCAGGTTCATTCTCTTCGATCTCTCTCGGCTGCTTTAAGTATTTTCACCTCCCAAACACTTTTCACTCACTCTAAACTTCATTCCCAAGAGTTCTTCGACCTTGATCTTGTTCTCCTTCACTGGTAAGGTCCTTAATCCCTCTCTTCATCATGCATTTCAAATTTTTGACCTAACTTTTGGGATTTTTGGAAAGTTTTGAGATTTTCCAAAATCAATGAAGTTTTTGCTCAATTTTTGGGATGGGTTTTGTCAAAATGATGTTTAAAACTTCATGCATTGCATCACATTTGCATTATAATTATATTTTAATGCATTTTAAATGTGTGTTATATATGTTGAATTGTTTGTGTGTTGTTAGGTTTGGATTGGGCTGAGCCCATGATGTATTTAAATTTGCATGTCACATGTTCATGCATATGTACCTTCATGTTTTTATCTTTTGATATTAAACCTGTTTGGTGCTTTTATGATTGTCTCTCTCTCTCTCTCCTTCTTACGTTAGTTGCATCATGGCACCTAAACGTAAATCCACTATATTGTGAAATTTTAAAATACTCGCAAGTGTACGAACTGTACCGAAGTATAGTTTGACAAGAACGAGGTCGAACCCACAGGGACTTAAATGAACATAAGAAAATTAATTCAAATCTTAACCAAATTAATCCTAATCTAGTTTAATAAAAATTGGTTTTTCTGAGATTAAAAAGAAACTAAGAAAATAATAAAATTAAGCAAATAGTTAAACTAAGCAAAAGATATAAAGCAATAAAAAGATGTAAACAATCAAGGGAAAGGAATTAAGGTTTTGGAATCTGCCTTGTAAGTCATATTAGCATATATTTATGATCATTAATTTTTCCAACCACTGCACGATAATCTAGAAATCAATCTTGCTATCATGGAAAATATCATCATTAAAACTTATGTTTAAAAATCTAAAGCATGTTCTTCTTCGCTTCTTAAGTATAAAACCAAATCATCAATTGTATCTTTAGCCAAACAAATCACAAGATATATCCAATTCTAAAAATCAAATCATAAATTGTATCCATTGACAGAAAATCACAAACGATATCCAATTTTATAATCAAGAATTAATAAACCAAGCATTCAATTAAATAAGACAAATCCTAAATCATGAGAAAAACATGATTGAACTCATATCTAGAATCTCATCTTAGTCAATTGATATGATGCAAGAACAATTTAAATCATTATAGAACAACTATTGTGGGAAAAATCAAATCACATAAATATTACTGATAATCTTTAACAAGGTTTCATCCTCAACCCTAATTATAAATTTAGCTACTCATAGTAATTGAAAGAAAACACAAGAATAAAATACTAAACATTAAACTAGACAAATAAAAATAAAACTCACTGTCATGGAAGAAAACCAAAGAAGTAGCCGCACTCTCTATGTTCAGCCCTCAGCCCTAGCACTCGCCTTCTCTGAAATTTGCCCTAAAAAGCCTTTAAATAGGTCAAGGAATCCTATTACAAGTTGAATTCCAGTTTGGAGAAAATCCCAAATTTTTAGGCTTCACTTAACCGACTATTTTGGCCCATTTAACGTCAGAATTTGGACTTTTGGTAAACTACAAAGTTGTAGCCCTTTAAGTTAACTGTTCAGCCCAACTTGAATCATCCCAATTGGATATCTGAGCCGAAAGTTATGCTCAACAAGCTAACTGATGTGTAGGCTAGAATCCTAATCCGAATTGGACTTGGATTTGGAGTAAATTTCCTTTGATTCCTTACTCCAATTGGACTTAAATTTAATTGGGTTGATCTTCTATTGAACTCATGCCTGGCTAGATGTAAGTTGGCTTGATTCAATTGGCCTAGCCCCACTTTGCATGTAAAGCCTTTGTTACCTGCAACACAATGATTTTACATAATCAGTCACAAAATAACATAAAAGTAAAGCTAAATATGTAGATATGTGAGTATTTTATTGTATATATTTCATGAACATCAAATACCCCCAAACCTACATTTTGCTAGTCCTCGAGCAAAACAGATAAAGAGTAAATTAAAACAAATAAATTAAAAATAAAGAAAAAGGAAATCCTGACTAATCCACTTTCGCTGAAAATTTCGATTGCATTTAGCATATGCAACAAGCCTTTAAACCCCTAGCTTACACTAGTGGATGAGTTGTAGTCTCGTGAGGGTTTGTAGGGAATATACCCACAAAATTCTAAGAATGAATACTAAAATAAAATAAAATAAAATAAAATAAATTTTTTTTTTCAATTGCCTTTTGCAAAGAGGATTAGTTCAAGTTCAAAAACACTACAAATGTTAAAGAAATTTCTCATTCCATCAAAACTCAATGTGAGTGAAAAGTGGTAGCCAACCCAAACATACTCTTAGTTTTAGAATAAACTTGACTCGAATCTCTATTTAAAAGTATGCTTCAACTCAAATATTTCTGGTATTATCACTCAACAAATGAAATCACTCTAAAATGGGGTGTAACACTCTCAACAACATATGTGAGCGGAATAATGTAAGCAAAATCAAACACCTTACATGTAAATCACATGAAAAACGCTTAATCAAAAAAGAACAAGTAGTCTCATGAAAGGATGCCAAAAAGAATTTACACCACACCTTTTTCTTCTCAGTCATATCAATATCTGAACTATACAATCTTCAAGATCAAATAAGGACTTTATTAGGACGTAATGTAGGGTAAAAGTAAAGGGAATGAAATAAATATGGGTGAAGGTAAATAATAAGAAGTCTTTTCAAGATTTGTCGGAATGTCAACTCTTTTTGGAATTTCCATTCAACATTTTTTTTTTCAATTCTTCTTCTTCAAAGCAGTAATCCTTCCTTCTATTTCACTTCTCAAAATTTGATGAGAACCCTTTTTATTTTCTTCTTTTGACACTTTTCTTTTTTCTTTTCTTTTTTCTCTCTTTTTTTTTTTTTTTTCAATTCTTTTTTTCTTTCTTTCTTCTTTAAATTCTCGCACAAACCACCACATTGAAACAAACTGATCAAATTACATCTTAAAACACTATGGATAAGGGTTTTAAGAAAGAAAGGCTAATTAAAAGGCTCAACGGGGTGACTAGCGATAATGTATCAAAAAAAGACAAACATATATATGGCTCAAAGTAGACAAAAATGGCCTAATCTCATCTCTCAAAGACTAGTATAGTTCATTCAACATCAATGACTTCAAAAGATTCGAGTGTGGCATAAAATCATTTTTTTTTCTTGGCCAAAAGAAAGAATAATGAGACTACAACAAGGGAAATATGTTACGCACTTCCAAATGAACTTTAAGATTAGAAACAATAAATAACCCTCAAAAAAATAATGATTGGCTCAAAACTCACAGGGGTTACAGTCTCCACATTGTTCTCATCAAGTTTTTCTAATCATTTTTATCCTTCAACAAGTTATGTCTGAGTGGCTACGTGCATGTGCAATGAATTGAGCATGAAAGCAATGAAATTCTTTAAGCAAGAGTAGTATAATGAGCTCAAAACATAAACCCCAAGCTAGGCAAAAGATTTTTTTTTTTTAATTTTTTTTTTTTAACACACAACTAAACAAAACAAAACAAGAAGATAGAAATCTATATACATCCCCCCCAAACCTAAACCAAACATTGTCCTCAATGTTAAAAATGATACTCTCAAATATATGTCTTGAATAAAAAGAGAGCAAAATATTAATATGCAACATGAGAACCAAGTAAAAACAAGTAAGGTAAGGAGAAGGAGGAGACGTACCTTGATCAAGCTGATTGTTATAAATTTCAATTTCTGTCAAATATCAGCTACAACAAAAGAATATAAAACCAAAAACAAAAATATTAATCTAAAAGAAGAAAATAAACAAGAAAAAGATTTTTTTTTTTTTTTTTGCAAAAAGATTTAACACAACTGGAGATCAATCATGATAAACAGGACCATCCAAACTTCAACAACACCATGGAGATAAATAATGCATATTATGAATGGACTAGTCCAATGAGATTGCAACTTACCTGGGTCAAAAACATGTTGGGAGGCTTTAGCAATGCCTTCCAAGTGAATTCTTTGCATAACCATAGAGGAACTAATACCCTTAATATCAACAATTTTCCAACCTATAGCTTCCTTATGCTCTTGAAGTATACTTATCAATTGGTGTTCCCAAAAGTCATCCAACTTTGGTGGTTCTACAATAGATGGGAATGGGGATGAAGAAAGTGGAAAAGGGACCACTTTTGGCTGCCAGCTATCAATACTTAAAAGACGAACAGAATCCAACAATGCATTAACCTCCTCAATTGATTTTTCAATATCCAAATCGCAATCAAAAGGGGTTAAGCAAGCCATTAGGGGATCCTCACAACTTGATTGTATGAAAGTATCATGGACTAGGCTCCCAATCATGTTAACCTCACATATATCCTCATTGTCTAGTACTTGCTTACTTATGTCGAAGATATTAAGCTCAACAGTCATATTCCCAAAAGAAATCTTCATCACACCACTCCGACAATTAATCAAAGCATTGGATGTGGCTAAGAAAGGGCGACCCAAAATGACATGGACTTGTGTACTAGCATTTAGAGCAGGCTCAGTATCTAACACAACAAAATCAACAGGAAAATAGAATGCATCCACCTTAATTAGCACATCCCCAACAATACCTCTAGGAATTTTCACAGACCTATCAACTAATTGAAGTGTCATGGTTGCTGGTTTTAACTCCCCCAAACCTAACTATAAGTATACTGAATATGGCAATAGGTTCACACTTGCCCCCAAATCTAGCAAAGCTCGCTCAATGAGATGATCCCCAATCTTGCATGAAATTGTAGGGGATCCTAGGTCCTTACATTTCACTGGATATTTATTCTGAATGATTGAACTGACTTGCTCTATCAAAAATGCCTTTTTAGGGACATTTGTCTTTCTCTTCATTGTCATAAGATCTTTTAGAAACTTGGCATAAGTAGGAACTTGCTGAATTGCATCAAGAAATGGAATGTTTATTTGCACTTGCTTAAAAACCTCTAAAATGTCTCCAAATTGTGCACTTTTCTGAGGACTGATTAACCTTTGAGGAAATGGAGCTTTAGGAACAAACCTCTTATCAAGGGGGGAACTGAGATCCTGAATTGGAGTTGAGGTTGAGTTGCCCTTCTTTTCTTTATGATCATCCTGTGAACTGTGAACTCCTTTTTCCTCTAACACAGTATTTTCATTATCCTCCACTTCTGGCATTTTCACTTGATTATAAACTTGCTTACCATACCTAAGGGTAGTAATAGACTGAACAGATTCATGTGCATAAGTAGAACTAGAAGAACCATTAATTGCATACTGCCCTTTTGGATTAGGTATAGGTTGACTAGGAAACTTTCCTTTCTCCCTCTCTCCAACTTGGGTTGCTAACTGGCCAACTTGATTTTCCAACTTTGAAATAGCTTGAGTATTCAAATGGGTGGAACTTTTTATCTCTTGAATGGCTTGGCTAGTTGATTGCATGAAAGTTTTGAGAGATTCCTCCAAAGATGATTTTTGTCTTGGTGGTGCCATAAATTGAGGAGTTGATTGAGGAATGGGAGGAAATGCTTGAGTAGGTGGACGAAATTGACTTTGTTGATGCACTTGTTGTTCACCTATATTTGTGGGGGAATGGTTCTGCCTCCAAGAGAATTTAGGATGATTTTGTCAATTTGGATTGTATGTCTCTGAAAATGGACTAGCAAGTGGCCTTCCATAATTATTCAGTGCATTTGCTTGGTCAATATAGTATTCAGGGCAACCAACTGTGGAAGGACACATTTGTGTCGCATGCATAGGACTTGCACAAATAGAGCATGTTTCACTTTGAACTTGATTGACAGAATTCATCCCTCTACCTAAAGCTAAAGCTTCAACCCTACGAGTGAGATTGTCCAACCTAGCTTTTATGTCTAAATCTTCACTGACTTCATACAATCCTCCTTTCTTAATTGCAGGGGCAGATCTCTCGCTATGATTGGAAAAATCCCATTGTTGTGAGCTTTCTGATAAATTCTCAAGAAATTTGTATGTCTCATCATCCATAAGACTAAAAAATCCACCACCATTCATGGACTCAACCATGTTACAATTTGTCTGAGTCAAACCATTATAAAAATATTGTATTAGTCTCCATGTTTCAAAACCATGATGAGGACACTTTAAGATCAAGTCCTTAAATCTCTCCTAACTCTCATAAAATTTCTCTTGTTCATCCTGATAAAAATCTGCAATTTCTCTCCTCAAAGCATTGGTCTTGGCTATTGGGAAAAATTTAGAGAGGAATTTTGTAACCAATAGTTCCCATGAAGGGATAGATCTAGGTGCCAAAAAGAATTAAGCCATGCTTTTGCCTTATCCTTCAAGGAAAAAGGGAATAAACGCGAGCGAACAGAGTCATCAGTGAAATTCTGGAACTTACAAGTAGCACAAATCTCAAGAAAATCCTTTACATGCATATAAGGGTCTTCTCTATCCAATCCATGAAAAGTAGGAAGAAGGTGAATTATTTGTGGTTTCAACTCAAAATGTGCAGCAGTGGTTGCAGGCAATACTATGCAAAATGGAGGCTTGGTGGTTATGGGTGAGAACAACTCCCTAAGAGTTTTTGAATCATTTCCTGTTTCTCCCATTGTGGATGAATAATCAAAACTAACAAGACGATTTTCTTTATCACGTATCCAACTTCTCATACACCAAGCACAAAGAATTTTTTTTTTTATTTAAACAAAATAAATTTCAACTACAACTAGTAGTAGGAAAAATTCAATTAAGACTTAATTTATTTTCCTAACCAAGTCCCCGGCAACGGCGCCAAAAAACTTGTTGTGAAATTTTAAAATACTCGCAAGTGTACGAACCATACCGAAATATAGTTTGACAAGAACGAGGTCGAACCCATAGGGACTTGAATGAACGTAGGAAAATTAAATCAAATCTTAACCAAATTAATCCTAATCTAGTTTAATAAAAATTGGTTTTTTTGAGATTAAAAAGAAACTAAGAAAATAATAAAATTAAGCAAATAGTTAAACTAAGCAAAAGATATAAAGCAATAAAAAGATGTAAACAATCAAGGGAAAGGAATTAAGGTTTTGGAATCTGCTTTGTAAGTCATATTAGCATATATTTATGATCATTATTTTTTCCAACCACTGCATGATAATCTAGAAATCAATCTTGCTATCATGGAAAATATCATCATTAAAACTTATGTTTAAAAATCTAAAGCATGTTCTTCTTCGCTTCTTAAGTATAAAACCAAATCATCAATTGTATCTTTAGCCAAACAAATCACAAGATATATCCAATTCTAAAAATCAAATCATAAATTGTATCCATTGACAGAAAAATCACAAACGATATCCAATTTTATAATCAAGAATTAATAAACCAAGAATTCAATTAATTAAGACAAATCCTAAATCATGAGAAAAACATGATTGAACTCATATCTAGAATCCCATCTTAGTCAATTGATATGAAGCAAGAACAATTTAAATCATTAAAGAACAACTATTGTGGGAAAAATCAAATCACATAAATATTATTGATAATCCTTAACAAGGTTTCATCCTCAACCCTAATTATAAATTTAGCTACTCATAGTAATTGAAAGAAAACACAAGAATAAAATACTAAACATTAAACTAGACAAATAAAAATAAAACTAACTGTCATGGAAGAAAACCAAAGAAGTAGCCGCACTCTCTATGTTCATCCCTCAGCCCTAGCACTAGCCTCCTCTGAAATTTTCCCTAAAAAGCCTTTAAATAGGTCAAGGAATCCTATTACAGTTGAATTCTAGTTTGGAGAAAATCCCAGATTTTTAGGCTTCACTTAACCGACTATTTTGGCCCATTTAACGTCAGAACTTGGACTTTTGGTAAACTACAAAGTTGTAGACCTTTGAGTTAAATTTCCAGCCCAACTTGAATCATCTCAATTGTACATCTGAGCCGAAAGTTATACTGAAAAAACTAACTGATGTGTAGGCTGGAATCCTAATTCGAAATGGACTTGGATTTGGTGTAAATTTCCTTTGATTCCTTACTCCAATTGGAATTAAATTTAATTGGGTTGATCTTCTCTTGAATTCATGCCTGGCTAGATGTAAGTTGGCTTGGTTCAATTGGCCTAACCCCACTTTGCATGTAAAGCCCTTGTTACCTGCAACACAAAGATTTTACATAATCAGTCACAAAATAACATAAAAGTAAAGCTAAATATGTAGATATGTGAGTATTTTATTGTATATATTTCATGCACATCACACTCCGTCCCGGAACCCTCTTCGTTTAGGGGCATCTTCTTCTTCTCCTTTGGACCCCACTCCATCTCACATATGGTTCCGTGATGAGAAGGCTAAATCGGACTTCTCGGAGAACTTTTCACGACGTGACATTCATTCGAAACGCCAAGTCGTTCTGTTGGATTTTTCTGACATTAACCTATCCACTGTCATCTATAGTAGGGGTTGGGAGTCACTATATGGCGTCCCGGTCACGTGCCATTCCGTGATCATACAGGAGTTCTACTCCAATATGCACAAATTTGATTATTCTATACCCCAGTTTATCGCTTGCGTTCGGGGTATACGCATGGTAGTTACTCCGGATATTGTATCCGAGGTACTACATGTTCCCAGGGTAGTGCATCCTGACTACCCTAGCTGTGAGCATTTGAGGACAATGTCCAAAGACGAACTCGCGTCTCTCTTTTGTGAGACACCATCATATTGGGGTGAGTGTCAAAACACCCCTTGCTTGGCCTTTGCAAAAGGTCCAAGATTCCTTAATATGGTGATGACATTTATTCTTCATCCTTTGTCACACTATAACACTATCACAGAGCCTCGTGCTCGCTTTTTGTTATCCCTCATTAAGGATCTTTCTATTGACTTTCCTTCTAACTTTATACTCTCCCTTATAGATGTCTATAAGCATACGGCAACCTGTGATAAGCTCATTTTTCCTTCGGCTATCACACGGCTCCTTCGCCATTTTTCTGTCTCCTATCCTGAGTCTCCCCACTTCACATTCATGTGTGCCATTGATGCAGCTACCGTTTGACGGAGTGCGGCACAGCTTAGACCAAGGCAACCCCGGACAGAGACGGCAGCTCCTCCAGCTTCTACCGCTCCATCCACTTCCGCTCCTTCGTCTTCAGTGAGTGGAGTGACACTTGAGGCCATCATGGCACAGCTTGTGCGCATGGATGCTTGCCTTGACACTCTCAGTGATGAGTTGTGTCAGGTGAACACCCGTGTTGGTCGTATCGCGTGACGACAGACTGTCATGGGTGTTTTCACTATGCCTTCCTCTCCTTCTCCCGAGGCATCTGAGGATGAGAGTGACAATGGCTCCGGCAGTGATGATGCTTGAGTGTTCAATATGCGTGTAAAACACCTTTGAACGTTTAGACTCCAAATTAAAAAAAAAAATCAATTCAAGCTTAATATCAAACAATTAATGTGCGGAACACGAACGTAAGCCTAATACAGAATTGATAAACAATCTAAGCCAATTATAATTACATCCACAACAGAAAATAAAAGGCAAAGATAAAGGAAGAGAGATGCAAACACAAGGACAACACGCGATGTGTTATTGAAGAGGAAACTGAAGCCCTCGGCGTAAAACCTCTCCGCCGCCCTCCAAGCGGTAAATAATCCACTAAAGAATGTAATTGGGATACATGAATAGCAGAAGACCCTCCAAGCCTAATCTACCCAGTGTACCTAAGCTCTCCAAGCTTCTTGCTCCAACGAGGTTGCGCCGAACCTATTTCTTCTTTAGCTTACCGAATTCCGCTATACACCATAGCATCAACCAATAGTTATTGGTCCTTTCCAAACTACTTCCCTTAGCACCAAATGTACCTTCTCATAGACGTGGGTGATGTGAGATAAAGATTTGGTTAAGAACCTCTCAAGGATGTATCAATGGAGAGGAAGAGAGTAGAGGAATTTGAAGAGTCTCTTAGTGAAGATTGGGGATGAGGCAATCTTGTTTTTCTCTAGGGTTTCTCTCACAAAATTCTCTCTGGAAGCTCTCTTGATTTCGTGGGTATAAGGGTCTATATATAGTGGTGTGTGTTTGGAATACAAAGAGTCAGTTTTTGCCAAACAGGGTAAGTTGGCGGCTTGGCCTCGCGGCTTGTCCAAGTCGCGAGTTCAAGTCGCGAGGTAACGGCCTGGCCAGCCTGGGACTTTTGTCCTATAGTGCGACAGCTGGCGTGACCCTTCACCTTCCCGCATGCTTCTCACGTGCACAGCATTTGGCGGCTTGCAAGCCGCGAGTCAGTCGCGAGTCCTAGCCGCGAGTCTTTGCTTCTTTGCACAAAGATGAGCAATTCTTCACACTCTCTTCACACACTACCCTTACATGAATCCCACCTAAATACAGGGTTACTAAGTGCTAAATTACAAGCAAATTGGCACGGAATAAAGCCAACAAGATGGTTGATAAATTTCAACCTTACAATGCTAATAAGGATGATGATGATGGCTCGCCTAGTGATGATGAGATGTCTACTTAATTTACTTGCCCTTTTTCACTCGTGACAAAAAGAGGGAGTAGTTTTGAGATGAGAGTAGTCATACTCATAGGGGAAGGGTTAGTTTAGGAGATAGGGGGAATGTTCATGAGGGATGTAGTGAGTATTTTTGTATCTTTTCTTTTCTTTCTATTTTAGATACATTGTATCTTATATATTGGTCTCGTGACCATTTTGACATACATTGTATTTATATTTGATTTATATATTTTTTGATGTATGTTCTTTCATCTATCTCTCCATGTGTTGGTTCTTTTCTATCTTTATACACATGTTTTTTATATAATGTATGCAATCTTTTATTTCTGTTTCACACTAAGATGTCTTGATGAGTTTTGTTTAAAGTGTTTCAGAAATACAGGTTGTCAAACTCTTCTTGCCATAAACTCTCTTCTTGCAAAGTTTTTTAAGAGTTTGTGTTAGGATAGATTTTATTGTATTCAACAAGTAAGTATGAGTTGAGTGATTTATGACTTCTCTCATATGTTCATTTGTTTGTTGTGGTTTTGTCACGGATTGCCAAAGGGGGAGATTGTTAGGACATATGTGATTCATGTTAGGAACATATGTCAACATTTTATGTAATTGGCTAATCCTTTGAGAAAACACATTTTACTTATAATTAGGTAAATCTAGGATGAGTTTAATATTTCAAGGAACAAGGTTTTAAGTTCAAGTGTTAAAACCGTGCAAGTTTGTCCAAGAGACAAGTGAAGAAGTGCTAGATTTTAAAGTTCGACAGCTAGCTCGACAGCTAGCATCTATCGAGGTTTAAAAGTTGTTTCAGCTCGTGGCTCAATAGCTAGCTCGATAGATGGCCATCTATTAAGGTTTGTGAAACTCAGTTTTTCAGAGCTGATTTTCATCCAATCCGTGAGTATGTGTTTAAGCTTTCTTGTCTCACAACGCTAAACATATATAAGGATTATTTTAAGGGCCGTCAAATGTGACACAAGTTGCGCAAGTGTGAAGCAAAGTTTTGTTCATGCAAATTATGACCTGAGACAGAATTTGCCCTAGTTCATCTTTCTCTTGAAGAAGCTGCTGTGTTTGTACACTGTAGAGTTTTGTGACCAAGGAGCTTCTTGATCTTCATTGTGTGATGAACTGAAGAACTTTGCAGCCAACATCCTTCTCAAGTTGGTGATTAAGTCGCGTATTGGGATCCACGCATTTATTGGTTAGTCACGTACTGGGAGACGTACATTAAAAGGAGAGATTGTCACTACAGAACAAGTCCAATTGGGTATTGGGATAAGGGTTCAACTGTAGGTTAGTATAAGGTACCGGGATTCCTTTACTTATAACCGCTTGTTTTGATAATAGTGGATTCTCGAGAGTGGTGACTTTAAAATCACCTGATGGAGTTTTTTCCATGTAGGTTTTCTCCATTCGTACAGAACAAATCCAATTGGGTATTGGGATAAGGGTTCAACTGTAGGTTAGTATAAGGTACCGGGATTCCTTTACTTATAACCGCTTGTTTTGATAATAGTGGATTCTCGAGAGTGGTGACCTTAAAATCACCTGATGGAGTTTTTTCCATGTAGGTTTTCTCCATTCGTAAATAAATCACCGTGTCAATTTAATTTCTACTGCACTTTAGTTAATTGGTAATTTGTTTGTGCTACCACGCATTTTGCATGTTAATTTGATTAATTAATAAACTTGGCTAATTAATCAATTAATTCATCAGAATGGGTCAATACATTCTTGGCCTATCATAAGTCTACAATTATCTATATATTTTTTATTTAATGTAAGTCATATATATTTATTTTTAAATCTTTTGTTGTACATTGCTTTTATTATTGCCAAAGCAACTTAATTTAAATAAGAATGTCATATTCCAAATCTATTGTTTTTTGTCAAGAGTATTATACCTCAATTGGCACCTCTTAATATTTCCTACAAGAAGACATTCATGGTTCAGATCTCTCCTCCCCCATTATAACTATCAAATAAAACAATTATTTCTTATATAATTATTATAAAAGTAATAAAAAATCCATTTTACTTAAATAATTATTTCTATACCACCTATATATAATTAAGACATTAAAATAAATGCATTTACATTATGAATACTTTGTTGAATCACATACAACAAATTTACGCAGGTATATTGTAAGCTCATATATATTTTAAAAGTAAAAATTTAGGAAATGTAAATTTTTAATATTAATATTGTTAAAAATAGGTTAATTATCATTTTGGTCCTTCTTGTTTGTCTTATTTATCAAAATGGGCGATAATATGTTTAAAATGTGTCAATTTGGACTCTAACCATTTGGTATTGGGTTGAAATAGTTCTTGTCGTTAAGTGGCAGATGAATAATACTATGAAAACCAAATCAAAAATTCAAATTAAAAGATCAAACCCAATGACATGGGAATTGGAGAAAGAGATCATTAGTAGGGAAGAAGTTGTTTGATATTGGTTTTCTGTATTAAAGAAAGTGTGACTTAGTATGATAGTGCCTAATCTTTTATTTGTAAAAATCTATTATTATTGGAAGGCACGTTTACACCACTTATTAGGGATTAAATTTAATTATCTTACGAAGATGGTTGACTCACGTAACACTTGACTGACTAGTGAATATGCTACATGCGTTAACCAGAGCAACAGGAAATCTTATTCCCAAGAGGAGAAAGCTATGTCGAAACGGCAAATATTATTGGTTTGCTTTTTCTTAACAATAAAAGTTAAAAACTAAGGCAATAATGCAATGATTATAAAAAGAAAAAAATGGCTAATTACAACTTACCTACCTATGATTTGGCCAAAATTTAAGTTGCCTACAAGTGGTTTGAAATTTAGCACTTTACCCACTTGAGGTTAGCTTAATTAGGATTATGTAACCCAATTCTATTAAAAATAGGGTTACATATGTAATTTTGCTCTCATTTTATGTCTCTCTCCTCCAAAACATAAAAAACATAAAACAACAAGGAAAAACAAAATCAAAAAGTGAGGATTTAGTAAAAATTAAGAACAAACATTAGTCTCAACTTCCGTCAATACTTTTTAACATTTATTAAAAACAAAAAACTCCATTAAATCAAGCAACTCAAATTCTTATTTTGTATGACAAACAAATAAAAAACTCCATAATCTCATTGAAATCTTAATAATGAGAATGTGGAAAAATACTTCAAGTATGATGAGTATACTTTCATAGAAGCCGATCTTTCACATGATCAACAGAAGGAAATTGAACATCTCCAATCATATTATGATTTCAATCAAACTCTACATATCAAACCATATGCCTGTTTAAAAAACAAGACACAGAGAAAAAAAAAATTCTTGAAACATTATAAGGAAATCAAAAGTACAACCAAAAAAAAAAAAAAATTTGTGGGTATCATGTGATTTTGGGTGGTGGGGGAGTTGGGTTGATTCTATGTAATTTGGGTTGTATAAATGGAGTTGATTCATCTCTTCATTTTTTTTTTTTTTAGAGTTTTGTGTTGATTTTGGGGATTTTTTTTGAAGTAGTATTGGGTGGTGGTGGCTTATGGGTTAGTTGTGGCAGTGGTACTGTGGTTGTGGCGACAATTTGGTGGTTTTCTTTTGGGTTGTTGTGGATTTTTTTTTTTTTTTTTTTTAATAAGGTGGTGTTGGTGGATGTGGGTTTGTGCCGGTGGTGGTTGTCGGTGTTGTTGCGGTAGTGGTTGTTGGTTGCTGTTGGTGCAGCAGTGGTGGTTGTGGGTTTGTTTGATTTGGGATGGGTTTTGAGGATTGTGAATGTGGTGGGTTGTTGTGGATTTCTGTTGTTGTTGTTGTTGTTGTTGTTGTTGTTGTTGTTGTTGTTGAGTTAATATATTATTTTTATGTATTGTAAATATTATTTTAATATATAAAATTAAAAAATAAAACATGTGATGAATGAAATATTATAAAATAATATGATAAATTAATAAAATAATTTTTTAACGTATCAAAATAACATTTTTTTTTATTTTATAGAAGGGCAGATAATAATGCTACAAGAGCTAACAATGCAAGGTCTTACCATAATACCACGTGAATATGCAGGTCTACGGGTTTTCAGAAAAGCCCTGTATCTTTTGTCTGCATACAAAAGTGGGGAACATATGGAATCTTTTTTCCCATCCCTTTGCAAAAGCACAATGTGACGTGTTTCACCTTCATCATCATTCGGGTTCGGAAAAAACCAAAAAGAAAAAGAAAAGAAAAGAAAGACTCCATGCTGCAGTCAACGTATTTAGGAATACATTAACGGCAAAAACGAAAAAATAACTAATTATTTTAACTGTTTTTTTAATTTTTCATAAAAGTTTTCTAAAAGTAAATATGAAAATTTATATGAACACTTCTCGGTATGCGGAAATGTTTTAGTAGAGTAAAGAAAGACTTCATCCTTCAGTTAAGATATTATTAAATATACGCTTTGTTTCAATAGAAAATTTTTTGTAAAAGTAATTTTTTGTGTTTTTTAATATTTGGTAGTTTAAAAAAATAAGTAAAAAAAATATTTTTCGTAAAACTATTTTATTTTCTTTTGTTCAGTAATTATCTTAAATAAGTTGAAAATTAATTTTTTATCTTCTTTTATTTAACTTGAGATAGAGTTGTTTTTCAAAAATATTTAACAGAAAATATTTTCTAAAAATAAGCTAGAATTTTTAGAAAACATTCTCTAAAAATGCAAGGTCTTACCATAATACCACGTGAATATGCAGGTCTATGGGTTTTCAGAAAAGCCCTCTATCTTTTGTCTGCATACAAAAGTGGGGAACACATGGAATCTCTTTTCCCATCTTTTTGCAAAAGCACAATGTGACGTGTTTCACCTTTATCATCATTCGGGTTCGGAAAAAACCAAAAAGAAAAAGTAAAGAAAAGAAAGACTTCATGCTGCTGTCAACGTATTTAGGAATACATTAACGGCAAAAACGAAAAAATAACTAATTATTTTAACCGTTTTTTTAATTTTTCATAAAAAATTTCTAAAAGTAAATATGAAAATTTATATGAACACTTTTCGGTATGCGGAAATGTTTTAGTAGAGTAAAGAAAGACTTCATCCTTTAGTTAAGATATTATTAAATATACACTTTGTTTTGATAGAAAATCTTTTATAAAAATAGTTTTTTATATTTTTCAGTATTTGGTAGTCTAAATAAAATAAGTAAAAATAATATTTTTGGTCAATACAAAAATTATGGCTTATTTTTAGAGAATGTTTTCTGTAAAATATTTTTGGAAAACAACTTTATCTTATATCAAGCTAAATAAGAGATGTGGGGGTGAAAGTCCAGCCTAATGTATTGGGTCTGGGGCCTTATTCGAAGACTACTAGATGTCCGAAGAGAAGAAAATATCTGGGAAAGGGTCTATGTGGAAGAATCATACCTGGAAATGAATAAGGGATGCATTCCGAAGAGGTCGTCAGTTGTCCGAAGAGGTCTTCCTCCTCGGATACGAATATTCTTGATCAATCAAATGTGTGGAGGGTTAGAATGATCTTCCTAACGGTGCCAATAATGAAGATAAACTCTGAGCATGTCTGGAGATGATAAGAACGAAAAAATATCTAAATGGAAAAGCTGCTACAACCGTGTTTAATGCATTACAGCTACTTTTCTGGCCGCATTTATGTGGAGAAGACCCCTGAACAGTGTAATCTTAGCTACCACCACTCACAGAAAACTAAAAAGAAGACTTGACATGACATATACTCGAGTGGATGCTTAGATGAAGACCAAGTGGACGATGAAGATGAGGGGTAAAGATGCTATATAAAGGGAAGAAGCCTCTGATGAGAAGGGAGAGGAAAAAAGAGAGACAAAGAAGAGAAATACGATTTTACTGTAGCTCCAAGTATTGTAATCATCTTTATTCAATACAAATCTCTTCGGACATTCATTAGGTCAATTGTTCAAGCCTGATTGCGTGTTAATTCATCTTCAACTATTTTAGTTAGTCACTGTGTGATTCACAACTAGCCTAGCTCTTTCACCCACTTTCTACAAATTTATTGTTCTGGGTTCAGTGGGCTCATAATCCATATCTCTTGGGCTTGAGCTACAAAACCTGACCCTACAATTGGCGCCGTCTGTGTGAAGAGCTTGTACAGGGGTGAAAACAACAGTTGGTGATGGCAGAACAAAATCAACAAGAAGCAGAATCTAGGGCATTCCAACACGCTAACCCTTTTCTTAACTTGGAGAGGAGACAAGATCGTGAGGGTAGTGTGCACACTGTGCATACTAGCCAAAGCCGATCACATGGCGGAAGTCACGTGTCTCATGCAGAAGAAAACCAAAATTTGCAACTAGAGATTGAAAAGCTAAAAAGGGAGTTGCGCCATGCAAAGAGGAAACGAATTTCTCCACACTCTGATGAAGACTCCGAATACGAACGAGACATCTCTTACAAGCAGAAATCTCGAACACCAGCTAGTGAGTCTTTTTCCTATGAAGAGGAGCATCATCATAAGAAGCAGCTACGAAGCCCATCACGCAGAGGAGTAGGGAACGACGCTATGAGCAGGGCTTTGAATCAAATCTCTAAGTCACCTTTCACACGTAAAATCGAAGAAGCAAGACTTCCTCGGCGTTTCAACCAGCCGACATTTACTATCTATAATGGTAAGACGGACCCTGTGGAACATGTGAGCCACTTTAATCAGAGGATGGCTGTCTACTCTAGAGACGAGGCTCTAATGTGCAAGGTCTTTCCCTCCAGCCTCGGACCAGTCGCAATGAGGTGGTTTGATAGCCTGGAAGAAAACTCCGTCAACTCCTTTAAGGAGCTCACCCAAGCTTTTGGTTCCCGTTTTGTCACATGTCGAAGGGTGGCCAGGCCTTTGTCTTCACTGTTATCCTTGAGCATGTAGGAGGGTGAGACCCTGAAGGCATATTCGGATAGGTACTGGGAGATGTTTAATGATATGGAGGGCAACTCTGATGTAATGGCCCTCAGGACGTTCAAGCTCGGCCTCCCTACTGGCCACGGTCTAAGGACCTCCTTATCTATCAAACCAATTACTAACATGTGTCAGCTCATGGACCGTATAGAAAAATTTAAAAGAGTTGAGGAAGATCAGCAGCAAGGGAAGGGAAAGGACAAGGCTATCCTCCAGGAGAGGAGGGATTTCCGGTCGGATCGTTACAATAGCAGCAAACTGCGTAGAGATTTCGCTGGACAATCAGGATCGACCAATCCTCAAGCGGTCAACACTGTATTTAAAGAACCGGTACACCAGGTCTTGGAAAAGATTAAAAATGAGCCATTCTTCAGGTGGTTGAATAAGATGGTAGGAAACCCTGAGAGGCGTAATCATAATCTCTATTGCCAGTATCATCAAGACCACGGGCATACCACAGAGGATTGCAGGAGCCTGTGGGATCATTTAGATCAACTGGTCGGCGAGGGTAAACTAAGACACCTTCTGCACCATTCTAGTGGCCGAGGAGGGCAGATGAGTTCAGGGCCCCGAAGAGATGATTCTCCAAAACCGCCATTGGGAACTATTAATGTCGTCTTCGCTGCACCGGGGAGAACAGGATCCTGGCCATCGAAAGATATGTCAATAGTCCAATCACCGGCAGGGCATTTCGGCCATGGTCTGAAGAGATCTAAGTTGGATGCCCCACTGGTTATAGGATTCTCGGACGAGGACAAAATAGGGACTATTCAACCCCATGATGACGCTTTAGTAATCACCCTCAGAATCGGAGGATACGATGTGAAGAGGGTGATGGTGGACCAGGGTAGTGCTGTAAAGATAATGTACCCCGATCTCTACAAGGGGCTAGGCCTAAAACCTCAGGATTTAACACCATACAATTCACCCATTGTAAGCTTCGAAGGAAGGTTGGTCACCCCGAGGGGCCAGATACGATTACCCGTGCAGACCGGTTCAGAGGTGGTAGAGGTGGATTTCATAGTTGTGGATGTGTATTCCCCTTACACGGCAATTATAGCCAGGCCATGGCTTCACACACTGGGGGCTGTTTCCTCCACCCTGCACCAGAAAGTTAAGTATCTATCTGAAGAACGAGTTTGCGAGATCCGAGGAGATCAGTCCGCAGCCAGGCAATGCTTAGTGGCTGCCATCCAGCATGAACCCGAAGCTGAGTCTTCGTCTAAGGCTTAAAGGAGTTTATAGCAGCTAAAGTCTCGGGTCTTGCCCGTTGAAAATCCAGGCGAGGGTGCTCAGTGCGAGGATCTAGTAAAGGTTATTATCGGAGATAATCCTGAAAAGTTCTTTCAAGTCGGATTTCAGCTACCTCTTCAGGAAAAGGAAGAGCTGATAGAGTTTCTCAAGAGGAATTTTGATGTATTTGCCTGGAATGCTTATGAAGCCCCAGGAGTGGACCCCCAGTTCATTTGCCATCATCTTAGGGTCAACCCATTGAGTATCCCCAAGAAGCAACCTCCTCGGCGCCCATCTAAGGAACATGCAGATGCAGTGAGAGAAGAGGTAGCAAAGCTCAAACAAGCTGGAGCTATCAAAGAAGTTTTTTACCCAGAATGGTTAGCGAATACTGTAGTGGTGAAGAAGAAAAACGGGAAGTGGCGAGTCTGTGTAGACTTCACTGACCTAAACAAGGCTTGTCCTAAGGATCCATTCCCCATGCCGAAAATTGATCAGCTTGTGGATGCCATTGTTGGCCATCCTTGGATGAGTTTCTTGGATGCCTTCCAAGGCTACCATCAAATACCGCTAGCCCCGGAAGATCAAGAGAAGACTGCTTTTGTCACCCCTATTGGTAATTACCACTATAAGGTGATGCCATTTGGTCTGAAAAACGCGGGATCTACTTATCAAAGGATGATGACGAGGATGTTTGAACTACAGCTAGGTAAAAACATCGAAATTTACATAGATGACATGGTGGTGAAGAGCAAAATTGTTGCTAAACATGTGAAAGACCTTGAAAGTACCTTTGAAGTTCTGAGGAAGCACAAGCTGCACCTTAACGCTTCCAAGTGCTCATTCGGTGTGGGGTCAGGCAAGTTTTTGGGGTACATGGTGACTCACAGGGGAATTGAGGTTAACCCCGACCAGATAAAGGCCATCAACAACTTACAAGCTCCTCGGAATCCCAAGGAAGTCCAGAAACTGACTGGAATGACTGCTGCCCTGAACTGATTTATCTCTCGATCAGCAGACAGGTGTCGGCCTTTCTTCTCTTTGATTAACAAGTGGAAGGGATTCGAGTGGACTGAAGAATGTGCTGTAGCCTTTCAGCAACTTAAAGATTATCTAGCTCGGCCACCAATCATGTCCAGTCCTGAGCCAGATGAAGTCTTGTTCGCCTACATTGCTGTGGCTCCCTATGCTGTAAGCTTGGTATTGATACGAGCAGATTGTGGTGTGCAAAGACCAGTTTACTACGTAAGTAAGCCATTGCATGAGGCTGAGATTCGTTATTTGCCGCTGGAGAAGGCTATCCTACCAATAGTGCTCGGTACACGAAAGTTGCCTCACTATTTCCAGGCCCATACGGTCATTGTCCTCACTCAGCTCCCACTCAGGGCTATACTCCGAAGTGTTGACTATACTAGAAGAATTGCTAAATGGGGTACAATCTTGGGAGCTTTCGATATCAAATATATGCCTCGTACATCGGTCAAAGGCCAAATACTGGCAGATTTGGTAGCCGAGTTCATGGAGCCCCACTTAGAAGAAGTAACGCTCACGTCGGACATGGATGAAAAATCAGTTGGCATTATTTCTCACCAAGGCCCGTCCCATTGGGAAGTGTACGTGGACGGCGCATAAAATCAGAAAGGTTCTGGAGTGGGGCTGGTGTTGATATCCCCCGAAAGAATCACCATTGAAAAATCATTAAGGCTGGATTTCTCGGCGACAAACAATGAGGCGGAGTACGAAGCCCTACTGATGGGAATGGCTATGGTCCGAAGAATGGGAGGAAAAGCAGTGGAGCTGTTCTCGGACTCAAGGTTAGTCGTGGGTCAAGTGCAAGGTGAGTTTGAAGCAAAGGATGAAAGAATGCAGGGGTACTTGAGCCAAGTTAACTGCCTGCGGTCTGAGTTTGAATTTTTTAGTTTGCTGCACATCCCCAGGAGTGGTAATGCACACGCTAATTCTTTGGCCACTCTCGCTACTTCTTCGACGCAAAATTTGCCGAGAGTCATCATTGTCGAGGACTTGCACGAGCCTACCGAGGCAAGAAGAGAAGCAGTTCAAGTTCACCAAGTTAGGACCGGGCTCTGCTGGATGGACCCTATTATTAAATTCCTGAAAGAAGATATTTTGCCTGAAGAAAGGGGGGAAACTGACAAAATTCGAAGTAAAGCGACTAGATTCTGGCTATCCGAGGACCAAAAATTATACAAACGCTCATATTCAGGACCGTACCTGTTATGCATTCATCCTGAAGTGGTTGAGTTGCTACTAGAGGAGTTGCATGAAGGAATCTGCGGGAGCCACACCGGTGGTAGGTCTTTGGCTCCCCGAGCCGTCACTCAAGGTTACTGGTGGTAGAACATGCAAAAAGAAGCCCACGAATACGTTAAAAAGTGCGATCAATGTCAGCGGTTTGCCCCAAACATTCATCAACTAGGGGGAACTCTTAATCCACTATCCAGCCCATGGCCTTTCGCCCAATGGGGCTTAGATATCGTGGGACCATTCCCTAAAGCTGCAGGAAACAGGAAATACCTTCTGGTCGGCACAAACTATTTCACCAAGTGGGTCGAAACTGAACCTCTGGCCAACATCAGAGATGTAGATGTGCAAAGATTTGTGTGGAAGAATATTGTCACTCGGTTTGGGGTTCCTCATACTCTCATCTCGGACAATGGCCTACAGTTCGATAGCAAAGCATTCAGGAGTTATTGTAGTGAGCTAGGAATTATAAACAGATACTCCACCCCTGCTTATCCCTAGGGTAATGGGCAAGCAGAGGCTGTCAATAAGGTCATAGTAAATGGCTTAAAGAGGAGGCTCGACGACGCGAAGGGCAAGTGGGTGGAAGAATTGTCACACATACTTTGGGCCTACCGAACTACGCCTCGCAGATCTGCAAGAGAGACCCCCTTCTCAATGACCTATGGGGCTGAAGCTGTCATACCTTTGGAAACTGGGTTCCCAACACTGAAAGCCAGTTCGTTCAATCCGACCGGCAACAATGAGCAGCTAGAGAGGAGTTTGCACCTGATTGATGAAAAAAGAGAAAATGCATTAGTTCGACTGGCACACTACCAGCAAAAGCTCAAGCAGGACTATGATGCCAACGTAAGGCTAAGGCCTCTAGAACCCGGTGATTTAGTGCTGAGGAAAGTTGTCGGCACCGCAAAAAACCCAACTTGGGGAAATTTAGGACCCAATTGGGAAGGGCCATATCGTATTACTTCAGGGGCTGGCATTGGGGCGTATTTCTTAGAAGATCTGGATAGTCATGTAATACCACGCCCCTGGAATGTAAATAACCTCAAAAGGTACTATTATTAATCGAATATTTTCTTCAATCAATATGCTGATTCTGTATGTGAGAAGTTCTCTAAGTGTTTAAACTTAAATTCAATCATGCCTGTAGTCCTCGGACCAGATGATTTGGGTTAGTTAACACTCGTTCCAAGTTCTCTAAGTGTTTAAACTTAAATTCAATCATACCTGTAGTCCTCGGACTAGATGATTTGGGTTAGTTAACACTCGTTCCAAGTTCTCTAAGTGTTTAAACTTAAATTCAATCATGCCTGTAGTCCTCGGACCAGATGATTTGGGTTAGTTAACACTCGTTCCAGGTTCTCTAAGTGTTTAAACTTAAATTCAATCATGCCTGTAGTCCTCGGACCAGATGATTTGGGTTAGTTAACACTCGTTCCAGGTTCTCTAAGTGTTTAAACTTAAATTCAATCATGCCTATAGTCCTCGGACCAGATGATTTGGGTTAGTTAACACTCGTTCCAGGTTCTCTAAGTGTTTAAACTTAAATTCAATCATGCCTGTAGTCCTCGGACCATATGATTTGGGTTAGTTAACACTCGTTCCAAGTTCTCTAAGTGTTTAAACTTAAATTCAATCATGCCTGTAGTCCTCGGACCAGATGATTTGGGTTAGTTAACACTCCTTCATACAGTTATTGTTAATGTTTGAATTTACCGTGCCTGGAATTCTTGGATGCATTTAACTTTAATTTATAGTTTGACTCCTCAGTTAGAAATATGCTCTGCACACATTCAAGAAAGCCTATGAAACTTTCATCTCACTCATCGTTTTCATTACTTATTAATAACTCTTGTATGTGCCACTCTCTTCGGCATTGATTTAAGTCACTGGCCTTATTATCATGATATCATGTTTAAGTTCACCTATATTATTATAATCATGTGGTTTAAGTTGTTTGCAATAATGCCGAGACTTATAATTTAAGCAATAAGGATATTGAATGTAAAAGAAAGGATTTCATTAATCAAAATAAAGTAGTTTACAAGCCTTTACCTAAAAAAAACAAAACACAAAACAAACAACTAAACTAGGTTATATAAAAGTACAAAATAAAAACTCCTATTCCCATTAAGTCTTCGTCTGAGCAGCCGGAGGATCAACTGTCTGACTGGGCTGGGCAACAGCAACGTCTGGGACTTGTTCTTTGTCTTTCTCTTTGGTACCCTCAGACTCTTTAGTTGCTTCAGCTGGAGCAAGAGGGGCCTGGCTAGCTGGGGGCTGCTCTTGAGCTTCTGGGAGTGTACGAATGTCTAGATCATAGTATATACTCCCAAGCAGCCTTAAGGGGGAATCTGCAGGAACCCCAGCAGCATCCAGTGCCTTTCCCCACGTTATATCACAGTAGTCTCGGCCAACCGAGGCAAACTGCTTAGTGAGGCTAAGTTGGGTCTCCTCCACCCCCAGCGTGTATGCTGCCTGTCTCTCGGCCTCCACTGCTTCCTTGGCTAACTGGGCATTCTTCTCAGCCAGTAGGGTAGCTTCTTTGGCCTTTTTGAGCTCAGCCTTAAGCCCCTTCACCACCTCCCTCTCTGTAGCCCAGTTGATCTCAACCATGTTTAGTTGTTTACGCTGCTCTTCGGCCTGTCTTTTAGCAGTTTTTAGGCCAGCATCGAGGCTGTTCCTCTGGTTGGTCATATCCTTGAATTGCTCGAATAGGTGAGCATATTCCTCCTTTAGGCTACCCAAAGACCTTTCGGCCTCGGACCGAGAGTGGGCCTCCGCTTGGGCTTCAATGTATGTCTTTTTGTTCCACTCTTCAGCCACAAAGACTTGTTGGGTAATCTGCGCAGCAAAAATGATAAAGTTAACATAAAAAAAAAAAGAAAAAAAAAAGAAAGTAAAGTAACATCCTCAAATGAAGAAATGGGTTAACTCACTTACCATGGCTAAATCCCTCTTTAGGGACGAGAAGAGTTCCTGCTGGCTGAAGCGCCGGTAAGACTCCATGTCCCGAGGGAGGAGCAGTGGTTGCTCCAAAGCCTCGGCGACAAGGCCTGCCCTCCCTCCGTCATAGTTACTTAGGGAAGTTTCCCAAGGAATTGGAGCGCCATCCAATTCTAACCGAGGGGACCAAGTGCGAGCTCCTTTGCGCACATCAGCAACAAGGACCTCCTCTCGGCTCTCAGTGGATGAAGCCCTCTTGCTCCGGTGGTCTTTCACCACCTTCTGCTGCTTGGTCCTTTTTTGCGGAACCACCTCCCCTTCTTCTAGGGCCACAAGGGGCCTTTTCTTCCTCAGATCTGGCAGTGGCTTCAGGCCGAGATCAGGGGCTTGAGGGGGTGGTGGAGGAAGGTTCACAGCCGGTTGGGATGTACTAGTCCCCTTGGGCTCAGGCTTCTTGCCCCTATTCTTCATCAGGCTCCTTAGATCAGCCATGTCCTCCTCTTCCGAAGAGTCCTCGGGAAGAGCAGTTATTAGTACAGCAGGGTGGACAACAGACTGCCTGTCAGCCTCCTCCTCGGCGTCAGGAACTGTTATCACTTCAACCTCTTTCGAAGCTTTTCCTTCGAATCTGAACTTGTCTATCTATTCCTCAAATGAAGAGGTTGAAGAGGCAACTCCTTCACCTGCTGCTTTCGGCCCGAGAGGAACCTGTTGAATTGGCTGGAGGAGCAAGGGTACACCCTGCGGATTGGGATGTGGCACGGGCGCAAGGTCGAACGGAGCCAAAAAATCCTTCCGGGCAACGTCTATACGGTTGATGCGGTAGTCCCCCTGCCTTATCGCGTTGCCGACCGGCTGAAAATCCTTCGGTTTCGCTGGGTACCCAAGGATAAGCGGAACCGATCAAAGTTGCCCGTCTTCGCTTACGAAAATCTCTGAGCGTAGCAGGTAATTAAGGGCGGCAACGTTTGTAAGGCTGAGCCGAGGAGAAACATGGTCTTTATCTGTTAGTATTATAGCAAAACTTAGTCAGAAGCTTGAAAGGAATAAAAAAATATATCATAATAAATAACAATAATAAAATTCAAAATTACTGGAAAGTGGAGATCCTAAATCTACTGTCAGTAAACTTAAATCTATGATATTCTACCTGGTTCTCCTGGCTTGGTCGGGCAATGAGGGTCGTCATGCCACGCGCCCGAGACGATCACATAGTCGTCTTTCATCCCTTTATTAGATTTGGGAAGGCAAGAGACGAGCCTAACCACGTCGGACCGGGATTTGAGATAATATCCCGCCCCTTTTTAGCTGTGGCACTCATACATGTGTACCACATTGAGCCAGGTGAGGCCCAACCCTAGATGGCGGTTCAGATCCTCAACTGCTCCTAAGATCCTCAACATGTTGGGCGCACATTGGTCTGGGCTAAGCCTATGGTTTCTAAGATAATTACTGGTAATGGGACCCATAGGAATGGTCATCCCCCATTCTAGAAAGGCGATGATGGGGATAACAACTTCGCCCGTCTTTCGATCTGTTAGTATTCTTTCCGGAGAGCAATACCTCAGACCCACATCTTGAGGTATGCGGTATGTCGCCTTAAACTCCTCTATTTGGGCGGGGCTATCTACCAGATATTGGAATCTACCCATTGCAATTAGACAAAAAGATGGAATCACTAAGTGAAGTGACTAGAGGATGACTATTCGAAAGCCGAGGAGGTTGGCCGAAGAGGGAAATGAGAGGTTCAGAAGTCGAAACTTATGCAAACCAAATCGAAATGTGATCCTTGAACTCACAGAAATATTCTTACGGATTCTGAAAAGGAGCTAGGACCGGTGATTGGAAGAACTTGAAGGATTCGAATGCCTGAGTTTGCTGAGTGCTCTGAGAGTTTGCAAAGTAAAGAGAAAATAACTGCCTCTGAAGCTTTATATAGGGGGACAGGTGAAAAGGCAGGAGTCATCCCGCCAACCTTTGAAGAAGAACCACGTCCGTTGGATATAATAGACAAAACGGTGCCTGGAGTAATTAATAGCGCCTTGGGAATATTGAAACGACAGCAGCAATAATGAAGCGCTTGCATCTATGCTCACGCATGTGTATTTCCAGATATTTGTGTGTTTTTTCAAGCTTTTATTTAGTGATAAATCAAAATCCTATTTTTCCTCCTCAGATGCGAGGGAAAAAATAAAATTTTGAGGGGCTATTGTGGGGGGTGAAAGTCCAGCCTAATGTATTGGGCCTGGGGCCCTATTCGAAGACTACTAGATGTCTGAAGAGAAGAAAATATCTGGGAAAGGGTCCATGTGGAAGAATCATACCTAGAAATGAATGAGGGATGCATTCCGAAGAGGTCGTCAGTTGTCCGAAGAGGTCTTCCTCCTCGGATACAAATATTCTTGACCAATCAAATGTGTGGAGGGTCAAAATGATCTTCCTAACGGTTTCAATTACGAAGATAAACTCTGAGCATGTCTGGAGATGATAAGAACGAAGAAATATCTAAAGGGAAAAGCTGCTACAACCGTGTTTAATGCATTACAGCTACTTTTCTGGCCGCATTTATGTGGAGAAGACCCCTGAACAGTGTAATCTCAGCTACCACCACTCACAGAAAACTAAAAAGAAGACTTGACATGACATATACTCGAGTGGATGCTTAGATGAAGACCAAGTGGACGATGAAGATGAGAGGTGAGGATGCTATATAAAGGAAAGAAGCCTCTGATGCGAAGGGAGAGGAAAAAAGAGAGACAAAGAAGAGAAATACGATTTTACTGTAGAACCAAGTATTGTAATCATCTTTATTCAATACAAATCTCTTCGGACATTCATTAGGTCAATTGTTCAAGCCTGATTGCATGTTAATTCATCTTCAACTATTTTAGTTAGTCACTGTGTGATTCACAACTAGCCTAGCTCTTTCACCCACTCTCTACAAATTTATTGTTCTGGGTTCAGTGGGCTCATAATCCATATCTCTTGGGCTTGAGCTACAAAACCTGACCCTACAAGAGAAGTTAGAAAATTAATTTTCAACTTATTTAAAGTAATTACCAAAAAATAAGAAAATAAAATAGTTTTACGAAAAATAATTTTAAGAAAATTAATCATTTTAAAAAAAATATTTTTACTTAAACAAAAAGAGCTTGTCAATTTTTGGTACGTGAAATTTTTTTTGTAAGACGAATAACAGTCGGTACTTGATTGCCTGATCAGAAATCATTTTATATTTTCAAGAGTTCTTGGTAGGTTGCCTTGGCAAGATTGAGTTTCTCTATAGTTTTAGGACAATTCCATCATCAACTACATGGTTAGATTTTATTATATCATTAACTTTTACAGATTTAATT
This sequence comes from Quercus aquifolioides, assembly GCA_019022515.1. Taxonomy (NCBI): domain Eukaryota; kingdom Viridiplantae; phylum Streptophyta; class Magnoliopsida; order Fagales; family Fagaceae; genus Quercus; species Quercus aquifolioides. The sequence continues at coordinate 34,659,054 of CM032333.1, read as the reverse complement.
CTTTTTATTAAATTATTGATGACATAATGAAGTGAGTCTGGAATTAGATTATAAAGCAAGTTTTTAGTGTTTTTTTTTTTTTCTATAGTATTTTTAGCAAAATATCAATCTGCTTATGTTATTTATATTTATTTTACTTTCAACAAAAAGTTATATAAACAATTTTTAAATTGACACATAATTTATTTTTTTTTAATTTTCAAAAATATTGGTAAGATTTTAGAAAAAAAAATATAATGAGATTATTTCAAGAATTCTAAAAATATTAAAGTATTTATAACAATTCGTGCAATTTTATTTTCTATTTTAATATAATAACTTACTTTTTCAATTTTATACAACCACTTTTTAAAAACACACACATGAAATTATCTATTTTACACTACTTTTTATTAAAATATTATTTATTTTTAAATTTTTTTATTACTCTCTCTCTCTCTCTCTCTCTCTCTCTCTCTCTATATATATATATATATATATATATATATATATAAATAGAGAATTATTAAAAAAATAAATTTGTATGTGGATAGTAACCATGTAAATATACGTGGTTATTGTATCAACAATGTAAATATACACATATATAAATTGACTAATATGGATAATTTTTAGAGTTAAATATATAAATTTGACAAATTTTTCTATTATACAAGCTCTAGATCATACCTTCTTCTCATTTATTTCTCTCCAATGAAACAATAGCAACTTACCAATTACCATGGTGGCAAGACTAGCCGTCATGATTATTCCTCAACAACCTAAGGCTTTGGCTTAAGGGAAAAGGAGAGAAGGGAAGAGAAATGACTGCTTGTCCTTTGTTTGGTTAGAAGAGAATAGAGGGGAGAAATTAGATGTGGGGAAAAAGGATTTTCAAGGGTTCCACCAATTTTTTATTTTTAACTCTTAATCCAAATCTAGAAAATTACCCTTATGCCCTTTAAAAGTTTTCACCTTTTAATGTGAAATTACATTTATACCCTTTATTCTTTATAAATTAAAAGGATAATAGTGTAAAATAAATTCAATTTCTTTCATTTCTTTTCTCCTTTACATCCAATTTTAATGGCTCTGATACCACTTAATTGTTAGGAATCTCGTAGTTCCTAACGTGGAGGGATGGAAATTGTAGGAGAATGTATAAGAATTGTAAAGAAATTGACTTAATTTGAAGTAATCACCCTTCATAGAAAAAATATTAAGAGAGAGAAAGGAAATGCACTAAGTAATCAACTGGTTTAATTTTCAATAAATGAAAATGTGATTACAAATAGGTATTTATAGAACCATAAAATTATTCTATTGGCCCACATGACCTTATCCTAATGGTTCTGTTATTTCACATGTGCATTAATAATTTTAACACGTGTTAAATGTGAATAATATGTTTGAAATTGTAACTAACTAACCAACGAACTAACTAAATGTAAGATTACAACAATTATTATCTATATATTTATAGAGGTTCCTAACACAATATAATGTTGCAAAAAGAGTTAAACACTATGGATAAATTGGAGTTATGGATAAAGAGTTGGTGATGACTAACATTTCAGTCATATGAATAAAGGGGTTTTTTTTTTTTTTTTTTTTTTTTTTTTTTTTAAGTTTAGTCACCATGGAATGTTTCTTTGGACATTCCATAAAGAATTTTTATAATTTTTTAATGTTGCTCACTTTTTCACTTTTATTATTCTTTCAAATCATCTTTCTTTGATTCAAAAAAAAAAAAAAAAAAAAAAAATCATCTTTCTTTGTGTATATAAATTAAAAAGTATTAAAAAAAATAAATTTGTACGTGAATCATACCTTAGTAAATATTCACTTTTGTTATGATAATTATGATCTATAATGATAAATTTGTATAATTGAATTTTTATTTTTTATTTTTTGGATGAATGTATGACAGTACGATCGTATGTTGTTGGTTTTTGAAACAAGAAGCTGCCGCAATTATATGTATAAGTTAATGCTTAGGGTTTGTTTGTAATCCGCTTATTTTGTTGAAACTGAAATTTTTTTGTTGAAAGTACAGTAAATAAAGGTAAAAGTTAGCTGAAATAGTATAAGGAGACCCATGAATAGTATCAAAAAGTGTAGTGGGACCCATAAATAATAGCAAAAATAAGTTGAATAACAAAATAAGCAGACTTTTTAATTTGGAGCCAAACACATACTTTTTTTTTTTGATGGGAAGCCAAACACATACTTTTTGGTTACTTTTTGGAACAAAATTCTGCTACCTCATCCATGATTTTCTTTAAATGTGAGTCATTAGCCTGTGACAATTTAATTATTTCTATCAAACTTGGTTGAACACTCAAACTAGCCAAGTAGGCCTCAGAATGGCCCATAACAACCTCAATCTCCATTCTTTCGAGATCATGAATAATTTCCTTTTGAGCGGTTAGCAAAGCAATTGAAAAACTTGAAAGCTTTCTACTAAGAGCATCAGCTACAACATTAGCCTTACCAGGATGATAATTAATAGAGCAATCATAATCCTTAACCAATTCCAGTAATCTTCATTGCCTCATTCTTAACTCCTTCTAGGTAAAGAAATGCTTTAAACCTTTTATGGTCAGTGAAAATCTTGCATCTTTCCCCATACAAATAATGTCTCCAAATTTTCAAAGAAAAAACAACTACAGCCAACTCCAAGTCATGAGTGAGATAATTTTTCTCATAATTTTTCAATTGACGAGAGGAATAAGCCACAACCTTCCCATTTTGCATCAACACACAACCAAATCCCTTATGAGAAGCATCACTATTGTTTGTTTTTAGACCCCTTAAAACACAACAGATTAACCTAGTTAATTAGCCAAGTGATTACTTAGCCCAAATTTTAGATCTAGGTTAGCACAATCATATAATCATATCAATGCAAAGTGCGGAATATAAAGAACACAAAGATATGATCACCCAGGAAAACTAAACTGGTAAAAAACCTGGGGAGGATTTAACCTAGCTATTCTCAAGGTAAAACTGAATCCACTATGAAGGAATCGAAGTTTTACAATAGCGACTTAGACCACTAACATCCTATTACTACCTCATGTAGAAAAATTACTACCATGACCCCATGATAGCTCCGAGTCCACGGACTACTTCTTTCTTGGATTCCCAGCAAGTACAAGCACTCTCGCTTGTGTATCTTTAAGCTCTTTAGTGCAGCAACTGAATGATCATCAAGCTCTCAATGAAATCTCCTTCTTGATAATCCTAAGCATGTGTGAAGGCAACCACCTCTCAGATCTCACAAAAGATTCACACACACAGCAAATAAAGCAACCTCAAAAACGTGGCTAGAGTTTCCCTTTTATACCTAAGGCAAAACATAAAACCCTACACGTCATATGGGCTTAGGGCTGAATTGGAAATTCTACAGAAAAAACATTATGCCCGACTTTCGATCGATCGAGTCTAATTCTCGATCGATCAAGCCAGTTAGAATTGCACACTTAATTCTGCAGTTAACTCGATTCCAACTTTACATAAAAGACATACTTTGAGCAAGTCTAAAACAAGACTAACAACCTGTTTGCCAACAATACAAATTAGAGTTCTAATACATAAGTTCCTAAGTACTTAGAACCTAACACTATAAATGACAAAACCCCTCCGTTCCTGAAGGGATAGTTAACACTGGAGTTGTGACCAATCTCAGCTTCTTCCTTCCATTTGAATTTAACATTCTTTTGAGTTAATTGTGTCAAAGGAGCTTCAATGTGGGAAAATCCCTCTAAAAATCTTCTATGTAACTAGCAAGGCCTAAGAAACTTCTAACCTCACTCACATTTGTAGGTCTATCCTAATTAACCACCGCTTCTATCTTATTAGGATCCACTATAATTTCATCCTTAGATAAATCACATGACCCAAAAATACTACTTGATTCAACCAAAAGTCACACTTCTTCAGTTTAGCATACAACTTCCTTTCTCTTAGAATCTGTAAAACAATCCTCAAGTATTCTTCATGCTCTTCTTGACTCTTAGAATAAATCAAAATATCATCAATGAACATAAGGTTAAAGTGATCCAAGTACTCATGAACTACGCTATTCATCAAATCCATAAAAGCAACAGGGGCATTAGTTAATCCAAACAGCATCACCAAAAATTCATAATGATCATATCTAGTCCGAAAGTCATTTTCAGTATGTCCTCACCCTTAATCTTTAACTGGTGGTAACCAAAACGAGGATCAATCTTAGAAAAGACTTGTGCTCCTTGCAACTAGTCATTAAGTCATCAATACGAGGCAAAGGATATTTATTCTTAATAGTAACTCTATTAAGCTCATGGAAAATCAATACACAACCTCATAGATCCATCCTTTGTCTTAACAAGTAAAACTGGAGCTCCCCAAGGTGAGGTACTAGGGCGAATAAACCCCTTATCTAGCAATTCTTCCAATTGCTCTTTAAGTTCCTTCAACTCTGTAGGTGCCATTCTACATGGTGTCTTAGAAATAGGTACAGTACAAGGAATGAGGTCAATAGAGAATTCAACCTCATGATCCGAGGCAACCCATTCAGATCATCAGGAAAAACATTTGAAAATTCCCGCACAATGGGAATGTCTCCTATCTCCAATTATTTGTTTTGTAAATCAACTACACTAGCAAGGAATCCTTGGCATACCCTCCTAAGCAAGTGGTTTGCTTGAATGCATGATATCACACGAGGCATAAAAGGCAAACACGAAGCCTTGAACATAAATTCTGATTCACTTGGAGGCCTAAACACCACCTCTTTCTCAAATAATGCATACTAGCATGGTAAGAAGCCAACCAATCCATGCCTAAAATGACATCAAAATCTTGCATATCTAATAACGCCAAGTCAGCCAATAACTCTCTACCCTCAATACAAAGAATACAATACTTAAGCACAAGATTAGTCGTTAAGGTATCACCAACAAGGGTAGAAACTAATAACTCAAAATCAGGTAGTTCAGGGCTCTCAATAATTTTTCCATCTTTAGCAACCAATTCTCTGCTGCCCTTGGGTCAGGTTCACCATCAAAAGTTTATGGGTTTTGCTTATGGAACTCCCCAAAAGAACAACCCTACGCTCACCACCCTGGACTGATCTAGCAATCCTAGCATAGATCCTGTCTGCCACCTTATCAATCTCACCACCTTTGGGATTGACAAATCTCTCATACTCTTGGCATTGCCTAAGGCCACGCTCTAGAGCTGCAACCTCATCTACATGCCTTACTTTACATGCTTTCTTTTTAGGAGGCATAGTGTACCAAGGTACTTATACCTATACCCAATAAACAAGCAAGTAAATCACAAGGCAACAAAGAAGGTTAGCATAGAAAAGATAGATAAGGAAAAAGGAATAGTAGGTGGAAGCTGAAACAAAGGTACAAAATAAAGAATTCATCAAACCCTAATGCTCTGACTCAAATCAAAATCAACTCCTATTTTTAAAGTCTAAAGAATTATAACCTAAGCTCTGATACCATAACTATCACGCCCCAAACCCAAAAGGGTCCAAAGCATGAGAAATACATCCCAAGGTACTTGTAGATTTTTCCTTTTTGACAATTCAAACTGTAGGAGATCTTTCTTTTCCTTTCTTTTCTACAGGTTAAGAATATATAACCATACTAAAATCTCCACATTACAAGTCGAAGCTTTATAACACAATTACGAACAATAACCAAAAAAATCATGTGCCTCCACATAATACATGAATATATTACAAAACTCCAATTGGATTACACAAAGTCATAATCTTATCAAGAATAAGGACCTTAACATCAAGTCTAAGCCTACCACGCCAAAGCCTAACAAACCTCAAGCAACCAACCCCTAATACAATTCATTAAGGTCTCGTTGCACATAGCAAGATCAATTCACCAACCATTTACAGCAAACGTCTCCAAATTTAATATAGCACTCCAATCATCACCAATGAAGTAAGCTCCATACCCAAGGTATAGCTAATTAATCTGAAAAACTGTTAAAGGGTAGGATAAGCTAAAGCCTAGTAAGTAGCATAATAATGGGGGTAGGGGAAATGCAAGTTTCATTTTCAATAATAATAATATGACAAGAATGATTGAATAATGAAACACAGTTTCTCAAAGTAAATACCTTGAAACTATATACTATAATCTGTGAGCACTAACAATATAATTCCCAAGCCATAAAATCTAACATACGGTAATTTATCACAAATATACCACACTACCACACAGACCGATCAGGGGATCCACCCATTCACAACTGGCATGATATTGTCCTCACAGATAATATTTTCCACTTCCAAAGTTTCTCAACCAAATAAAATTACAAGGCATAGACTCCCATTATACTCATGAATCATCCAAGGTATTATCTCTAACATCAAAACCTCAACAATTAATAAGTAGTTCCCACAAGATTTACACCACATCAACAAGAGATCCATGACACCAAAAATCATAATATCCCCCAAAACAAACATTTTGAATCTTTAACTAGCTCCAAATAATCAATAAAAATTATATTCACCATTTATTTCACATTAAAAAGCCAAAAACCCCCCCAAATCTTCACCACTTAGATAGTCACCATTGTAAAAATCATAAACCCACTCATCAAATAAATCCACTGAGCCAAAACCCATACATATTAACACATGAACATCACTTTCAAATCTCATAAATCACATGAATATCATTATCAAAGCTTAGACTAAAGAACCTTAAGCAAAAACATCTAAACCCACCAAAAATATTAGAAATTTTTACCTCAAATAAAATATGTGAAGTGCTTAGAGGTTCCTAAGGATTTTCTAGTGGCATTGCTGGAAAAATGATAGTGGAGATGATAGCATGAAGTGGCACCAGTGGGGGAGTGTGAGGGAGAGGAGTGTGTGTGTGTGTTTAAGTGAAAAGAAAAGAAAAGAAAAGAAAGCAAATGAGAGGAAGAGAGATGACCGGCCAACCCCAAAAGAGTGAGGGAGTGTGTGAGATGTGGTGGGTAGTGATTAAGGTAGGTGGGGCACATGGGACACCCAAAAATATCTGACCATGTATTCTCTTTTCTTTTCTTTTTTTGAAAGCCTGGGCTGTTACAATTCTAGCTTAATGAAATTGTTTTTCTAGTTTTTAGATTTCAAAATGATGCAGTTTTAGGGGAACTAAATAGAAACCGACTTAACAGAGTAGATATAAGGACTACATTGATAAGAATTTAAAGTTATAGGACTGAAATGAATAAATCAAAGGTTATATGACTAAATTGATATTTAGATAAAGTTTGAGGGTTTAATTTGTAATTTGACTGCTCATATATAATACTCATCGGGTGTTATAATAAATTAGGAATTGATTTCTATTACATCACAGGTCACTGGAATAGAGGTTTTTAAGATTAATATAGTTAAGAATATGAATGTATCTCTTAAGTAGATAGACAAATGTTTTATTTTTTTACTAACTTAAGCACACACTTAATTGTTTTTTAATTATCAATAGCATATGTTATTTAATATTCCCTCATTCTCATATTGATAGACCTGTTCATAAAACCTACTTTTTAAGAGTACATCATTTAATGCGCTGTCTTGTACATTAAAATGTATAACTTTCCGAAAGTACTCTCCTTAATTTAGAATTTAGTGAAAGGGGGGTATTTGCTTTTTTAAATAAGTAAAAAGAGTACATTAGGAAATTTATTTATTGAATTATCAAAGATGGCTTCAGTTTGGGACGTTACAAAATGGAATGGAGGATTTGGTATGGACTGGTATCGAGTGAGTATCTTTTCTTTCCCTTATGCTTTGATTTTGTTTTCATTGTTGTTAAAGTAGCTAATCTCTAGTATGAATACCATAGTCCTAATCAACTGTTTCCCATATAAATCAGTGCACCTCCGATACATAATCAATAAGTGAAAATAACCAAGAGTTTTGTAGCTCAACTAATTAACCCTTCTTAATGTTTCCAATATTGTAGACATCTAGGACTCAAATCCCCCCATCCCCAAGTATCGAAATATTAAAAAAAAAAAAAAAAAAAACAAAAAACAAAAAACAAAAGCATTTACCTATTAAGTTACACAAAGTGTAATTTGAACCAAGGTTGTAGTAGCCTAAATTTGAGTTATATCAAGTTTTTTTTTTACTGAATATGTATTTTGACTGATCCATCTTGAATTAAATTATTTTCTTAAACTCTTCTTACTTCCAAACATTCAAAACAATTATAGATTAATAGATCTCATCTATAAAAGGTTTAAATTTAAGAATTTTTTGTAATTTAAAATTATGCATAAAAAGTAAGATTATGGATCGAATTGTAAATAAAATTTGATTGACATGACATTTTACATGCGTGTTAACGATTTAGTGAATATGTAACCTAACGGTGAGATTTTCAAAATTTTATTTCAATTAAAATTTATTAGTTAGTGTAATATACATGTCATTAATTAGAAGAGATAATCAAGAATATGAACTAATTGCTTGATTGAATTGATAACTATTGAATTATTTTCACTAATTTAAGTTGTTAGGACATATGTGATTCAATGTTAGGAACATATGTCAATATTTTATGTAATTAGCTAATCCTTTGACAAAACGCACTTTACTTGTAATTGGGTAAATCTAGGATGAGTTTAATACTTCAAGGAACAAGGTTTCAAGTTCAAGTGTTAAACCCATACAAGTCTGTCCAAGAAACAAGTCAAGAAGTGCTGGATTTTAAAACTCGACAGCTAGCATCTATCGAGGTTTAAAAGTTGTTTCAACCAGTGGCTCGACAGCTAGCTCAATAGATGGCTATCTATCGAGGTTTATGAAACTTAGTTTTTTAGAGCTGATTTTCATCCAATCCGTGAGTATGTATTTAGACTTTCTTTTCTCACAACCCTAAACATATATAAGGATTATTTTAAGGGCCATCAAAGGTGACACAAGTTGCGCAAGTGTGAAGCAAAGTTTTGTTCATGCAAATTGTGACCTGAGACAAAATTTGTCCTAGTTCATCTTTCTCTTGAAGAAGCTGCTGTGTTTGTACACCGTAGGGTTTTATGACCAAAGAGCTTATTGATCTTCATCGTGTGATGAGCTGAAAAAATTTGCAGCCAACATCCTTCTCAAGTTGGTGATTAAGTTCTGTACTGGGATCCGTGCATCTATTAGTTAGTCACATACTGGGAGCAATGCATTAAAAGGAGAGATTGTCACTACAAAACAAGTCCAATTGGGTATTAGGGTAAGGGTTCAACTATAGGTTGGTATAAGGTACTGGGATTCCTTTACTTGTAACCGCTTGTTTTGATAATAGTGGATTCACGGGAGTGGTGACCTTAAAACCTCCCGGTGGGGTTTTTGCCATGTAGGTTTTCCCCTTTCGTAAACAAATCACCATGTCAATTTAATTTCCACTGCACTTTAGTTAATTGGTGATTTGTTTGTACTACCATGCATTTTGCATGTTAATTTGATTAATTAATAAATTTAGCTAATTAATCAATTAATTCATCACAATGGGTCAATACATTCTTAGTGTGTGTGTGTGTGTGTGTTTTGGGATCTATGTGCTTAACATTTTTCTTAATTGAGAGATGATTTTGAGAGCTTAAAATGTTGTTGGGATCTTTGGTTGAGTAGCATGCTTGATTGCATTCATATCTGTGTTTTTCTCTTCTTTGAAAAACTACTTTTAAGCAATCTCGATAGCTTCTCGATAACTCTCGATAGCTAGGCTATCTATCAAGACCCTTCAGCTACTTTTTATCGCATTCTCGATAGCTCTCAATAGCTAGTTTGATTAATCGAGAAACTTTCTGTTTGTGTGTTGTTAGGTTTGGATTGGGCTGAGCCCATGATGTATTTAAATTTGCATGTCACATGTTCATGCATATGTACCTTCATGTTTTTATCTTTTGATATTAAACCTGTTTGGTGCTTTTATGATTGTCTCTCTCTCTCTCTCTCTCTCTCTCTCTCCTTCTTACGTTAGTTGCATCATGGCACCTAAACGTAAATCCACTATGTTGTGAAATTTTAAAATACTCGCAAGTGTACGAACTGTACCGAAGTATAGTTTGACAAGAACGAGGTCGAACCCACAGGGACTTGAATGAACGTAAGAAAATTAAATCAAATCTTAACCAAATTAATCCTAATCTAGTTTAATAAAAATTGGTTTTTCTGAGATTAAAAAGAAACTAAGAAAATAATAAAATTAAGCAAATAGTTAAACTAAGCAAAAGATATAAAGCAATAAAAAGATGTAAACAATCAAGGGAAAGAAATTAAGGTTTTGGAATCTGCCTTGTAAGTCATATTAGCATATATTTATGATCATTAATTTTTCCAACCACTGCATGATAATCTAGAAATCAATCTTGTTATCATGGAAAATATCATCATTAAAACTTATGTTTAAAAATCTAAAGCATGTTCTTCTTCGCTTCTTAAGTATAAAACCAAATCATCAATTGTATCTTTAGCCAAACAAATCACAAGATATATCCAATTCTAAAAATCAAATCATAAATTGTATCCATTGACAGAAAAATCACAAACGATATCCAATTTTATAATCAAGAATTAATAAACCAAGCATTCAATTAATTAAGACAAATCCTAAATCATGAGAAAAACATGATTGAACTCATATCTAGAATCCCATCTTAGTCAATTGATATGAAGCAAGAACAATTTAAATCATTATAAAACAACTATTGTGGGAAAAATCAAATCACATAAATATTACTGATAATTCTTAACAAGGTTTCATCCTCAACCCTAATTATAAATTTAGCTACTCATAGTAATTGAAAGAAAACACAAGAATAAAATACTAAACATTAAACTAGACAAATAAAAATAAAACTAACTGTCATGGAAGAAAACCAAAGAAGTAGCCGCACTCTCTATGTTCAGCCCTTAGCCCTAGCACTCGCCTTCTCTGAAATTTGCCCTAAAAAGCCTTTAAATAGGTCAAGAAATCCTATTACAAGTTAAATTCCCGTTTGGAGAAACTCCCAGATTTTTAGGCTTCACTTTACCGACTATTTTGGCCCATTTAACGTCAGAATTTGGACTTTTGGTAAACTACAAAGTTGTAGCCCTTTAAGTTAACTTTTCAGCCCAACTTGAATCATCTCAATTGAATATCTGAGCTGAAAGTTATGCTCAACAAACTAACTGATGTGTAGGCTAGAATCCTAATCCGAATTGGACTTGGATTTGGTGTAAATTTCCTTTGATTCCTTACTCCAATTGGACTTAAATTTAATTGGGTTGATCTTCTCTTGAATTCATGCCTGGCTAGATGTAAGTTGGCTTGATTCAATTGGCCTAGCCCCACTTTGCATGTAAAGCCCTTGTTACCTGCAACACAATGATTTTACATAATCAGTCACAAAATAACATAAAAGTAAAGCTAAATATGTAGATATGTGAGTATTTTATTGTATATATTTCATGCACATCAAATACCCCCAAACCTACATTTTGCTAGTCCTCGAGGAAAACAGATAAAGAGTAAATTAAAACAAATAAATTAAAAACAAAGAAAAAGGAAATCCTGACTAGTCCACTTTCGCTGGAAATTTCGATTGCATTTAGCATATGCAACAAGCCTTTAAACCCCTAGCTTACACTAGTGGACGAGTTGTAGTCTCGTGAGGGTTTGTAAGGAATATACCAACAAAATTCTAAGAATGAATACTAAAATAAACAAAAAAAAAAAAAAAAAAATTTTTCAATTGCCTTTTGCAAAGAGGATTAGTTCAAGTTCAAAAACACTACAAATGTTAAAGAAATTTCTCATGCCATCAAAACTCAATGTGAGTGAAAAGTGGTAGCCAACCCAAACATACTCTTAGTTTTAGAATAAACTTGACTCGAATCTCTATTTAAAAGTATGCTTCAACTCAAATCTTTCCGGTATAATCACTCAACAAATGAAATCACTCTAAAATGGGGTGTAACACTCTCAACAACATATGTGAGCGGAATAATGTAAGCAAAATCAAACACCTCACATATAAATCACATGAAAAACGCTTAATCAAAAAAGAACAAGTAGTCTCATGAAAGGATGCCAAAAAGAATTTACACCACACCTTTTTCTTTTCAGTCATATCAATATCTGAACTATACAATCTTCAAGATCAAATAAGGACTTTATTAGGACGTAATGTAGGGTAAAAGTAAAGGGAATGAAATAAATATGGGTGAAGGTAAATAATAAGAAGTGTTTTCAAGATTTGTCGGAATGTCAACTCTTTTTGGAATTTCCATTCAACATTTTTTTTTTTTTTTTAATTCTTCTTCTTCAAAGCAGTAATCCTTCCTTCTATTTCACTTCTCAAAATTTGATGAGAACCCTTTTTATTTTCTTCTTTTGACACTTTTCTTTTTTCTTTTCTTTTTTCTCCCTTTTTTTTTTTTTTTCCAATTCTTTTTTTCTTTCTTTCTTCTTTGAATTCTCGCACAAACCACCACATTGAAACAAACTGATCAAATTACATCTTGAAACACTATGGATAAGGGTTTTAAGAAAGAAAGGCTAATTAAAAGGCTCAACAGGGTGACTAGCGATAATGTATCAAAAAAAGACAAACACATATATGGCTCAAAGTAGACAAAAATGGCCTAATCTCATCTCTCAAAGACTAGTATAGTTCATTCAACATCAATGACTTCAAAAGATTCAAGTGTGGCATAAAATCATTTTTTTTTTCATGGCCAAAAGAAAGAATAATGAGACTACAACAAGGGAAATATGTTACGCACTTCCAAATGAACTTTAAGATTAGAAACAATAAATAACCCTCAAAAAAATAATGATTGGCTCAAAACTCACAGGGGTTACAATCTCCACATTGTTATCATCAAGTTTTTCTAATCATTTTTATCCTTCAACAAGTTATGTCTGAGTGGCTATGTGCATGTGCAATGAATTGAGCATGAAAGCAATGAAATTCTTTAAGCAAGAGTAGTATAATGAGCTCAAAACATAAACCCCAAGCTAAGCAAAAGATTTTTTTTTTTTTAATTTTTTTTTTTAACACACAACTAAACAAAACAAAACAAGAAGATAGAAATCTATATACATCCCCCCCAAACCTAAACCAAACATTGTCCTCAATGTTAAAAATGATACTCTCAAATATATGTCTTGAATGAAAAGAGAGCAAAATATTAATATGCAACATGAGAACCAAGTAGAAACAACTAAGGTAAGGAGAAGGAGGAGACGTACCTTGATCAAGCTGATTGTTATAAATTTCAATTTCTGTCAAATATCAGCTAGAACAAAAGAATATAAAACTAAAAACAAAAATAAACAAAAATATTAATCTAAAAGCAGAAAATAAACAAGAAAAAGATTTTTTTTTTTTTTTTTTGCAAAAATATTTAACACAACTGGAGATCAATCCTGATAAACAGGACCATCCAAACCTCAACAACACCATGGAGATAAATAATGCATATTATGAATGGACTAGTCCAATGAGATTGCAACTTACCTGGGTCAAAAACATGTTGGGAGGCTTTAGCAATGTCTTCCAAGTGAATTCTTTGCATAACCATAGAGGAACTAATACCCTTAATATCAACAATTTTCCAACCTAGAGCTTTCTTATGCTCTTGAAGTATACTTATCAATTGGTGTTCCCAAAAGTCATCCAACTTTGGTGGTTCTACAATAGATGGGAATGGGGATGAAGAAAGTGGAAAAGGGACCACTTTTGGCTGCCAGCTATCAATACTTAAAAGAGGAACAGAATCCAACAATGCATTGACCTCTTCAATTGATTTTTCAATATCCAAATCGCAATCAAAAGGGGTTAAGCAAGCTATTAGGGGATCCTCACAACTTGATTGTATGAAAGTATCATGGACTAGGCTCCCAATCATGTTAACCTCATATATATCCACGTTGTCTAGTACATGCTTACTTATGTCGAAGATATTAAGCGCAACAGTCATATTCTCAAAAGAAATCTTCATCACACCACTCCGACAATTAATCAAAGCATTGGATGTGGCTAAGAAAGGGCGACCCAAAATGACATGGACTTGTGTACTAGCATTTAGAGCAGGCTCAGTATCTAACACAACAAAATCAACAGGAACATAGAATGCATCCACCTTAATTAGCACATCCTCAACAATACCTCTAGGGATTTTCACAGACCTATCAGCTAATTGAAGTGTCATGGTTGTTGGTTTTAACTCCCCCAAACCTAGCTGTAAGTATACTGAATATGGCAATAGGTTCACACTTGCCCCCAAATCTAGCAAAGCTCGCTCAATGAGATGATCCCCAATCTTGCATGAAATTGTAAGGGATCTTGGGTTCTTACATTTCACTGGATATTTATTCTGAATGATTGAAGTAACTTGCTCTATCAAAAATTCCTTTTTAGGGACATTTGTCTTTCTCTTCATTGTCATAAGATCTTTTAGAAACTTGGCATAAGCAGGAACTTGCTGAATTGCATCAAGAAATGGAATGTTTATTTGCACTTGCTTAAAAACCTCTAAAATGTCTTCAAATTGTGCACTTTTCTAAGGACTGATTAACCTTTGAGGAAATGGAGCGTTAGGAACAAACCTCTTATCAAGGGGGGAATTGAGATCCTGAATTGGAGTTGGGGTTGAGTTGCCCTTCTTTTCTTTATGATCATCCTGTGAACTTTGAACTCCTTTTTCCTCTAACACAGTATTTTCATTAACCTCCACTTCTGGCATTTTCACTTGATTATCAACTTGCTTACCAGACCTAAGGGTAGTAATAGACTGAACAGATTCATGTGCATGAGTAGAACTAGAAGAACCATTAATTGCATACTGCCCTTTTAGATTAGGTATAGGTTGACTAGGAAACTTTCCTTTTTCCCTCTCTCCAACTTGGGTTGCTAACTGGCCAACTTGATTTTCCAACTTTGAAATAGCTTGAGTATTCAAATGGGTGGAACTTTTTATCTCTTGAATGGCTTGGCTAGTTGATTGCATGAAAGTTTTGAGAGATTCCTCCAAAGATGATTGTTGTCTTGGTGGTGCCATAAATTGAGGAGTTGATTGAGGAATGGGAGGAAATGCTTGAGTAGGTGGACGAAATTGACTTTGTTGATGCACTTGTTGTTCACCTATATTTGTGGGGGAATGGTTCTGCCTCCAAGAGAAATTAGGATGATTTTGCCAATTTGGATTGTATGTCTCTGAAAATGGACTAGCAAGTGGCCTTCCATAATTATTCAGTGCATTTGCTTGCTCAGTATAGTATTCAGGGTAACCAACTGTGGAAGGACACATTTGTGTTGCATGCATAGGACTTGCACAAATAAAGCATGTTTCACTTTGAACTTGATTGACAGAATTCATCCCTCTACCTAAAGCTAAAGCTTCAACCTTACGAGTGAGATTGTCCAACCTAGCTTTTATGTCTAAATCTTCACTGACTTCATACAATCCTCCTTTCTTAATTGCAGGGGCAGATCTCTCTCTACGATTGGAAAAATCCCATTGTTGTGAGCTTTCTGATAAATTCTCAAGAAATTTGTATGCCTCATCATCCATAAGACTAAAAAATCCAACACCATTCGTGGACTCAATCATGTTACGATTTGTCTGAGTCAAACCATTATAAAAATATTGTATTAGTCTCCATGTTTCAAAACTATGATGAGGACACTTTAAGATCAAGTCCTTAAATCTCTCCCAACTCTCATAAAATTTCTCTTGTTCATCCTGATAAAAATCTGCAATTTCTCTCCTCAAAGCATTGGTCTTGGCCATTGGGAAAAATTTAGAGAGGAATTTTGTAACCAATAGTTCCCATGAAGGGATAGATCTAGGTGCCAAAGAATTAAGCCATGCTTTTGCCTTATCCTTCAAGGAAAAAGAGAATAAACGCAAGCGAACAGAGTCATCAGTGAAATTCTGGAACTTACAAGTAGCACAAATCTCAAGAAAATCCTTTACATGCATATAAGGGTCTTCTCTATCCAATCCATGAAAAGTAGGAAGAATGTGAATTATTTGTGGTTTCAACTCAAAATGTGCAGCAGTGGTTGCATGCAATACTATGCAAGATGCAGGGTTCGTGGTTACGGGTGAGAACAACTCCCTAAGAGTTTTTGAATCATTTCCTGTTTCTCCCATTGTGGATGAATAATCAAAACTAACAAGATGATTTTCTTTATCACGTATCCAAGTTCTCATACACCAAGCACAAAGAAATTTTTTTTTTTATTTAAAAAAAATAAATTTCAACTACAACTAGTAGAAGGAAAAATTCAATTAAGACCTAATTTATTTTCTTAACCAAGTCCCTGGCAACGGTGCCAAAAAACTTGTTGTGAAATTTTAAAATACTCGCAAGTGTACGAACCATACCGAAATATAGTTTGACAAGAACGAGGTCGAACCCATAGGGACTTGAATGAACGTAGGAAAATTAAATCAAATCTTAACCAAATTAATCCTAATCTAGTTTAATAAAAATTGGTTTTTTTGAGATTAAAAAGAAACTAAGAAAATAATAAAATTAAGCAAATAGTTAAACTAAGCAAAAGATATAAAGCAATAAAAAGATGTAAAAAATCAAGGGAAATGAATTAAGGTTTTGGAATCTGCCTTGTAAGTCATATTAGCATATATTTATGATCATTAATTTTTCCAACCACTGCATGATAATCTAGAAATCAATCTTGCTATCATGGAAAATATCATCATTAAAACTTATGTTTAAAAATCTAAAGCATGTTCTTCTTCGCTTCTTAAGTATAAAACCAAATCATCAATTGTATCTGTCGCCAAACAAATCACAAGATATATCCAATTCTAAAAGTCAAATCATAAATTGTATCCATTGACAGAAAATCACAAACGATATCCAATTTTATAATCAAGAATTAATAAACCAAGCATTCAATTAATTAAGACAAATCCTAAATCATGAGAAAAACATGATTGAACTCATATCTAGAATCCCATCTTAGTCAATTGATATGAAGCAAGAACAATTTAAATCATTAAAGAACAACTATTGTGGGAAAAATCAAATCACATAAATATTATTAATAATCCTTAACAAGGTTTCATCCTGAACCCTAATTATAAATTTAGCTACTCATAGTAATTGAAAGAAAACACAAGAATAAAATATTAAACATTAAACTAGACAAATAAAAATAAAACAAACTGTCATGGAGCCGCACTCTCTATGTTCAGCCCTCAGCCCTAGCACTAGCCTCCTCTGAAATTTTCCCTAAAAAGCCTTTAAATAGGTCAAGGAATCCTATTACAAGTTGAATCCCGTTTGGAGAAAATCCCAGATTTTTAGGCTTCACTTAACCGACTATTTTGGCCCATTTAGCGTCAGAATTTAGACTTTTGGTAAACTACAAAGTTCTAGGTCTTTAAGTTAAATTTCCAGCCCAACTTGAATCATCTCAATTGGATATCTGAGCCAAAGGTTATGCTTAACAAACTAACTGATGTGTAGGTTGGAATCCTAATCCGAATTGGACTTGGATTTGGTGTAAATTTCCTTTGATTCCTTACTCCAATTGGAATTAAATTTAATTGGGTTGATCTTCTCTTGAATTCATGTCTGGCTAGATGTAAGTTGGCTTGATTTAATTGGCCTAGCCCCACTTTGCATGTAAAGCCCTTGTTACCTGCAACACAAAGATTTTACATAATCGGTCACAAAATAACATAAAAGTAAAGCTAAATATGTGGATATGTGAGTATTTTATTGTATATATTTCATGCACATCACACTTCGTCCCGGAACACTCTTCGTTTAGGGGCATCTTCTTCTTCTCCTTCTAACCCCACTCCATCTCACGTACAGTTCCGTGATGAGAAGGCCAAATTGGACTTCTCGGAGAACTTTTCACGACGAAGCATTCATTCGGAACGCCAAGTCGTTCTGTCAGATTTTTTTGACACTGACCTACCCATTGTCATCTATAGTAGGGGTTGGAAGTCACTGTGTGGCGTCCCAATCACGTGCCCTTCCGTGATCATACAGGAGTTCTACTCCAATATGCATGTATTTGATTATTCTATACCCCAGTTTGTCACTCACGTTCGGGGAATACGCATGGTAGTTACTCTGGATATTGTATCCGAGGTACTACACGTTCCCAGGGTAGTGCATCTTGACTACCCTGGCTGTAAGCGTCTAAAGACAATGTCCAAAAACAAACTCGCGTCTCTCTTTTATGAGACACCATCTTCTTGGGGTGAGCGTCAAAACACCCCTTGCTCAGCCTTTGCAAAAGGTCCGAGATTCCTTAATATGAGGATGACATTTATTCTTCATCCTTTGTCACACTATAACACTATCACAGAGCCTCGTGCTTGCTTTTTGTTATCCCTCATTGAGGATCTTTCTATTGACTATCCTTCTCACTTTATACTCTCCCTTATAGATGTCTATAAGGATACAGCAACCCATGATAAGCTCATTTTTCCTTCAGCTATCACGTGGCTCCTTCGTCATTTTTCTGTCTCTTATCCCGAGTCTCCCCACTTCATGTTCATGTGTGCCATAGATGCAGCTACCGTTCGATGGAGCGCGGCATAGCTTAGTCCGAGGCAGCTCCGGACAAAGATGGCAGCTTCTCCAACTTCTACCGCTTCATCCTCCTCCGCTTCTTCATCTTGTGCGGGTGGAGTGATACTTGAGGCCATCATGGCACAGCTTGTGTGCATGGATGCTCGCCTTGATACTCTCAGCGATGAGTTGTGTTAGGTGAACACCTGTGTTAATCGTATCGCGCGACGACAGGCTGTCATGGGTGGTTTCATTGTGGCTTCCTCTCCTTCTCCCGAGGCATTTGAGGATGAGAGTGACGATGGCTCCGACAGTGATGATGCTTGAATGTTCAATATGCGTGTAAAACACCCTTGAACATTTAGACCCCAAATTACAAAAAATCAATTCAAGCTTATTGTCAAACAATTAATGTGCAGAACATGAATATAAGCCAAACACAGAATAGATAAACAATCTAAGCCAAATATAATCACATCCACAACATAAAATAAATGGCGAAGATAAAGGAAGAGAGATGCAAACACAAGGACAACACTCGATGTGTTATCGAAGAGGAAACCGATGCCCTCGGCCTAAAACCTCTCCGCCGCCCTCCAAGCGGTAAATAATCTACTAAAGAATGTAGTTGGGATACATGAACAGCAGAAGACCCTCCAAGCCTAATCTACCCAATGTACCTAAGCCCTCCAAGCTTCTTGCTCCAACGAGGTTGCGCCGAACCTATTTCTTCTTTAGCTTACCGGATTTCGCTATACACCATAGCATCAACCAATAGTCATTGGTCCCTTCCAAACTGCTTCCCTTAGCACCAAATGAACCTTCTCATAGACGTGGGTGTAATGAGAAAATGATTTGGTCAAAAACCTCTCAAGGATGTATCAATGGAGAGGAAGAGAGTAGAGGAATTTGAAGAGTCTCTTAGTGAAGATTGAGGATAAGGCAATCTTGTTTTTCTCTAGGGTTTCTCTCACAAAATTCTCTCTGGAAGCTCTCTACATTTCGTGGGTATAAGGGTCTATATATAGTGGTGTGTGTTTGGAATACGAAGAGTCAGTTTTTACCAAACATGGTAAGTTGGCGGCTTGGCCTCGCGGCTTGTCCAAGTCGCGAGTTCAAGTCGCGAGGTAACGGCCTAGCCAGCCTGAGACTTTTGTCCTATATTGCGACAGCTGGCGTGACCCTTCACCTTCCCGCATGCTTCTCATGTGCACAGCATTTGGCGGCTTGCAAGCCGCGAGTTAGTCGCGAGTCCTAGCCGCGAGTCTCTGCTTCTTTGCACAAAGATAAGCAATTCTTCACACTCTCTTCACACACTACCCGTACATGAATCCCACCTAAATACAGGGTTACTAAGTACTAAATTACAAGCAAATTGGCACAGAATAAAGCCAACAAGATGGTTGATAAATTTCAACCTTACAATGCTAATGAGGATGATGATGATGGCTCGCCTAGTGATGATGAGATGTCTACTTGATATACTTGCCCTTTGTCACTTGTGACAAAAAGGGGGAGTAGTTTTGAGATGAGAGTAGTCATACTCATAGGGGAAGGGTTAGTATTAGAGATAAAGGGAGTGTTTATGAGGGATGTAGTGAGGATTTTTTTGTATCTTTTCTTTTCTTTCTATTTTAGATACATTATCTCTTGTACATTGGTCTTGTGACCATTTGACATACATTGTACTTATATTTGGTTTATATATATATTGATGTATGTTATTCACCTATCTTTCCATATGTTGTTTCTTTTCTTTCTTTATACACATGTTTCTTATTCATTATATGCAATCTATTATTTCTGTTTCGCACTAAGATGTTTTGATGAGTTTTGTTTAAAGTGTTTCAGAAATACAGGTTGTCAAAGTCTTCTTGCCATAAACTCTCTTCTTGCAAAGTTTTTCAAGAGTTTGTGTTAGGATAGATTTTATTGTATTTAACAAGTGAGTATGAGTTGAGTGATTTATGACTTCTCTCATATATTCATTTGTTTTTTGTGGTTTTGTCACGGATTGCCAAAGGGGGAGATTGTTAGGACATATGTGATTCAATATTAGGAACATATGTCAATATTTTATGTAATTGGCTAATCCTTTGACAAAACTCACTTTACTTGTAATTGGGTAAATCTATGATGAGTTTAATATTTCAAGGAACAAGGTTTTAAGTTCAAGTGTTAAAACCGTGCAAGTTTGTCCAAGAGACAAGTGAAGAAGTGCTAGATTTTAAAGTTCGACAGCTAGCATCTATCGAGGTTTAAAAGTTGTTTCAGCTTGTGGCTCGATAGATGGCTATTTATCGAGGTTTGTGAAACTCAGTTTTTCAGAGCTGATTTTCATCCAATCCGTGAGTATGTGTTTAGGCTTTCTTGTCTCACAACGCTAAACATATATAAGGATTACTTTAAGGGCTGTCAAATGTGACACAAGTTGCACAAGTGTGAAGCAAAGTTTTGTTCATGCAAATTATGACCTGAGACAGAATTTGCCCTAGTTCATCTTTCTCTTGAAGAAGCTGCTGTGTTTGTACACTGTAGAGTTTTGTGACCAAGGAGCTTCTTGATCTTCATTGTGTGATGAACTGAAGAACTTTGCAGCCAACATCCTTCTCAAGTTGGTGATTAAGTCGCGTATTGGGATCCGCGCATTTATTGGTTAGTCACGTACTGGGAGCCGTACATTGAAAGGAGAGATTGTCACTACAGAACAAGTCCAATTGGGTATTGGGATAAGAGTTCATCTGTAGGTTGGTATAAGGTGCCGGGATTCCTTTACTTGTTACCACTTGTTTTGATAATAGTGGATTCTCGAGAGTGGTGACCTTAAAATCACCTGATGGAGTTTTTGCCATGTAGGTTTTCCCCATTCGTAAATAAATCACCGTGTCAATTTAATTTCTGCTGCACTTTAGTTAATTGGTGATTTGTTTGTGCTACCACGCATTTTGCATGTTAATTTGATTAATTAATAAACTTGGCTAATTAATCAATTAATTCATCAGAAGGGGTCAATACATTCTTGGTCTATCATAAGTCTACAATTATCTATATATTTTTTATTTAATGTAAGTCATATATATTTATTTTTAAATCTTTTGTTGTACATTGCTTTTATTATTGCCAAAGCAACTTAATTTAAATAAGAATGTCATATTCCAAATCTATTGTTTTTTGTCAAGAGTATTATACCTCAATTGGCACCTCTTAATATTTCCTACAAGAAGACATTCATGGTTTAGATCTCTCCTCCCCCATTATAACTATCAAATAAAACAATTATTTCTTATATAATTATTATAAAAGTAATAAAAAATCCATTTTACTTAAATAATTATTTCTATACCACCTATATATAATTAAGACATTAGAATAAATGCATTTACATTATGAATACTTTGTTTAATCACATACAACAAATTTAGGCAGGTATATTGTAAGCTCATATATATTTTAAAAGTAAAAATTTAGGAAATGTAAATTTTTAATAATAATATTGTTAAAAATAGGTTAATTATCATTTTGGTCCTTCATGTTTGTCTTATTTATCAAAATGGGCGATAATATGTTTAAAATGTGTCAATTTGGACTCTAACCATTTGGTATTGGGTTGAAATAGTTCTTGTCGTTAAGTGGCAGATGAATAATACTATGAAAACCAAATCAAAAATTCAAATTAAAAGATCAAACCCAATGACATGGGAATTGGAGAAAGAGATCATTAGTAGGGAAGAAGTTGTTTGATATTGGTTTTCTGTATTAAAGAAAGTGTGACTTAGTATGATAGTGCCTAATCTTTTATTTGTAAAAATCTATTATTATTGGAAGGCACGTTTACACCACTTATTAGGGATTAAATTTAATTATCTTACGAAGATGGTTGACTCACGTAACACTTGACTGACTAGTGAATATGCTACATGCGTTAACCAGAGCAACAGGAAATCTTATTCCCAAGAGGAAAAAGCTCTGTCAAAACGGCAAATATTATTGGTTTGCTTTTTCTTAACAATAAAAGTTAAAAACTAAGGCAATAATGCAATGATTATAAAAAGAAAAAAAATGGCTAATTACAACTTACCCACCTATGATTTGGCCAAAATTTAAGTTGCCTACAAGTGGTTTGAAATTTAGCACTTTACCCACTTGAGGTTAGCTTAATTAGGATTATGTAACCCAATTCTATTAAAAATAGGGTTAAATATGTAATTTTGCTCTCATTTTATGTCTCTCTCCTCCAAAACATAAAAAACATAAAACAACAAGGAAAAACAAAATCAAAAAGTGAGGATTTAGTAAAAATTAAGAACAAACATTAGTCTCAACTTCCGTCAATACTTTTTAACATTTATTAAAAACAAAAAACTCCATTAAATCAAGCAACTCAAATTCTTATTTTGTATGACAAACAAATAAAAAACTCCATAATCTCATTGAAATCTTAATAATGAGAATGTGGAAAAATACTTGATGGTCAAGTATGATGAGTATACTTTCATAGAAGCCGATCTTTCACATGATCAACAGAAGGAAATTGAACATCTCCAATCATATTATGATTTCAATCAAACTCTACATATCAAACCATATGCCTGTTTAAAAAACAAGACACAGAGAAAAAAAAAAATTCTTGAAACATTATAAGGAAATCAAAAGTACCACCAAAAAAAAAAAAAAAAATTTGTGGGTATCATGTGATTGTGGGTGGTGGGGGAGTTGGGTTGATTCTATGTAATTTGGGTTGTATAAATGGAGTTGATTCATCTCTTCATTTTTTTTTTTAGAGTTTTGTGTTGATTTTGGGGATTTTTTTTGAAGTAGTATTGGGTGGTGGTGGCTTATGGGTTAGTTGTGGCAGTGGTACTGTGGTTGTGGCGGCAATTTGGTGGTTTTCTTTTGGGTTGTTGTGGATTTTTTTTTTAATAAGGTGGTGTTGGTGGATGTGGGTTTGTGCCGGTGGTGGTTGTCGGTGTTGTTGCGGTAGTGGTTGTTGGTTGCTGTTGGTGCGGCAGTGGTGGTTATGGGTTTATTTGATTTGGGATGGGTTTTGAGGATTGTGAATGTGGTAGGTTGTTGTAGATTTTTTTTTTGGTTGTTGTTGTTGATGATGATGATGATGATGATGATGATGGGGAGGAGTTAATATATTATTTTTATGTATTTGTAAATATTATTTTAATATATAAAATTGAAGAATAAAACATGTGATGAATGAAATATTATAAAATAATATAATAAAATAATAAAATAGATTTTTAATGTATCAAAATAATATTTTTTTATAGAAGGGAAGATGATAAAGAAGGGAAGATGATAATGCTACAAGAGCTAATAATGCAAGGTCTTACCATAATACCACGTGAATATGCAGGTCTATGGGTTTTCAGAAAAGCCCTCTATCTTTTGTCTGCATACAAAAGTGGGGAACACATGGAATCTCTTTTCCCATCTTTTTGCAAAAGCACAATGTGACGTGTTTCACGTTTATCATCATTCGGGTTCGGAAAAAACCAAAAAGAAAAAGAAAAGAAAAGAAAGACTCCATGCTGCAGTCAACGTATTTAGGAATACATTAACGGCAAAAACGAAAAAATAACTAATTATTTTAACCGTTTTTTTAATTTTTCATAAAAATTTTCTAAAAGTAAATATGAAAATTTATATGAACACTTTTCGGTACGCGGAAATGTTTTAGTAGAGTAAAGAAAGACTTCATCCTTCAGTTAAGATATTATTAAATATACACTTTGTTTCGATAGAAAATTTTTTGTAAAAATAATTTTTTGTATTTTTCAGTATTTGGTAGTCTAAAAAAAGTAAGTAAAAAAGTATTTTTGGTCAATAAAAAAATTATGGCTTATTTTTAGAGAACGTTTTTTGTTAAATATTTTTGGAAAACAACTTTATTTTATAGCAAGTTAAATAAGAGAAGTTAGAAAATTAATTTTCAACTTATTTAAAGTAATTACCAAAAATAAGAAAATAAAATAGTTTTATGAAAAATAATTTTTAGAAAATTACTAATTTAAAAAAAATATTTTTACTTAAACAAAAAGAGCGTGTCAATTTTTGGTACGTGAAATTTTTTTTGTAAGACGAATGACAGTCGGTACTTGATTGCCTGATCAGAAATCATTTTATATTTTCAAGAGTTCTTGGTAGGTTGCCTTGGCAAGATTGAGTTTCTCTATAGTTTTAGGACAATTCCATCATCACCTACATGGTTAGATTTTATTATATCATTAACTTTTAACAGATTTAATTCTTTTTATTAAATTATTGATGACATAATGAAGTGAGTCTGGAATTAGATTATAAAGCAAGTTTTTAGTTTTTTTTTTTTTTTTCTATAGTATTTTTAGCAAAATATCAATATGCTTATGTTATTTATATTTTAACTTTTATTTATTTTACTTTCAACAAAAAGTTATATAAACAATTTTTAAATTGACACATAATTTTTTTTTTAATTTTCAAAAATATTGGTAAGATTTTAGAAAAAAAATATAATGAGATTATTTCAAGAATTCTAAAAATATTAAAGTATTTATAACAGTTTGTGCAATTTTTTTTTTCTATTTTAATATAAGAATCTATTTTTTCTATTTTATACAACCACTTTTTAAAAACACACATGAAATTATCTATTTTACACTACTTTTTATTAAAATATTATTTCTCTCTCTCTCTCTCTCTCTCTCTCTCTCTGTATATAAATAGAGAATTATTAAAAAAATAAATTTGTATGTGGATAGTAACCATGTAAATATACGTGGTTATTCTATCAACAATGTAAATATACACATATATAAATTGACTAATATGGATAATTTTTAGAGTTAAATATATAAATTTGACACATGTTTCTATTATACAAGCTCTAGATCATACCTTCTTCTCATTTATTTCTCTCCAATGAAACAATAGCAACGTACCAATTACCATGGTGGCAAGACTAGCCGTCATGATTATTCCTCAACAACCCAAGGCTTTGGCTTAAGGGAGAAGGAGAGAAGGGAAGAGAAATGACTGCTTGTCTTTTGTTTGGTTAGAAGAGAATAGAGGGGAGAAATTAGATGTGGGGAAAAATGATTTTCAAGGGTTCCACCAATTTTTTATTTTTAACTCTTAATAAAATCTAGAAAATTACCCTTATACCCTTTAAAAGTTTTCACCTTTTAATGTGAGATTACATTTATACCC
Organism: Quercus aquifolioides; assembly: GCA_019022515.1. Lineage (NCBI taxonomy): Eukaryota > Viridiplantae > Streptophyta > Magnoliopsida > Fagales > Fagaceae > Quercus > Quercus aquifolioides. The sequence continues at coordinate 34,633,303 of CM032333.1, read as the reverse complement.
TTTATTCTTTATAAATTAAAAGGATAATAGTGTAAAATAAATTCAATTTCTTTCCTTTCTTTTCTCCTTTACATCCAAGATTGATGGCTCTGATACCACTTAATTGTTAGGAATCTCGTAGTTCCTAACGTGGAGGGATGGAAATTGTAGGAGAATGTATAAGAATTGTAAAGAAATTGACTTAATTTGAAGTAATCACCCTTCATAGAAAAAATATTAAGAGAGAGAGAGAGGAAATGCACTAAGTAATCAACTGGTTTAATTTTCAATGAATGAAAATGTGATTACAAATAGGTATTTATAGAACCATAAAATTATTCTATTGGCCCACATGACCTTATCCTAATGGTTCTGTATTTCACATGTGCATTAATAATTTTAATATGTGTTAAATGTGAATAATATGTTTGAAATTGTAACTAACTAACCAACGAACTAACTAAATGTAAGATTACAACAATTATTATCTATATATTTATAGAGGTTCCTAACACAATATAATGTTGCAAAAAGAGTTAAACACTATGGATAAATTGGAGTTATGGATAAAGAGTTGGTGATGACTAACATTTTAGTCACATGAATAAAGAGTTTTTTTTTTTTTTTTTTTAGTCACCATGGAATAAACATTTTACTCACCATGGAATGTTTCTTTGGACATTCCATAAATAATTTTTATAATTTTTTAATGTTGCTCACTTTTTCACTTTTATTATTCTTTCAAATCATCTTTCTTTGATTCAGCAAAAAAATAAAAAATAGATCATCTTTCTTTGTGTATATAAATTAAAAAGTATTAAAAAAATAAATTTGTACGCGAATCATACCTTAGTAAATATTCACTTTTGGTATGATAATTATGATCTATAATGATAAATTTGTATAATTGATTTTTTATTTTTTATTTTTTGGATGAATGTATGACAGTACGATCATATGTTGTTGGTTTTTGAAACAAGAAGCTGCTGCAATTATATGTATAAGTTAATGCTTAGGGTTTGTTTGTAATCTGCTTATTTTATTGAAACTGAAATTTTTTTGTTGAAAGTACAGTAAATAAAGGTAAAAGTTAGCTGAAATAGTATAGGGAGACCAATGAATAGTATCAAAAAGTGCAATAAGGCCCATAAATAATAGCAAAAATAAGTTGAATAATAAAATAAGCAGACTTTTTAATTTGGAGCCAAACACATACTTTTTTTTTTTTTGGATGGGAAACCAAACACATAGTTATTGGTTACTTTTTGGAACAAAATTCTGCTATGTTTGTGGATGTTCTGAAAATAGGTCAATCGTAAATTTAAAGCAGAATAAAGTGGAATTAAAGTTGTGAGATATTTGTAAACTTGTGAGAATTACGTTGTCTGTACCATAACGTGTTTTGTGCTTGAACGTATGAGAGAGAGAGAGAGAGAGAGAGAGAGGGTCACACATTATAAAAAGGATTGCAAGAAGGGAGTATGGTCCAAGAGAGTCAATACCGTACCGGAGGCCGTACCGATTTGGCCAGCGGTACGATATATTTCGGGTACCGATCAATACCGGCGTGCCGTTTCGAATTTATCACTATTTTATATATATATATATATATATATATATTGTATATTTATAAATTTAATTACTTGGTAAAAGTTAATTTGTTAAGCAGTTAAACTATTTAAGCTTATAAGTTTATTAAAAAAACATGAGACCAAAAAATAGAAAATCAACAAAAAAGTTTGGATGAGATAAATAGAAAATAAGTGGGATGGGTTTGGCAGAATCAAATAAAATATTTAGAAAAATTTGTTGGAGATAAAGCAAAGAACTCAAAAAAGCTAACGTGAGCTTTTAACTTTTCAGTTTTCACATTTTCCAAGTATCTTTTGTCAGTTCTTTACTCCACCACACACGTTAACTTCTGATCACTTCACTTCAACTTCTCATTTCATTTCACATAGTTTAAGGCCGTTTGGTACATATATTTAAAAATTAAAAATTATTATTTAAAAATATTTGTGAAAATACGTGTGGATGAAAAAATGCGTTGAAATGCATGAAATGTTGTTTAAAAACTAAAAATTGTTGTTTAAAAATACTTACCAAACACCCCCTAAACCTCTAGGCCTCTCTCTAGTCTCACACAGTTTTGCACTTTTTACTCCACCCCATGTATCTCTTCCCATCAATCAACACACATTTTCAGATTAGATGTCTCTCTCCCTCTCTCGCAGATAAGCATTCAACTATGTTTCGCAGCCTCAATGAATGCTAGTGGTGCCGTTCACCGCCAGCCAGCTTCGTTGTCACCACTGTGAGGCCAAGATGAAGAGAACGTTGTCACTGCAAGCCAGCTTCTAGACCTCTTTCTCTAGTCTCACACACGAGAACGTTGAACTATGGTCATCATTGAGAGATTCAATTCTAAAAATTTGTGCATTTAAGAGGTGCTCTCAAGGGTAAAAGCATTTGTTTCGGCTTGTTTGGTTGGTAAGATTTTTTTTTTTTTTTTGGGATAATTTAAGATTTCCATGAGTATTATTTTAAACTTTGTGTTTATTTATTTATTTATTTTTTTGAATTCTTGATAAATTAGATCTTAGCTAATTTATTTGGACTCGACTGAAAGAGGGAGGCCAGCAAAAAGAAAATATTCTGAAACGTTAATGATCCGCAATGATATAGTAAGAAAAATAAAGAGTCTTAGAGTCTTCAATTAACCATGGTTTTGAAATCCGGAAAATAAAACAAATTATGAGAGAGAAAAACAAAACAGAGAGCCAAGTTGGTGAGGTTGCTAACATCACTGTTAATTTTCTAGTAGTATATCTTTCCGATCATCCCCACCTCCTACTTTCTTCTTCTCCTTCTCGGCAGCACTTCGCCCAGCAGGCAGCAGCTAGAAACTTATCTCCTCATATTGGGTCTTGTTTCTTGTTTTTGACTGAGTAGTGCACTAATAACTTGTATAGCTGTATTCTTGTTTTTGTTAAGTGTGCCCACTGTTTTGCCTTACAAAACCACTCCCACATGACCTCGTGAAGCTTAATGTACTAATGTAAGATTTGACCATTCAATTGTTTTTAACTTTTGTCATCTGAGGTCCTCTTAAACAATAGGTGTCCCTTTTCTTCTTTTTTTTTTTTTTTTTTTTAATGTTATTTAAGGTAAACGTCCTTCTAAAGTTATTATTATTGTTATTATTATTATTATTATTATTATCACAAATTTAACTAATCAACATAAAAATAAGAAAATAAATATTATATATATGTTTGCTTAAGTTTTGATATTTTTTGTTTGCCTTGTCAAAATTATGATATGAAAAATATAAAGATACATCTTTTATCTAATTGAACTATTTTAGTTAATTTTTTTATTGTACTAATTAAAAGTATTTATTTATATTTTAAATAATTAATAAATTAATTATTACGTCATCACGGTTTGACTACGGTTCGACCTTGGTCTGATCTCAAAAATCTTGAACCTCTTCTATTTACGGTTCGTTGAACGGTCCAGGTCTGAGAACCTTGCAATTAACATAACTCTCGATTAAAGGCTACTGGCAGCCATCCATCTCAGCTATTATTATTATTATTACTAATTTTTAAAAAAGAGTTTTAAGCGTTTTTGACTCTTGATGAACTCTCAGTTAAAGGCTTAAATCAAGGCCTTGACAAACATGCATCTAATTAGATAATTAGATAATTTCTAATTTTTGCTTTCTATGGCATTGTATTAATGAGGTAAATGAGGCAAAAGCCATGATTTTTTTTTTCCCAATCAAATCAAATGGCTCTAAAAGACTAAAAACATTTAGTGACAAACCAATTAGGTTCTAAAAATCTGCTCCAAAAAAGAATATATATATATATATATATATATATATAATAGGTTCTAAAAAAAAAACGTGACCAACCAATTGAGGTAAAATAAGAGGCTTTTTAGGTGTAATTTAAAGAGAATGTTTTTTTAAAACCTAAACGTGTACTGAGCTCCTTGGGAGTTTAAATAAAAGTCTTCACATATATATAGATATGAGATTAAATTCTATAAAGATGGGGTAAAACTCATGTTTTATACCATCCAATAAATGATTATCACATCAGCATTTTACTTAAAATTCAATATATCCTACCACACTTAATAATATCTCAATAAATTCTCAATTTGGTTAGATTTATATATGGGTATTAGAATTGATTGAGTGTGAATATGTTTATTCTTTTATATATATATATATATATATATATATATATATATATATATATATAAAAGATAGAATTTCTACTCTAGCCTAATTTAAGTGTATATGTGTGTAAAGCTCATTCTTGGAGACTTGAACCCCGGCCCTTACCTCCCACACCCCACAAGCACTTATATTTGTGGAGTGACCATCGCACTAAGGGTTTTACACCACGTCCTTATAGAATTTAATCTCTCTCTATATGTGTGTGTGTGTACGCGCACGTGTGCGCATCAAATAAAATAATTAGATATATATATATATATATATATATATATATTCGAAATAGTTACAATATGTTGCTAACCTCATAATTTAAATATTTTCTCTCTAGACTCCCGAGCACTTTATGCATTTTCATTTATGAAAAATACCCTTTTTTCTTTTTGTTATTAGTATTGTCATATTTTAATTATATTGACTAATAAGTGTTTAAGCATGTTACATTGACATGCATTATTTAAAATATATAAAACTGATTACATTTTACATGTTTCATAATTTTTAGTATACTTTGAAGGTGTGATTTTAAATCATTAAAAAAATTATGATTTAAAATATTTTAAAAAAAATTAGTTGTGCTCTATATGATTTAAAAGATAGTTCACAAATTATACTTGAGTAGATGAAAAAAGGAAATTATTTTGTGTCTATATATATGAAATAAATTATCATTTTTTAATCTATTTATCTTGTGATTTTAAATTATTAAAAAAATCAAGATTTAAAATATATTTTTTTAAAAATTAGTTGTGCTCAATATGATTTAAAAGATAGTTCACAAATTATACTTGAGTAGATGAAAAAAGGAAATTATTTTGTGTCTATATATATGAAATAAATTATAATTTTTTTAATCTATTTATCTTGGCTCCCCTAAAAATTTTTCTACTGTTTGCTGCTGCTTGTTGGGTAAGATTTTGGTTGCGCATAGTATATATGGTTATCAATTTTTTTCCCCTTATTCTATATCTTGTTTCAATTTATATTTAGATTAAACTACATTGTGACTCCCTATCCTTTAAACTATATGTTAATTTGGTCCATAACATTTTAATTGTGTCAATTTGATCCCTAACATTTTCAGTGTCGTGTTAATTTGGTCCCTGTCGCTATTTATTGGATGGAAAAATATGATGTGTCAATTTCATGCCACATCAATGTAGTTTACCCTTATATTTATTTTGTCTTGTTTTGTTGTTTAGGATATATTTTTCCGATATTAATATTTGCATCTAAGTTTGTTCTGTCAAGATATTTTTTGTATTATATTATATATCTATATGCAAGGTTATCATGATCGAGATCCTACACGAAATGGGTGAGAGAGTTTGGGTATTGGATCGTAGGAGTGGTACAAAAATTGTAAGATCTTATTTTTCAATTAAAAAAAAAATATACTGAAAAATACCTGTGGGAGGAATTTCGTTTCGGCCCCCAATCAGGTATTGTCCTCTTTGGAAACAGCATTGAGCTTGTCCTCAAGGGTTTGCTCAATCCCACATTGAGGAGAGACACCTCCCACCCATACTTTATAAGCTTAAGCATAAGACATGAGTGTACCACTACTACACTCACAATACCTATAATTATAATTCATAATATATATTAAAGAAACATTGAAAAAATTAATTTTTTGACACAAATTAGTGAAATTACTAATAAAAGACAAAGTACCAAATTACAAATACATAAATAAAGTTCAAAAGTTACAACTCACAAATACCAAGTTCTAAGTTAAACGACTCAAAGCATACATAATATCTCACATAAACAACTAAAACCAAATAACAATGACAATACCAAATGTCTCACATATATAAACATCTCAAAACAAATAACAATGTTTCAAACAACACCATAAACACACTCAATCATCATGGCCAAAGTTTTAGTTATCTTATATGGGTTCCTCAAAATACGGTTGATCATTATAAAAAACATTCTCGTCATTGTTAAGGGAATTACTATAAAAAGAAAAGAAAAGATCACATTTTTCATCGATAGTCTCTCTCACAGTGGCATCACTGTCAAATTTCCCAGCTTCTCGCACTCACCTTCTACTCTCTAATAGTCTAGTCTCTTCATCTCTCTTCTGTTTTTTGTGATTTTGTTTATTAGATTAACGTGACAATTGGCTACTTGCGTGAGCCATAGGATTTTATTTCTTGTTTTTCTTTTATATATATATATTTATCAATTTAGACTAGGGCAATTGTGTTGATATGTTTATTACATTTTTTATTAGTTTTGGGCCTTTGGGCTCCATTTGGAGTATCAAAATAAGCACAAAATTTTTTTGAATCTTCCTTTATAACACAAGATCTTTAGTATCGCACATGGATTTCACTTCAGTAGAGATCCTAGTTAAATCTAGGACATTTTAGGGATGTAAGATCTTAAGATCCAAAGATTCGAATTATAATATTGATAACCATGTCTATATGCATGCGATAATATAAAATAATAATCGTTGAATTTTGATAGACTTCTTCTAATTATCTTGCAACAATAGGTTTTGAAAATCCATATTTTTCCATATCACCTTTTTAATGTATTTTTTAATTTAGTTTTTAAAGTTACAAATAGTTATAAACTTTGTATGTTTAATTGTTTATACCATTTAAAATTCAACATATTTTTGGATAGGGAAATATTACACTAAAAAAAAAATCTGATCAAGTTAAATTTAATCTTTAAATAAGTTCTAATTGAACTAGATAAGTTATTTCTATAAATTCTAAATTTTTATTTTTATTTATGAATACTTACCAATAATCGAATATGTGTCATATATACATATTGTCTTTTGTCAAACTGTCAAGAAGAAACATGATAGAAGTCCAAGTTTTTAAGAAAATACAAATATTTCATCGTGTAAATGTTTTTTCTAATTATTGCTTCAAATATATTATTTATTTGTAAAATAAAATAGTAGCTAAACCTTTGGTCATTCATATTTGTGGTAGGCATGCGTGATATAGCTACTCTATGCGAATATTCTGGCGTTTAAAGGATGAGTAAGGGACGGGGTGGAGGAAGAGAGTTTCAGGAACAAAGCCCTTGAAGTCGAAAGTTCAGCTGACTGCTAGTTGATCAATAGCGAAGTAGTACCGTGAACTATTACTCTCAAATTAAGATTTTTAAGAGGTAAATAATTCTCTTGCTGTTATTTGATCTTGTATCTTCCTTATATCAAATCACTTAATTATTGAAGATGTTAGTTTGTTTAGACCCCTTTACACTCAGATTGTTTAATCTAATTAATTAATTAAGTTGTTACTTAGGTTTATTATTTAGATCTAGGTTAAACACAAACAATCATATCACTAAGTGCGGAAAAGTAAAGAAGACAAGCGATATAATGACTCTGGAAAACCAATGAAACCGTCTAATTTCAAGGTAAAAAACCATGAGAGGATTTAACCTAAACAATCCATAAAGCAACAAACTCGCTAAATAGAATGGAAGTGTTTACAATAGATTTTTCCCTAAATCTAATGCTACCTCTTGTAGTACTTACTCACGTGACTACATGTAGCTCCGAATCCACGGATTCTTCTATTTGAATTTGTTGAACAAACACTCACGTTTGTGACTTTGAGATCCTACTCAAAGTTTTAGACCATCAGTAATAGTTAATCTTGTATGTAGCAATTTCTATAGTACCGGATCTTGAGTTTCTTCAAAGAATATTGCCTATAGAAGATTTGAGAGAGCTTTAGGTACAAAAATCCGAGATCTACAATAGGAGGCACAAGAAACACTCTTCTTTCTCTATAAAAACCTCTTCTAGGGTTAGCTTATAATGTCCTTTAAATACTGAAAAAAAAAACAAATCACGATTTGAGCTCTAAACAGACAAATTATGGGCTTTTACGTTTACTGCATTTTGCTGATCTGCGATCCTCGACTAATCGAAATTCTCTTGATCGATCAAAAATTCTCCTGATCAATCGAAACAATCTAATTTTGACTTTCTAACCCTGCAACTTGTATGTTATTTGAATTCTAAGCTACATCACTTTGAGCATTGTCTAATCATACTTATAGACTTTATGATCTATATCTAGACAAGTTTGTGTTCACGGTTTGCCGATTATTCTAAACTTTTAGAACCTAACGTTCTCCCCCTTTGGCAATCCATGAAAGAACTTACATACAAAATGAAATACTCAAATACAAGAACAACCCAATTACATTAAAATGTCCAAATACATCACAAATCCCAATCTAAGACTCTTAACCTAGAAGTTGCAAGAAGAGGCAGAAGGTCTTGATCGGAATGTACCTATCTTTCCTGAAACACTCAAAAGAGCACATCAACGCATGTGTGGAAATAAAGACAAATCAAACAATATAAATAAGGCATTGTGATCATGGTTTTAAAAACCAGTACAGTGAAAAGACTGAAAAGGGACTAGAAACCGATTTTCTAGTCGGATTGGGGTCCAACCAATGGTCGAACTAGTGACATCATAAATAATTTAATTAATAATTTTTAAATTATATAAATAATTTAATTAATAATTTTTAAATTATATAAATAAAAATATAATAAGTTTATTACTAATAATATGTAAGTAAACAAAAAAATTATGTGAGGTTTCACATCTTATATTTAGAAAATAAAAATAGCAAAATGTAAAAACATCACATTTAGTGACACTTTTCATTTAAATTTAATTAATTTTCCTTGGAATGGACAATCACATATGTTTAATTGTAATCATAAAAATAAAAAGTTTATTATAATCTTATATAAAAATTAATTAATTAATTAATTAATTAATCTTATATAAAAATTAAAATAAAATTTTAAGTTTATTCACTTAATTAAATAAAACTACTATTTTTTTTTCTAATCATAATTATCACAAAAAGAAAAAGAAAAAGAAAAGGCTAAACTCATGTGACTTTGATCAATTAGTTGTATAATATATATTACTAGTCGCTAACCCATGTGATGTATAGGATAGTTTGATAGAAATTAAATATAGCTATTTTGTTTAAGGTATTAACTTGAATATAGATGAAAATAAAACAATTTGTTCAAAATAAAAGTTTACATAAAAAAAATAATAAATAAACAATACAGTTTGTCACATTTTAATCATAAAACTTGTAAAAACCTAAAGCAACATATTTCATAAAGGCAATAGATCACAAAAGTAATACATGTAAAATTTCATAAGCTTAGAAGTGGAGGTGTTATCAATGCAAGTTGAACATTTCTTTTATGAACACTTCGTAGCAAATCTATCATTGTTTTGTCATTGTGTCAACCAGCATTAACGCCCTATAACTGTGAACTGGTTCTACAACTGTGTACTAGAAACTCATCACTAACAAACGATGATTTTATTAAAGCGGCAATAGTCAAGCTAGAAACAAAGCAAGAACCTTAGCCTTACCAACCAAACATGAGATGTTTGTCTTCTTGTGATACAATTACATAGCTCTTCAAATTCATCATCCTACTATAGTTCCGTAAAGAGCTGAGTACATACTTCAGGAGTCATATCAAGTATCTACAAAATCAAAGCTATTAGAACCAATTCTCAGATCAAACTCTAAATTCCAATCCCCATTAAAAATGTTTTAAGTTGGTCAACTTCCAAAGTCAATTCTGCACTCTACTATTCATACTTTGTTAGGCCCTAATATGGATTTCAAAATTATGAGGTAGCATATATATAAGCTTAAATTTAAAGCACTACATGTGCATCATTGAAAAAAAAAATTCTTTACATATTTTGAGCCAATAAAAACTCACCATAAGATGAAGAAAGCTTGGAGGGTGAATGGTGAGAGAATGAGACTGAATTGGAAATCCCCACTTGATATTTAGCTTGAAACCAAAACCCATTGTGTATTCTTTGAATCTACTACCGTCTCAAAAAAATTTAAGGAAAAAAAATTAAAGTAAATATATTGATAAAAAAGCACACAGTATTCACCTCAAAATTCAAGTTGTTATACTCACACCCAATGGTATTGATCCACTCATTGAAATAGGATCCAAATACCATAGACAAATAAAATAAACAAATATAGCTCAAAATATTAATGGAATAAAAAATTTGTGAAAAATAAAAATTATGCAGTGAAAAAAAAAAAAAGCACCAAATTACCAATCAAAGCGAGATGCTTATCCTACCAAAAAAAAAAAAAAAAAAAAACAAAACAAAACAAAAAAAGCGAGATGATTATCTAGAAATCCATGGATTGAATAATCTGCAGAAAAGATAAGCAATGAAAATCAAACAGAATACCATAGGGCATAGACATATCTTAGTAGAAAGAACATAAAGAAAACGGTTATTAGAAGAAAAAAAAAAAAATAATAGCAAAGCTATAGTTCATTGCTTTGTTAAATCTCTTCCTAAAAAAATATCTACCTAAACCTATAAAGTAATCCACAATTGGCAAATTAACAAAGCAAAACTCACTTCTTTTTTTTTGGATAGGTTTGGACACAAGGGGTCGTTTTGGAGTCCTCACCTAGTTTTTGCAATGGTCTAGGAACCATATGTATAGCGTCCCTTTGAGGAAGGCACGCTCTTGGGAAGGTGTTAGGCACCCAAGATCGCCCAACCCTAAACTTGGCCTCCCATCATTGTGTCTTATACCTTAACATCATTAAAAAAACAACCTCAACACTTGTAATTGTGTCTCTCAGAATGGCCTCCTCTATAATTGTGGGTAATGAGGGTATATATAGTATGGGTGAAGGGTAAGAAAGTCGCACATTAAAATCCTCTAGGCAGAATGTTTCGTGACTACCTTGCGGGAAGGCCTTACTTGCGAGACACTCGCGAAAATGACAGCCTGGCATGACTCTTCAGCTTCCAGTCATGTGCTCCTCACATGTCTTTTTCGCGGGAACCCTTCTCGCGAACTTATCGTGAGCTAGTCGCGAAATGCACTGATTCTTCAATCCATGCTCGATTCTTCACCAACTCAATACTAAAACCAATACAATAAAATCCCACAAAATACAAGGAAATAAATTAAAGCAATTACAACACTTTTTGTCATGGAATAAAGCCAACATAAAACATAGTTGTAAATCACAACTTTACAATACCTTTCATCTTTCAACCCACAATCAGCCATATTCACAAACTTAAAGCCACTCATTTGAAGCTCACTTCTTCCTTCCTTGAGTCCACAAATCGGTGCTAGGATCTCACCATTTCCAAGCACTATGGCAATCCCTCCTTTCCATGGGATCTTCATCTTTTGGTGTAGTGAGGAGGGGATTGCCCCATTGGGGTAAAGCCAAGACCTTCCTAAGAGAAGGTTGTAATTTGGGGTGATGTCCATGACATGAAATTCCACAATGGTTTCCATTGGCCCTATCTTACAAGGAGCCTTGAAAGTACCCATGACCTTCCTTGAAGTGTTGTTATATGCCCTTACAGTCAAGGGAGAAGGAATGATGGTTTCCATGTCTAGGTTAACAGTGAGGGTGGTCCTAAAAGGACACACATTCAAGGCGGACCCATTGTCAATGAGCACTATTGGAACCTTGACACCCATGCATTCAATAGTGATTTGCAAGGGTCTAGTGTGAGTAGTTCCTTCGAGAGGGATATCTTCATCGGAAAAGGCAAGGAGAGGGTGTAAGGAACCTTCGACTCACATAAGAGACAAAACTTCTTGTGGTGTACTTTCTATAGGTACTTCTTTCTCATTCAAGGCGTCCAAGAGAGCCTTACGATGGTTTTGGGAGGCCATGAACAAGCCCCACATGGACACATGAGCTTGGGTCTTCTTCAATTGCATTAGGACCTTATCTTCTTCTTCTTTATCTCCTTTTCCCTTAGGTTCCATGGGCTTGGACCCTTCCCCTAGATCTCTACCAGGATGATCCTTTTCTAAAAAGGATGGCTTGTAGTACTTCCCACTCTTAGTGATATTTGCTACATTGTCCTCTAAAACCCTCTTCTTCATTTTCGTCACTCCTTTGGAAAGTATCCCCCATATTGCTATTGCTTTCTTTAGGACTTCATCTTCCTCATCCCATATCCCTTGGACTTCTACGGCATTGATATTGACATTTGTGGTCTCTATCAACTTCTAGCAATCCCATTCAACTTCATCTATTTGCACCCAATTTTGATATGAAGGGGGAGCCCTAGGGTAATCGGGCAAAGGGTTCTTTCTAATATTGGGTTTGGTGATGATGTTGGGATTTGGGAGGGTTCCATTGTTTATAAGGTCTTGTATTTCATGTTTGAGGCGGAAGCAATTGTCGGTTTTGTGGTCGGATTTTTGGTGGTAGTGGCAATATTCATTAAAGTTCCATGCAGAAGGTATGGGATTAGGCATGGGTGTGAGGTCTAAAGGCTTGATACATCTTTTGGAGGATAAGTTTTCATATGCTTGGGTAAGGGTCATTCCTAGGTCGGAGAATTCTCGGCAAGCTTTCTTTGGGTAGGCAAGTGTTTGTTGGGGTATGATGGCGCTCACATTTACGGGATTAGGTGCTTTAGTGGTGGTTGTTCCCCCTCTATATGTTTTCTTGGTTGGAGGCTTACTCTCACCCTTCTCTAATTGCCCATTGTTGATGGTGTCTTCAATTCTTGTCCCACAATCACATAGTTCTCCAAATGAGCTAATAGGCGATGACAAAAGCCTACTATTTTAAGCTGGAAGTAAGTTCTTGATGATCATGTCGATTTGGTCTTTCTCATTTGGCCTATTGACCATTCTAGATGCCTTGGTCTTCCATTTAGTCAAGTATTCAGAAAATGTCTCCCCTACACCTTGCTTTGTAGTCTCTAAATCCCTTAGAGTCACATCAATCATGGTGTTGAAGATGAATTGGCCCACAAACAACTCCACTAGTTCATTCCACACCTTAGTTTTGCTTGGATCAAGGCTATAGTACCACCTCAATGCACCTCCCATGAGTGAGAGGGGAAATGCACGCAAAATTTGTTTCTAATTTAGCCTTTTCATTTCAGCGATGCTTAGGTATCTCCTCACATGTTGCTTCGGATCTCCAGTCTCATCAAACTTTTCTGCATCGAAAATCTTAAACTTATGAGGCAATGCAATAGGAGCCTTGGAACTCATTCCTCCCATGTTATAGAGGTAATCATCCATCCCTTGCACCTTGCGGAAGGTGAGTTGCATTTTCTCCATATTTTCCCTCATAACCATGGTTTCTACAGTGAGCTTCTCAAATTGCTTGTTTCTTTCATATTCCACTTTGTCTTTTTCATCACATTCTTCATCTTCCTCATCATCATGGATTTCCACATGTGAGGGCTTCTTGAGCTTAGATTCTTCCAACCTAGTAAGACGCCCTCCCATTCTCTTAAGGGCTTCTCCATGTTTGCCCAAAGCCTTAAGGATCTTTTGTGCCATTGGGTATTCCATGAAGGTAGTCATTATTTCTTGGGGGGTTCCTTCTTCTTGGTGTGTGTCCTTAATCTTAATCAAGCGCTTTCCTTTCTCTCAAATCCAAATAGGAGTGGGGACGTGTTTTCTTGACTTTAATGGTGCAATGATGCCTGAAAAGAAGCCCCATTTTCATTAAATTCATGTCCCAATTAAAGGTTCCTTTTAAACTTAGATGTCCTTAGGAAATTCTTAAGTTCATTTTAATGAAGGCCTAATTACAATGTCACTTCCTTCCCTCTCATGGATTCTTGCCCTTTGTTTCATTGGGTTTTGGTCCATTTACAATAAAACTCTCATCTTACTCTCATGGGCTTTCATTAGAATGTACTTAGGAACTTTTCAACCCTTTGTCTCAAACTTGGGCTTGCAATGTATTCATCACTTTTGGGCATTTCATTCTCTATTTATCATTTCACTTTTTTTTTTTTTTTTTTTTTTTGAAATAGCCTTTTAGTTAAAATATATTGTAGCCTTCCTCTCAAAGTCCATGAAATTCTCATCATTTTAGGCCTAGGCATGCAACAAGGAGGCCTAAGATTAGGGAAGTTCATATTGGCTTTGTAGGATTTTGGATGCTAAGTCCATAGCATATTTGTTACCTTAGGCCCAAAGTCCTCTTTTTCAAAATAGCTTTTTCCACTTGGGCCTATGATAGCAATTAGGCCACGATCTTATGAACCTTTCAAGTTAAGATGTACCTTTGGATTTAGGAACAAGCCTCTTATATGTGAGAGTTTCTTTTCTTTTATCCCATAACTTCTTAGGGTATACCATAACTTTAGGGTTATCCCTTTTCATTTTTTACATCGTTTATTTGTTCTTTAGAATTAGGTAAATCACATGATATATGGTTGAACAAACAAGAGATATAAAGGGTATCCTTCATGATAGGGTCTAGGAACTCTCTAGTATGGATAGGCTCTCTAAGGCTAAAGGGATAGATAAGTAGGTCACTCACAACTAGGTGGGCAATGATTCCAACCGAGGGCCTAAGTGGACCCCATGGTGGATTGGTAGCAAACCTTTAACGTACTTAAAGCCCATTATAGGCGATGACACCGATTGTGAGTTGGTGGGATGAACTTCGAAAAATTTGGGCCTGAATGAAGCCTTCCATCTTCCTACTCATCACCAACCAGTTAAGAAACAAAAGAACAAGTGAATGTGTGTGCAAACAAGTACTGAAAAAGTTTTTATTAAGGTTAAGAAACATGACATATGGGAAGTAAACTCACTATCCTTAGTGGAGTCACCACTGTGGACACAAGAGGTCGTTTTGAAGTTGCCACCTAGTTTTTTGAAATGGTTTATGAACCATATATATAGCATCCCTTTGAAAAAGGGCCTTTGATCTTACTACCAGAGTATGAGTTTGGAGTTTAGGTATGCTCTTGGGAAGGTGTTAGGCACCCAAGATCGCCCAACCCTAAGGTTGGTCTCCCATCATTGTGTCTTATACCTTAACCTTATAAAAAAAAAACAACCTTAACACTTGTATCCGAAACTCACACACACACTAGCATGCATCTAACATACAACACGACATCTTCCATCCCAAAACACATACATACCTATCCTAAAGCGAAAGAGAACCAAACACACAAAAGAAACCCTAGCATTCATCTAGCATGTGAAAACCTTATCATACATCTAAAACAAGGCATTAACACATTAGAAACCCTAATCATACATCTAAGCTTGTTTCATCATATCATCAAAATAAAACCAAAACACAAATGCATGACTTACCTTTACTTACCTCTCAGTAACACAACACCTATGGCATTGATACGGGCATGTGAATGAATGGCATGGTATCAAAACGAAAGAAAAACCCTAATCTAGCATGTGATAGCAAACAAGCATATGAGGCAGAGGTACAAACATAAACATGTGAACAGACTTTAAAAAGGGGCAAAGCATGTGAAACAAACCAAGCAAACAACATGAGGAATCTAGATTAGGGTTTATGGGCCAGTGCCTGCGTACGTAGCCAGAGGCCTGCGTATGCAGCCAAAGGCCTATGTACGCAGGATTTAACCTACATACGCATGCTCATGACATGCGTGTGTGGGACTTGTTCAAGAACCCTAACCCAGAAACCTGAAACAGAAAGCAAAGCACAAACAAAAAACCTTGTTCTAACTATCTAGCATGCTCAGAACATAGCAGAATTATAAAACTAACCTAAGCAAACATATAAAAACCTAAACTATGCAAATAAGCAGGATTAAGACTAAAAAGAAAGACAAAAAAGTGAAAAAAAGGAAGAAAGAAAGAATACCTTAAAGTGAAAGCTCCTAGGCTTGATTTTTGACTGTTCCCCTTAGTCAAATCTATCACAATTCAATAAGGATTGAGACTAGAAAAGGTCTCAATCAAATAAAAATGAATTGAGGGTGTTTTGTGAAAAACTCCCATTTGATTCACTATTTTCTAGTGAATTTTAGGTTTTTCTCGTGGGATTTCTGTGTGCTTTGAAAATGTACCATATAAGGCTTTTTATAATGGAAAAAATGGGGTTTCGAACGATTCCCAAACGATGTTGGATTCATTTCAAACCTCAGCCATTATTGCAAAAAACTTGTCTTTCTTATGTTTCTGAAACCCTAGCTACGTACGCAAGAATGTGCCTGTGTACTCATGCTTTGGCCCACGTACGCAGGCCATGAGCCATGAGCCATGTACGCAGGCCGAGGGCCACTTTGGTCATTTTATTTCCAAAAATAGATTTTTGCTCATTAAATAGGTTATATTTTTCCATTTTAACACTTATCAAGTCAATTTAACATCTGATTGGGCTCTAAACTAGCCTTGGGCCTTAGAGTTTGATCATCATTATGGAACGGGGGCCCGAGTCGTAAGGGGTATAAAATGTGGTGTCTATAATAAGTAATCACAGGTTTATTGCATAAAAAAGGACATTATGTTCATGACGGTGAACACTCTGAACATTAACAAAGCAAAACTCACAGTTCACCAACGTATCTAAAAAGGCCCTTCACAACTGATTGTGCTTCCATTTACTTTTGCTTCATTGTTTTTTTCCACAACACCCAAACAGATGCTCAATTAAAATTTTGAGAATATAATCTAACATGCCAAACCCAGAAAAGTTCATAAATTGGTGGGTAAACAATCTCTTCTCAATAATAAGTTGCAACTCCATTTAGCCTTTTTAGTGGAACTTTAAATAAAGGAATAACTCAACGTGCGGCCTTTTGAAAGGCCACACATTTATTAGCAATTGTTACTTATCGAGAGGGCTGTAAACGAGCTGAGCTTTGTTGAGTAGTGAATGTAGGGAAAGAAACAATTTTATGGTATAAAAACACAAGTCCTCAAGGAAAGCCTAAAGCCTCTTGGCTGGGAATTTCTAACAAAATGGAACAACCTCAACATGCATAAAAAAATTCAACACCTAAAACAATAGAGCAACTATTAGTCAAATCAACAAAACAACTAAGCCTTAATTGTAATTGCAGTCTGAATTCATAGATTTAAAGATCACAGACAAAAAAATAAAACAATTTATGCTAGTACAATTTATGCGATACTAACGTATAATAAATTATGAAAAAGAAACAAATAACAAACTTACAACTTCCAATGTTCAAAACCTTACATAACATAGAAGTATTAGCTCCATTTTATTTTCACTCTGTTGCAAAATATGAAACAACAAATACCAAACCATATAACTATTTACACCTAAAAAATCACAAACTTGGTCATCCATAAAAGTTAAAAATAAATCTGGGTATCCAAAATTCATCAAAAACACGAAATTTAAATTGTAATCAACCACCAATCTATCCAAACCTATTGTATCTAAAATTTCAATTGGTACATACAATTCAATTCTTTGTGTTGTCTCTATATAGGGTTGTAGATGTCTTCGATTGTGCAATTCTTTTTGTTTTTCTTCATCATTCAACCTTAATAAAAACCAATAACCCAAATACCTAAATCAAAGAAAATCAACCCAAAATAACAAAACATAAATACTCTTGATTGTAGACTAAAATAATTATTTTTTGTTTAAAAATACCTGCATTGGTAGCGGTTCCGGCAGTATATGACCATGGTGGAGGTTGGGCTGAAGGTGGGTGATGGCTTGACCTTTCTCTCTCTGCCAGTGATGGAAAGAGAGCTCAAAGGTTAGGGTTTTGGGTTTTAAGAAAGGTAGAGAGAATTGTGTTTGCGTCTGAACTTGTCAAAGGAGAAGGAGAATTGGAACGGAAAGGAGAACGCCTGAAATTTAAATGTGTAAGGTTAGACAAAGTGAGTTGCATAAGACTATAATAAAAGGAGTCACGTCAAGTGAATGGGTCTGAAAAAAAAAATCGAAACGAATAAATAAAATTTAAAAAATAGAAAAAAATGCTCACGTGGAAAATTGTGGAGCTAGCAAACCTAATGTGGCAACATATTATGAAGTCAACAGAAAGTCAAAGGCTTCAGTTTTATAGTATATGTAAATAATGTTTTTGAGGACGAAGTAGTTATATGATGTACAGTGTGTCAAGTTAAACAAAAACTAAAAGTAAAGCCGTATAGGCTTAAAAGAATATCAAAAGCATGTATGGAGTGACCGCACACCCTTGGTGCAATGATCACTCCACAGGTATAAGTGCTTGTGGGATAAGGGTCGGAGTTCAAGTCTCCAGGAGGGAGCTTCACACACATATATACTTAGATTACGCAAGAGTAGAATTTCTATCTTGTATAAAAAAATTAAAAAAAAAAAAGTGCGGCTCTCATTTTTTGTTGTTGTGTATATAGCTAGCAAAGCACATAGTTTTTAAAAATATAGGTTCAGTTGTTTTGTAACTTTTGTTTGTTAATCTCTCTCCATCTTTTTGAAGAAAAAGCTCATTTGATTTCAAGAAACTCAAGCAATACCATGTTCATGCTTCATGGTCTCTCCTCTCCCAAATCCAAACAATAATTTCCAACCTCTCTTTTACTATGAAGATCTGAAAATATCACTCTTTGTGTGTGAAGATGATCTACATTCCTACACATGGTTTGGAATCTTGATTGCTCCAAGAGGCTAACCTTTGATGCCATGCTTTACTTTAGTCATTATAGACACAAATTTGAGTGCTCTTTCTACAAAGCGCACTGCTCTATAGATATGTTTCGCATATTTAGCAAAACCGGTTCAACCATCACGGTTCTCGGTTTTTCCGGTTAAACTGCTAGTTACTGGTTTTATCTGCTTTTTCTTAATTTTTGATTTTTTTGAATAACCGAATCATATTAGTGTCTGATTCCCAATTGAACTGGCCAATCTGGTCTGATTTTTAAAAACATGATTGTGATTCATAAAGCAAATATTTTGATATCAACATGTTGAACACAACTAAGAAAATATAAAACCATAAGCAATCTAACACTTCCCCTAAGTTAGATACTTAAAAACATTTAATTTTCTCCCTTTTTTAAAAACAATTTCATCTTCCCCTAAATAAAAACAGTTAAAAACCTTTTTCCAAATTTTATCTATTTCTATTTCTCCCTTTTTTGGTTATGTATTGACAAAGACAACTCAAACAAAGAGTAGATAGTAAACATATATTAGGACATATGTGATTCACTTGTTAGGAACATATGTCACTATGATGGAAATTTAGACCCCTTAGCCCAACTAGATTAACCTAGTTAATTAGCCAAGTGATTAACTTAGTCAAATTATTCAAATCTAGGTTATCACAAACAAACAATCATATCAAGATATAAAGCAGCGGAAATATAAATAACACAATGATATGATCACCCAGGAAACCACACGGTAAAAACCTAGGGAGGATTTGACCTAGCTATCCTCAAGGTAAACTGAATCCACTATGCGAAAGAATCGAAGTTCATACAAAAGGACTTACAAGCTCCCCGCTCGACTTCCTAATGCTACCTACTAGTAGAACTTACTGACACGACCACGTGTAAGCTCCGAATCCACGGACTCTTTCTTTCTTGGATTCTCCAATCAGCTACAAGCACCCACGCTTGTTATTCTTTAAGCTCCAATGGCAGCAACCGAGTTGATCATCAAGATGTTGATATTATCTTTACCTTGAAAACCCTAAGTTTATGTGAAGGAAAGCTCCTCAAAGATCTCACAAGAGATTCACACCAACCGTAAATATGAGCAACAAAGACTTAGAGAGGTTTGGGTACAAAACCCTAAAAATAAAAGGAGGCACAAGAGGCACTCTAATCTCTCTCTTCAAAAGTCTCAAAAACGTTCTAGGATTTTCCTTATATATAGGAGTGTTTTACTTGAACCCCAAGACGTTTAAATAGAGTTTGGGCTGAGTTGAAATTCTGCAGAAAACGCATCTGACCCGAGATTCAATCGATCGAGTCTAAGTTTCGATCGATCGAACTAGGCTGAAATGCACTAATACTTCTGCAGCCTCTCGATTCCAACTTTACAATAATTAATCAACTTTGAGCAAGCCTAAACAAGACTAAACATATTGTTTTGATCATGGTTTGCCAACATTACACATTAGAGTTCTAAATACATAAATTCCTAAATTTTTAGAACCTAACAAACTCCCCCTTTGGCAATCCGTGACAAAACACAAACTAAAAGCTCAAAGTTTACAAAGTAAAAGCCCATTACAAAAATAATGCTCATTATAACAAATCCAACCTAACTACTATCCATCAGTTGCAAGTGTAGACAGCAGCTCGACTGAATTAACCAGCTCGACTGAATCAACCTGTATATTCCTAAAACACTCAACAAAACGCATAAACGCATGTGTGGAAAAAATACAAGTAAAACAAAATTAAATTCTTGACTTCACAAAACACAAAACAAAGACATATATCATGAATAACTCATAAATATAAATCAATGAGTAATGAACAAGAAACAGAAATAAAAACATAAGTAAACTAACTCTCCCCCTAAGTTAGATACAACAAAAAGTTTTTATTTATATTCTCCCATTTCAAAAATAATTTCAACTCCCCCTAAACAAGACAACATGATTCCCATAAATCAATAATTTCTCCCCCTTTTTGTCACGTATTGACAAAGACAACTCCTACAAAGAGTAAACAATCAACATACGCAATAAAGGATAAGAGAAAATAGAGAATCAAGGGGATACAAAACAATTCAACTCTATAGAAAATAGAGACAACTCCCCTTATGAAGAACAATGGTTCAAAAAAAAAACTTATCCCCCTATAAAAATAGGAAACACAAAACAAGTGTTGGGAAAAACAGTTTTGGGGAAAATATAAAGGGGGTGGGGATAAATAAAAACACACAAACCAAAGTTAAAAACTAAGGTGAGGATACACATAAAGAAAAAGTATTCTCTCTTTCAATAAAATGCAAACATGGCACTATGTGACCCATAAACAGTTGCATGAGTAGAGAAAATATTTGCACATTGATTATTCATCATATCTCTTAAGAAAAATATTTTCTTTAGCTCACACATAAAACTAGCATATACTAGAAAGTACATAACTCAAAAATTAATCAATCAATTTTTAAATCAAGTTGAGTACCCAATTTAGCAAAGTGTATGCATGTTATGTGTGAAAACAAAGAGAGATATGACTGCAAAACTGCAAGATGGATATAGAAATCAATGCAATGCATGTGAATCCTATACACAAATGTGCATGTTCTAATGCAGTGAAACTAAGTTCAATATAAGTTCAAATTCACAAAATTGGCTTGAGCACAGAGTTTCTAACAAAAACCCCAAAATTGAAAAATCACTTGTTAAGTTTTTAGGAAAAATTGACCAATTGATCATCACAGAAGTTAGAATACATAATATAATGATCAATTACATCATTTCAACAAGCCAATTGCATTAGTTGAACTCAATTTGAACAAAATCCCCAATTCGGGTACATTCAAGCTCTAGAATTTCCAATTTCTCAAACTTTAAACACATTTTGCATTAAGATCAAGGAACTTTTAATCTTGGATGGCCACAACAAGATTACACATAATAAAATAACTTGTGTAGTGTGTGCAACTAGCAAAATCTTGAGATACATGTGAGGTGATATGTGAATAGAAATCAATCACAAAGTCTACAAAATTCATCACATAGAATTTAAAAGAGACTATCACCTAAAGAGTTACATCATATAACTCCCACATCTCCTAGAAAACAAGCTTGCAATCATGTAAGTTTCTTAAATTTGCCTCATATTGTACACACCAATTTTAATTATGTGATTTAGAATCAAGCCTAATAGTACACACCAATTTTAAGCATTAAGCAATTAAACCGAGGCTATACCTTATGTTCTTTTTGTGCATGTGCTACACTTTCTCGAGCACAAAATCTTATGATATGCACTAAGGTGTTCATGATTGGCTAGTGAACAGTGGTGAGATGGTTATTTATGCCTTTCTCAAAAGGATCAAGTCCGACAGTCAAATAACATGTGACTTCAAGATTAAGACAAAGTAATAAACACTATAAACATCTTTCCCACACAACATGCACTACAAAGCTCAAACTAGTAAAGTGCAATAAAATAAGCTCATCCAAGCTAAACAGGGTACATAAACATGTTATGTAAATATAAGGTGGCCAACCTTGATTATAAATCCAAGATGTGAAATACAAAACACAAAAATCTTTTTGGTTTCAAAAAACTATATGACAAAAAAACAAAAAAACACATATTATGTTAAATGAACAATGCAAAAGCAATGCATGATAGTGCAAAACTAAGCTATAGAGGGTACACAAACAAGAAATATCAATTTCTTAATTAACCTTTGAGTACATGTACAAACTAGTACATACTCACACAAAATCAAAAATAGCTTAGTACAAACTATTCAAGTTTCTCCACAATGTCAAGCATATTTTAAATCAAGAGAGAGATATCTTAACTCATGTAATCCTCAAGAAAAATAAAACAAGACACAAAATAAAATATTTTTGTCTTTTTGAAATTTTTCAATGTTTTTGGATTTTTCTTTAAAACAAAACAATCAAAGAAAATAAAACAACCAAAACATGTCCACAATTAATTGAAAGAATTAAATCAAGGACAGGTTAGCAACACTCACCTTGGAGAATCTTTTCTCACCCATATAGCACGAGTCTTCGGCTTTGTAGGTGAAAATCCATGGAAAGCAGAGTGTATTTGAGGAATTACACTAATCTT
The DNA here is from genome assembly GCA_019022515.1 of Quercus aquifolioides. Lineage (NCBI taxonomy): Eukaryota > Viridiplantae > Streptophyta > Magnoliopsida > Fagales > Fagaceae > Quercus > Quercus aquifolioides. The sequence goes on along the minus strand of CM032333.1, from coordinate 34,610,484 downwards.
CTGAGAAAGACTAAAATCCTGCAAATTCTTTTCACAAGCCAACAAGCTCAAATTTTTCAAAAGAATATGAAACAATTTATATGGACTTATGGCAGGAGAAATATCATCACATATCCCAGATTGACATACAGAATGCTTAAATTTCAACTTATGACAATTAGGACGAATGTGACCATGGATACCACAAAAGTGGCAAACAGGAACAAATTTAGGAACATCAGTATTCCTAACAGCAAATCTAGTCTCAAATTTTGGTTTTTGCCTCAACAAAGAACAATTTGGTCTAATATGACCAACAATACCACAAACGTGACAGGTGGGCACAAAAACAGATTTATTATGCTCTCCAACAGTAGGTTTAGACTTAAATTTAGAAATTTCAGCATCTACATCAGAACTTTTACCTTTGTCTAACCTAGCAAAATAAGTATTTTCTTTATTATTCCTCTTGAAAGGAGGGATATAAACTTTTTCAGTTTTAGGCTTAAGAGAAATTGAAACACTTCTGTTATCAACAGCAGGCTTGGTACTAGTCAAATTTTCAAGTTTAGTTTGAGACTCAACTAACTCTTGTTCCAAGCTTTTCATCTTCTCATCTTGAGAGGAAATTTGATTTCTCAAAAATTCATTCTTTTTATTAGACTCATCTAATCTCACAATTAAATCATCTTTTTCAAGATTAGCCAATTTTAACTCTTCTTTAAATTTCTTACAAATTTTCAAAGATTTAGATAATTCCTTACGAAGAGTTTCAAAAGCATCAAAAAAATCAACAGAAACAATAGTGTCCTTTCTATTCAAATCATCACAAACATGAGCAGAAAGACACTTCAAATTATCCATGATAGCAGGGGTCAAGGATTAGCTCTTAGATCAAAAGATCTACAACAAGAAGAGCTACCCGCTCTGATACCACTTGATGGAAATTTAGACCCCTTAACCCAACTAGATTAACCTAGTTAATTAGCCAAGTGATTAACTTAGTCAAATTATTCAAATCTAGATTATCACAAACAAACAATCATATCAAGATATAAAGCAGCGGAAATATAAATAACACAATGATATGATCACTCAGAAAACCACACGGTAAAAACCTGGGGAGGATTTGACCTAGCTATCCTCAAGGTAAACTGAATCCACTATGCGAAAGAATCGAAGTTCATACAAAATGACTTACAAGCTCCCCGCTCGACTTCCTAATGCTACCTACCAGTAGAACTTACTGACACGACCACGTGCAAGCTCCGAATCCACGGGCTCTTTCTTTCTTGGATTCTCCAATCAGCTACAAGCACCTATGCTTATTATTCTTTAAGCTCCAATGGCAGTAACCGAGTTGATCATCAAGATGTTGATATTATCTTTACCTTGAAAATCCTAAGTTTATGTGAAGGAAAGCTCCTCAAAGATCTCACAAGAGATTCACACAAACCGTAAATATGAGCAACAAAGACTTAGAGAGGTTTGGGTACAAAACCCTAAAAATAAAAGGAGGCACAAGAGGTACTCTAATCTCTCTCTTCAAAAGTCTCAAAAACGTTCTAGGGTTTTCCTTATATATAGGAGTGTTTTACTTGAACCCCAAGACGTTTAAATAGAGTTTGGGCTGAGTTGGAATTCTGCAGAAAACGCATCTGACCCGAGATTCGATCGATCGAGTCTAAGCTTCGATTGATCGAGTCAGGCCGAAATGTACTAATACTTCTGCAGCCTCTCGATTCCAACTTTACAATAATTAATCAACTTTGAGCAAGCCTAAACAAGACTAAACATATTGTTTTGATCATGGTTTGCCAACATTACACATTAGAGTTTTAAATACATAAATTCCTAAATTTTTAGAACCTAACACACTATTTGGCTAATCCTTTAACAAAATGCACTTTACTTGTATTTGAGTAGATCTGGGATGTGTTTAATACTTCAAGAAACTGTGTTTCAAGATCAAGTGTTGAAGACATGCAAGTCTGTCCAAGATTCAAGCTGAAGAAGTGCCTGTCATTAAAGCTCGACAGCTAGCCATCTATCGAGCTTTAAGAGCTGATCAGCCTCGTGGCTCGATAGCAGCTCAACAGTAACTCGACAGCTAGGCATCTGTCAAGGTTTATGAAAAACAGAATTTCAAATCTGTTTTGACTCTAATCCGTGATTATGTGTTTGGGTTTTCTTTTCTCACAACCCTAGACATATAAAAGGATTATTTTAAGAGCCGTCAAAGAGGACACAAGTTGCACAAGTGTTGAGCAAAGTTTGTTCAAGCAAATTGTGACTAAAGACAGAGTTTTGCCCTAGTTCATCATTCTTGTGAAGAAGTTGCTGTGTTTGTACACCGTAGGGTTTTGTAACCAAGTATCTTCTTGATCTTTATTATGGATGAACTGAAGAACTTTGTAGCCAACAACCTTCTCTAGTTGGTGATTGAAGTTGTGTAGTGGGATCCGCGCAATTGGTTAGTCACGTACTGGGAGCCGTGCATCAAAAAGAGAAATTGTCACTACAGAACAAGTCCAATTGGGTATTGGGGTAAGGGTTCAACTGTAGGTTGGTATAAGGTACTGGGATTCCTTTACTTGTAATCTCTTGTTGTGATAATAGTGGAATTTTGGGAGTGGTGACTTTAAAATCACCTGGTGGGGTTTTTGCCGTGTTGGTTTTCCCCATTCATAAACAAATCACCGTGTCAATTTATTTTCCACTGCATACTTAGTTTAATTGGTGATTTGTTTGTGCTACCATGCGTTTGCATGTTAATTTGATTAATTAATTAAACTTGGCTAATTAATCAATTAATTCATCGCAAGGGGTCAATACGTTTTTGGCTTATCAACATATACAACAGAGGATAAGAGGAAATAGAGAATCAAGAAACCACAAAAGAAATAAGCTCTGTAAAAAATAAAGGCAACTCCCCCTAAGAACAACATAGGTTTTAAAAAAACATTTTCTCTCTATAAAAATATAGGAAAAGCAAAACCAGTTTTGGGAAAATTTAGGAGGTGGGGAAAAATAAAGTAACACAAACCAAGTTTAAAAAAATAAGTTGAAGATACACATGAACACAAATATTCTCTCTTTCAATATATGCAAAACTTGACATTATGTGGACCATAAACAAATGCATGCAAACACTCCAAGCACAATCAGTTAAGACAATACATTATAGACCTCAATGCTATAAAAATTCATCATGCAAAGTGTTTTCATGTGTCAATGTTTTTTGAACTCAAATCAACCTCAAAAGTAGGGAAAATATTTGCACACTTATTATCCACCATATCTTTAAAAAAATATTTCCAATTTTTACTAGTTCACATATAAAGAAAAATAGCATATACTAAAATGTACAAAACTCAAAATTTAATCAATCAATTTTTAAATCAAGTTGAGTACCCAATTTAGCAAAGTGTATGCGTGTTATGTGTGAAACCAAAGAGAGATATGACTGCAATTTAATCAATCAATTTTTAAATCAAGTTGAGTACTCAATTTAGCAAAGTGTATGCGTGTTATGTGTGAAACCAAAGAGAAATATGACTGCAAAAATGCAAAATAGATAAAGAAAATAATGGAGTGCATGTCCTATCTATATGTGCAATGCATGTGAATCCTATCACAAATGATGCATGACAAGACTAATCGGTCAAGAACCTTAAAAACTAAATTTTTTCAAAGTTCGATCAGTCGAGAGGAATCAAGCATCAATCAAAAAAATTTCTTGGGAAATTTCAGTCGGTCGAACATTGATCAAGATCAATCGAGTGAGGCAGAGAGTTTTGAATGCAAAAACTCACAGTTTCAATCACAATTACTCACAGTTTTGATCGGTCAAGGGAGATTTTCGGTTGGTCGAACAATTTAAAAATTTTAAAACTTTAAAGTCTAAAAATTTTGATGCAGAAAACAACTTTGAAAAGTAGTTTTTAAGACTCAATGCAGGTATCCAGAAAAGTTTTAAAAAACTTAACGCCTCTTAAATGCAAATATCAAAACCAATCAAGAAGTTAAAAACAAAGATTTTAAACCTCTAATAACATTGTATTTACACATCAGATTTTGTGCAATTAAAGATGGCTAGATTAGACAACGCACACATTCTCATGTACACAATTTAGCAACAATTTGTGTATAATGTGTGCAACTAGTAAGTGTACAAAACACAAAATAGGGGATATGTAGATAGTAGTCAAGCAAATTTTCTACATTATCAATCACATTGGTTTGAAAGTAATTATCATATAAAAAGTTACATCATATAACTCCCACATCTCCTAGAAAACACGCTTGCAATCGTGTAAAAGCATTTTGATTCTTTTGCTTTTTCTTTTTCTTTTGATTTTTTTTTTTTTTCTTTTTGAGCACAATCAAAGATATCATGTATGGGCATATAGGAGATAGAAAAGAAAATACCCTTGTTTTCATTTTTATCTTACTCTGCAAGTGCTACACCTTACCGTGCATGAGTTTTATGATTTGCATATAGGTGTTCATGATTGGCGAGTAACAGTGGTGAGATGATTATTTATGCCTTTCTCCTAATATTTTCTAGTCTTTACGATCAAAAGAATGTGACATCAAAATCGAGATCTTTTGTTCAAAGACCATAAACAAATCACACAATAAAGCATAAAGTAGCACACACTAGTAAAGTGCAAAATCAAAGCTAAATAAGGTACACAGTCGTGAATGCAAAGTTTCATTGGCCAACCTTAATCACACACTAAATGGTGCACAATACAAAAAATATATATATATATATATATATATATATATTTTATGTTATGACCAAAAATAAAAAAGCACACATTATGCTAAGTTAAATAAAATGCAAATGCAATGCATGACAACATGCAATGTAGTAATGATTAACTTAGTGCTCAACTAAGCTGTAGAGGGTACAAAAAAAAAAAAAAAAAAAAAACATTGATATATATATATATATATATATATATATCAATTTCTTAATTAACCCATGCGTACATGTACAAACTAGTACATACTCATACAAAATTGTATTTATCTCAAAATACTCATGCACTTAGTTATGTAAAACACACTTTCTATGTTTCTCCACAATGTCAAACATGTTCTAAATCAAGAGAGAGATTATAATTCACGTAATCCTCAAGAAAAATAAAACAAGACATAAAATAAAATATTTTTGTCTTTTTGAAAATTTTCAATGTTTTTGGATTTTTTTTTAATAATCAAAACAACCTAAGAAAAAAAAAAACTACAAAAAACAGAAATAAAACATGTCCACAAATAATTGAAAGGATTAAATCAAGGAAAAGTAAACAACACTTATCTTAGAGAATCTTTTATCACCCATACAGCACGAGTCTTTGGCTTTGTAAGTGAAAAATCATGAGAAACATAGTGTATTTGAGGGATTACACAATTCTTCTGAGAGAGACTGAAATCCTGCAATTTCCTTTCACAAGCCAACAACCTTAAATTTTTCAAAAGCATAATAAATAATTTATCAGGACTTGTAGCAGGAGATATATCATTACATATCCTAGACTAAAACACAGAATGCTTAAATTTCAATTTACGATAGTTAGGACAAATGTGACCATAAACACCACAAAAGTGACAGACATGAACAAATTTAGGAACATCAGTATTCTTAGAAGGAGATCTAGTCATAGATTTTGGTTTATGCCTCAATAAGGAACAATTTGGTCTAATGTGACCAACAACACCACAAAGGTGACAGGCAGGTACAAAAACAGATTTCTTTTGCTCTCTAACAAGAGGTTTAGATATAGGTTTAGAAACTTTAGCGTCGGCATCAGAACTTTTACCTTTTTCTAACCTAGAAACATAAGCCTTTTTTATTTATTTATTATTATTACTATTATTAATTTTTTTTTTTATGATTCCTCTTAAAAGGATGAATATAAACTTTGTCATCTTTAGGCTTAATGAGAACAGAAACAAATCTGTCATCAACAATAGCAGATTTGGTGCAAGACAATTTTTTTAATACAACTTTAGACTCAGCTAACTCTTGTTCCAAACTTTTTTCTTGAGAGGAAATTTGATTTCTCAAAAGTTCATTCTTTTTATTGGATTCATTCAATCTCACAATCCATTCCTCTTCTTCAAGATTAGCCAATTTTAACTCTTCCTTGAATTTTTTACCAATTTTCATAGATTTAGATAATTCACTACGAAGAGTTTCACAGGCATCAATAAAATCAACAGCAACATTAGTATCCTTTTTATTCAAATTATCACAGCCAAAAGCAATAAGACACTTAAAATTATCCATGACAGCAAAGATCAAGGATCAACTCTAGGTAAAATTACATAATCAAGAGCTAACCTACTCTAATACCATTGTAAGTTTGTTTAGACCCCTTTACACTCAGATTGTTTAACCTAATTAATTAACCAAGTTGTTACTTAGGTTTATTATTCAGATCTAGGTTGAACACAAACAATCATATCACTAACTGCGGAAAAGTAAAGAAAATAAACGATATGATGACTTAGAAAAACCAATAAAACCGTCTAGTTTCAAGATAAAAAACCTGTGGAGGATTTAACCTAAACAATCTACTAGGTAACAAATTTGCTTAATAGAATGGAAGTGTTTACAACAGAGTTCTCCCTAAATCTAATGCTACCTCTTGTAGTACTTAATCATGTGACCACACGCAGCTTCGAATCCATAGATTTTTCTATCTGAATTTGTTGAACACAAACACCCACATTTGTGACTTCGAGATCCCACTCAAAGTTTTAAACCTTTAGCAATAGTTGATCTTGTATGCAGCAACTTCTACAATACCAGATCTTGAGTTTCTTCAAAGAATATTGCCAATAGAAGATTTGAGAGAGTTTTAGGTACAAAAACCCTAGATCTATAATAGGAGGCACAAGAAGCACTCTTCTCTCTTAAAAAACCCCTTTTATGGTTAGTTTATAATGTCCTTTAAATACGGCAAAAAACAAATCGTGATTTGGGCTTCAAACAGACAAGTTATGGGTTTTTCCGCTTGTTGATTTTTGTTGATCTGCAACTCTCGACCGGTCGAAAATTCTCCTAATCAATTGAATTTGATTGATCGAAAATTCTCCTAATCGATCAAACCAATATGATTTTGACTTTCTGAACCTGCAGCTTGTATGTTCTTTGAATTTTGACTTGCAACACTTTGAATATTGTCTAATCATACCTATAGACTTTAAGATCTATATCTAGACAAGTTTTTGTTCACGGTTTGCCAATTATTCTAAACTTTTAGAACCTAATAGAACAACTTTGTAATGAGATTGACTCGTTTACATTCCTCGGTTCAAGATAATTTACATATCATCATGTTGTAATTTTTCTGTGTCAAATTTCATATATGAGCTACTCTATTGACAATTGTGATGCCAACATCAAAAACTAATATTATTCTATATAAAAATCGTTTTAGCTTTAATGTTTCTTTTCAATGGTATAATATACAATGGTGCAATCGAAAGTTTTCCTATAATAGCACAAATACACATTTTTCCAGACATTAAATGGTTGTTTATTAATTTTTCTTTTTTCGAATTAAAATGATAGTTTCCACAGAATTAAAGATTGTATGAGAACAATGCCATACACCAACAGGAATAGGTTCAAAGTTTTATTTCCCTCTCGAAACTTATTGTACAAGAGTTTGGCTTCCATCGAGAGCAAAAGCGCTAGAGGCAACACAAGATTGACACATTTTAAAATGCCCATGTGTCATTGAAAGCTCAATTATGTGTTAAAACACAAGAGCTGTTTAGACCCCCAAATTAAAAATTACGACTCGGTTGATTTTACTCTAACTTAAACTAAGTGCGGAATAGAATAAATGCGAGCAAATAAACAATAAAACTACTCTAAGCCATATTCAACAAAACACAGCAGTAAAATGAAAGCTAAAAGAGTAGGGAAGAAGAATGCAAACACAAGATAACACGCCAATGTGTTATCGAAGAAGAAACCGAAGTACTCGGCATAAAATCTCTTCGCCGCCCTCCAAGCGGTAAATCGATCCACTAGACAATAAATTGAGATATACGAATAACAAGAGACCCTCCAAGCCTAATCTACCCAATGCACCTAAGCCCTCCAAGCTCCTACTCCAACAAGACTTCTCGAAACTGTGTCTTGTCTAGCTATCTAGATCCCGCAATATGCCCGATTGCATCCGCCAAAACTTGGCTTCTTCCAATGCTTTCCAATAGCACCAAAACCTCACTTGACACTCAGAATGGGTGTGGTAAGTGTTTGAGCTATCAACCTCTCAAGGATTTGGAAATGGAGAGGTAGGAGTTGAGGAAAACCACAATAGATGGTGTAGAGAATTGTGGGTATAACAATCTCTCACTCTCAAAGGTAGTGGCTAGGGTTTTCTCTCTGAAAAGCACTCCTCTCAGTATGTGGGTAATGTGGGTATATATAGTGTGTGAAGAGATCTGGTATTTCAGATATGACAAATTGGCAAAACAAAATGTTTCGCGGGTATCTCGCAGGAAAGCCTTACCTGCGAGACACTCGCGGGAAAGCCCTTACCCGCAAGACACTCGCGAAAATCAGCTGTCACCATCTGTCATGACTCTTCGCATTCCAGTCATGTGCAGGGCATATGCTTCACTTCATGGGAAGGCTTCTCACGAGCTACCAGATAAAACTTTTTGCTCTTCACTTTGTCTTGAGTCTTCACACTCTCTCTCACACACAACCCTTACAAAGAAATCCCACATAAAATACTGGGTACATAAGATTAAACAAAATTACAATCAAATTTGACACGAAATAAAAGCCAACACAAAAGAATTATAAATCACAACTTTACAGTCATGTTTGTGTCTTTCCTTATGCTCATGTGTGCAGAAGTCTCATCTATTGTCCAAAATATTGTGTGCTTTTTCCTGTATAAGTGAATATCTTACTTTGAGTGGGACTCACTATGGTGGCTTTTAAGAATTTCTACTCAAGAATGAGCCAAAGAAGGTATCATGTTTAAAGCTATTACAAATGGTGCTTCGAATAACATGTTGAATTAATGATTCTATGATAGCGGTTAAGTAATTAAGGATCTTGTAACTCAGTCACATTATATGGCTTAATTTATATGGAAAATTATGATTCAAATCTTCCCTCCCAGCCCACTTGTTATTACAACAGAGTTATAAATAAAAACAAATAAATAAATGATTCCATTGTAGTGGTAGTGACCATTGTTTGTGTGTCATTAGGAAAAAGGAACTTAGAGATTAATGGAGATGGTGTCTACTACTACAGTTGATTCATTTAACAAAGATTTGATGCCTGAAATTCCAATGGTCATTGAAAATGAGCGGAAAGAGCTGATCATTGACATTCCACTGGTCATGGAGCCTGTCCAATGGCAAGAGTGTTGTATCTACAAGGTCCCCGATTCACTTCGCGAGAAAAATAGTGAAGCCTACACTCCAAAGCTAATCTCAATAGGCCCTTTTCACCAAGGAAAAGACAAACTGAGGGACATGGAAATGTTGAAAGTGAGGTACTTGAAGGAATTCTGTTATCGGACTGGAAAATGCCAAAAGGAAATTGTAAGTATGATTGAAGAAAATGAAGTAATGATTCGCCATTGTTATGCAGAGATCTCTGGACTCGGCAGTGAAGATTATGTGAAAATGGTTGTATTGGATTCCATCTTTATCATTGAGCATTTCTGGAGAGTTGCTAGTAGAGAAAGAGAAAAATATGAAGACGATTATATATCGAGTAAACCATGGTTGCAAAGTCGTATACGACGCGACTTGATATTACTAGAGAATCAGATTCCATTTTTTATTCTCGAGGAGTTACATAACAAATTTTCCACGCTTGAAGATGACAGTATTGAAAATTCCTTTTTTACACTTACCTGCAAATATTTTTCTCCTCATATCATGCAAATACCAGCTGAGCAAAAAGTAAAACATTTCACTGATTTGATCAGATATTTCTATCGTCCATCTAAACTCAACATCAAAGAAAGTTTTCCTCATCTATATACTGCAAAAAAGTTGAATGAGGCAGGAGTGACGTTCAAAATGGCTCCAAAGGAAAGGCCACTTGATATAAAATTCAAGAAGTGTTGCCTCTTGCAAATATGCCCATTCCTCAATTTCTCATGGCTCATAAATTGCTTACCGTGCTTGTCATACGTTCCCTGCTTGAATCTTATGACACCTTTGTTGAAAATTCCAAGCTTCCAAGTAGATGATGGAACTGAAGGCCTTTTCCGAAACCTCATGGCATTGGAGCAATGTCATTATCCATCTGAATCTTACATATGCAATTATATTGTGTTATTTGATCATCTTATCGACACTGAAGAAGATGTGGAGTTGCTTGTTGAGAAAGGGATTATAGTTAACATGTTAGGCAGCAATAAAGCAGTTGCCACAATGCTAAACACACTAGGCCTTGAGATTGTGGAAAATAATTCCTGCTACGCTGATCAAGCTCGAGAGCTTAATGATCACTACGGCCAATGTTGGAACCATAATATGGGGTATCTGAGTAGTACCTATTTCTCCAATGTTTGGAAAGGCGCTGGAACTATTATTGGTCTTGTAATTCTGGTAAACACTTTGCTGGAAATCTATGCTACTTTTACCTCTATCTATATATAATAAAATAATAATAATAATAAGGAATAACAACAACAACAACCGCTGCCTGAAAAATATCCTGCCGGAGCGGAGATCCGTTTGAGCTCCGTAGTTGTCCTTTAGTCTTGCCTGTTGTGTCGTCCTCCAGTTTTTAAAAGTGCTCAGAACGTCGCCTGACAGCTTCAAGAACATTGTGTGCTGCTTCCTTATTCACCGCTGGATTGGATTTGATTCAGGTTTTGTTTATGCTGTTAAATTTTTTGAGATGATGGTTTGCTTTGGCTTGATCTTTTCTTTTTGTTGAAAATCTATTAGGGATTTTATTTAAATTAAAAAATCTTTTTAGTTCTCACCCAAAGTCTCACCGCTTCTTCTTCTTCTTTTTTCCTTCTATGGTTGTCACTGGTATTAGTGTTTCTAATTTTCCGATAAAAAGTTTGTGTATTTGCTGATGTCTACAGATTAAAGTTTCTCTTTTGTTTGCCATATATATATTCAAGATTGTTGAACTTACTTGAACATTCATGAGGATTAAATTTTAAATTTAATTTATTTTGCAATATTATTTTACAGAACAAAGATAAAGTGATTGAGATTTGGAATGCCAAATCCAAACAAATTGTTCTGATAAAATATAGAGACGGATCTCTCCGCTCTACATGGTTGTTTACAGTCACTATAGTTTTATTAGAAAAAAGGCTGATGTAGCAATGTGCTATTGGGGGTGTAACACATGTTTAGATCCCTAAAAATCATATCTTTTTTTTTTTTTTTTAAATCAAAATTTAGGTTTTAAAATAAATTCAGACATATGGCTACGTTAAATTTAATTGTCCTTAAAAAAATAATTATTTGGATTTTATTGATCTTGAATTTAAATAAGAAATGTAAAGTACAATACCTAAAGTACCTAAGTTTTTTGTTTTGAAAAAGAAAAGAAAAGATAAGATAAGACCAAATGATCCATACAAATCTAGATAATGGAAATGTCAATGCTGGTGTTACAAATGTTTATTTTTCCTAGTCAAACATTTAGGTTGTATTTTCTTTTTTGGAAAATTATATTTGAGAACTATTTGAGACCCTATAGTTTTAGGTGTTACAAATTAAACCTAAAATTTAAAAATGTAATAAATTAAACCTTAAGCTTAAGGTACATAGTTGCATTGAATTTAATTATATATCTTTAAAAAAATTAATATTGTTTGTATTTTATTGATAAATAAATCATGCATTTAAATTTAATTAAAAAATTTAAGGTACAACACCTAAAGTACTTAAATTTTACGAATAATGTTATAATTACAAACAATTTTACAATATTATTACAAGTTGTTGTTGTTATGACAAATTTATACTGGTTCTCATTTGGGTCCACTATTGACATCACTTTTTCATTTATCAATAATTATTTACCATATTAGCAATTTGTAAATATATATATATATATATATATATATATAATAGTTTATAACTCAAGTATTTTTCATGTTGGTAGATAGTGGAAAGGTCCATGTTGGTTTTTTCAAGTGAAATATTTAATAGTAGCATGTTCTTGTTCTTTGCTACATTTATTTCCTGGTAGCAGTGGCTTTACAAATTAAACCTATAGTTTGAAAAGTAATAAATATATATATATTATACTAGATAAAAATTCTACTCTAGTCTAATTTAAGTGTATATGTGTGTGAAGCTTCCTCTTGGAAACTTGAACCCCAGCTCTCACCCTCCACACACCACAAGCACTTATACTTATAGAGTGACTATCATGCCAAAACTATGCAATGGTGAAAACTAACAAATTGAATTTAAAAAAAATGTAATAAATTAAACCCTAAGCTCAAGGTATATTCAAGACATACATAACTAGGAAATGACAATGGGACAGGTTTTGGACATAAAAAATGTTTTTTAAAGTCAAACACTATAAATATTTTACATACTAAACCCTATTAATTTGAGGACTTTCATCCAAAATCATTTCATTTACATTTTAAAAAACTATACTTACCTGCTTATTTAACCATGAGTTGAGTTAAACATATCATAATTGGTTGGGTTTACCTAAATTTGAAATTTCAAATACTATTTATATAAATTTAAGCATTTGTGATGACTTTTGTTAGGTTTATGTTGGCAAACTCTTGAACATAAACTTGTCCAATTATAGCTCATAGAGTCTGAACAGTTTTAGACTCCTTAACACACAACCTGATTGAGTAACCTAGTTAATTAGCCAAGTTGTTACTTAGTAAAATTATCCAATACTAGGTTAAAACATCATATCATGAAAATATAAAGCAGCGGAATAATAAATAACACATGATATGATCACCCAGGAAAACCAAACCGGTAAAAAACCTGGGGAGGATTTTACCCACCGATCCTCAAGGCAAAACTGAATTCACTATGAAAGAATTGAAGTTCTTACAAAAGGACTTACAAGCTCCCCGCTCGACTTCCTAATGCTACCTACCAGTAGAACTTACTGACACGACCCCGTGCAAGCTCCGAATCCACGGACTCCTTCTTTCTCGAATTCTTCAATCAGCTACAAGCACCCACGCTTGATATTCTTTAAGCTTCAATGGCAGCAACCAAGTTGATCATCAAGATGTTGAAGTAATCTCCATCTAGAAAATCCTAAGTTTTGTGTAAAGGAAAGCTCCTCTAGATCTCACAAGAGATTTACACAAAACCGCAATGTATGAGCAACAATACAACTTGAGCTACTCTAAAACGTGGCTAGGGTTTTGCCTTATATACCTAGGGCAAAAACATAAAAACCCTAAACGTTTTAATGAGCTAGGGCTGAGTTGGAAAACTGTAGAAAACGCAACCTGGTCGATTTTCGATCGATCGAATCTGTTCCTCGATCGATCGAGATAGACCGAATTGCCCCAATGCAACTACAGTCTCTCGATTCGAACTTTACAATAATTAATCAACTTTGAGCATACTTTAACAAGTCTAATCATGTTGTTTTGATCATGGTTTGCCAACATTACAAATTAGAGTTCTAGATACATAAATTCCTAAACCTTTAGAACCTAACAAACTCCCCATTTGGCAATCCGTGACAAAACCCTAATTAAGTTCAAAGTTTACAAGTAAAAAGCTCTTTACAAAACTAATGCTCATAAACTCAAATTCAAACCTAACTACTATCCATCAGTTGCAAGTGTAGACAGCAGCTTTGTTGAATCAACCTGTATATTCCTGAAATACTCAACAAACGCATAAACGCATGTGTGATAGAAAAGAGTAAAACAACAGGTATAACATTCTTGTAAGATTCACACAACACAAAATAAAGACATATATGAATGAACAACTCATAGATATAAATCAATAAGCAGTGAATCACAAAGCAACAAGAATTAATGAATATAACATGTATATCAATCAATGTTACTCCCCCTAACATGAATATCCCCAAAAATGATATACAAAGTGAAGCACCTAGATACAATCTAAAAACTCCACAAGCTCCTCAACAACAAAAAGTAACAAAAAGTCTCCCCCTGACAACAAAAACTCCTCTACAAGTCAAAACTCCACTCCCCCTTTTTGTGACGGAATGCCAAAGGGCAATCACAAGTCGCCATCAAAAGGAGGTGGTGAGGGTGAATGAAGACACGCCAAGTCAGGTCGTAGAGCACGAAACTCATCTAGCAAGTCCACCAAAATCTGACCATGAGCCGCCTAAACGGTCATGACAGTCTCCAGGGTACGACGAACATCAAAGTCGGTCGAAGGAGGTGGAGGAACATCAGCAGCAGCAGCATCATCACCAACTGGATCAGGAACATCCTCACCAGCAATACCTGCAGAAGAAGAAGGAGGAGGTGCGCTACTAGACGGCTCAGACCTAGGGTGTTTAGAACCAGCTCGAAGATGAGCGGCCCTCTGTCTAAGAAACGACGCACCTATGGGAGCAAACACATGAACGGGCTCAGAGGAAGGAAAGCCACCAAGATCAAGATAAAGGAGAATCCTATGAATGAAAATAGGATGTACAAGAGCATGAGCAGTAGATGAACTCTTATAGACATCGTTCAAAGAACGAAGAAAAAGATGGGGAAAACTAATAGGAGCATCAGTAACCAAAGCGTACAAAAATACACACATCTCGAGAGGAATGGTGTGAACATGAGAGATGGGCCAGATAGAATGACAAGCTATCCTAAAGAAAAGATAGTGCAGCCCAGAGAGCTCAGCAAAGGTGATCCTAGGATCAGAACCCCACTGGACAGTAGTCCCAGTGATGTAAGACAGGACATCACTAATCTCGGGAGACACATCATAAGGATAGACAGGATTCTGTACCAAAGAAACCCCTAGAGCATTAGCCACTATCTGAGGAGTAATGGAGTACTCTACGCCTCGTATCCAACTCTTGACTAGAGTGTTGGAATCATAGATGCGGATAGAGATGTTCGAGTAGAACTCTCTATTCAAGGCAGATGGTGGAGGAGGATCAGAAATATCCACCAAAGGTAACCAGCCCCTACACTCAAAGTTTGCCCTAATGGCAGGATCAAGTTCATCTAAGTGAACAGAACGCTCAGCCCAAATCTTTCTCCTAACGTTTAGCTTCTCATAAATCTCTTGGTTTTTCTCACTCGAAAACTTCTCACGATCAAAGGAGGGAGGGGGTGAAGGAGAAGGTGAGGAAACATTCCTACGGGCTCTAGTCTTCCTAGGCATAGTGCTAAGGAAAGGACAGAGACACAAAGTGAAACCAAAAGAACAAAAGAGAACAAAACCAAGGGCAGACTGCAAATTAGCACAATAAAAAATATAAAACAAAAATCTATATGATGCATGAACAATAACAATGTTGTGATGCATGATCTAATGCAGTAAACACAGTTCAAATTAAGTTCAATTACACAAAATTGGCTCGAACATAGAGTTTCTAACAAAAACCCTAAAAATTTGAAAACCACTTGTAAAATTTTGCAACAATTTTGATGAATTGATCATTACACAAGGTTGAAAACATATTACAATAATCAATTTCATCAATACAACAAGCCAATTTCATCAATTGAACCTTAATTGAACAAAATCCCCAAATTGGATAAATTAGGAGCCCTAGAATTTTCAATTGTCCACTAAACCCAAAATTGATCAATTTAATCCATTAAGAACATGTTTATAGTGTGTCCCCACAAAAACCCATTGATCAATTACACAAAATAGGGTCTAAATTTCCAACAATCCCAACAAGAAAAATTCCGAAAATTTGAGCATAAATGCATGAATAATGCATGAAATATGTAAATAAACTCAAAAAGGAGGGGTAAGATAGACATACCAGCTTGAGGAAAGAGTTTTCTTGCAAAAAATCCGGAGGAAAACGACAAAAATTTGGAATAGTAGAGCTTGCCAAGTCGGAGAGAGAGAAAACTTTTTGAAAAACTTTTGAAAAGTGTTTGAAAAAGTCAAGAACAGTGTTTTTTAAAAACCTGAATCGCGACTTTCGATTGATCGAAAATCACATTCGATCGATCGAAACAGACAGTCATTTTAAGACAAGTTAAAACACTTTTTCGATTGATCGAAAATCAGATTCGATTGATCGAAAAACACAGTCATTTTGAGACAAATGAAAGCACATTTTCGATTGATCGAAAATCTGACTAGATCGATCGAAATGGGTAGAAGCTCACAAATTTTTGAGAAAAATCACAATTTTGAAAAACACAAAACACATTTTGAAAATAACTCCTCAAAGCATTAAATTACAGAAACAAAATGCATGAGTATGAGATGGAATGCTTTTTCAAAAACCCAAATTTTAATCCCAGTTTCTTCAAAGATAATTTCAGCCATTCTTCCTTTCAAATTCTCAAGCAAAAAAAATGTTTTGCATAATTCTCAAAGTATTTTCAAACTTGGTTGGTTAGACCAAAAACACACACAATAACATGTACAAAGTTTAGCAAAGAATAACTTGTGTAGTGTGTGCAACTAGCAAAAACTTTGAGAAACATGTGAGGTGATATGTGAATAGCAATCAATCACAAAGTCTACAAATTCATCACATAGAATTCAAAAGAGACTATCACCTAAAGAGTTACATCCTATAACTCCCACATCTCCTAGAACAAAAGCTTGCAATCATGTAAGTTTCTTGTATTTTGCCCCATTATTTAGGTGAAATTTGGCATCAAGCCTAATAGTACACACCAGATTAGATTATGTGAAATGACATCAAGCCTAATAGTACACACCAGTTTTAAGCATTCAGCATTTAAAGAGGCTACACCTTATGTTCTTTTTGTGCATGTGCTACACTTTCTCGAGCACAAAATCTTATGATATGCACTAAGGTGTTCATGATTGACTAGTGAACAATGGTGAGATGGTTATTTATGCCTTTCTCAAAAGGATCAAGTCCGACAGTCAAATAACATGTGACTTCAAGATTAAGACAAAGTGATAAACACCATAAACATCTTTCCCACACAACATGCACTACAAAGTTTCAACTAGTCAAGTGCAATATAAAAGCTCATCAAAGCTAAACAAGGTACATAAGACATGTTATGTGTAAATAAATTGACCAACATTGTTTTCAAAAACCAAGAAACATCATGTCAAACATATTTTTGCTTTCTCCTTTTCTCTTTTTTTTTTTATTTTATTTTATTTTATTAAGGGAAAACAAATAAATCCTAGAATGAAATGCATGAATGTAATGCAATGCAAGTCCTAGAAACAAAAGCAAAAGAAACACAAAAACCAAAGAACAATGGTCACAAAGGAATGGGCAATGAAGCACAAGGACCATGTCAGAAAGACTCAATTAGGTCGAGTCTTTTGCATCCAAAACCTTTTAGATGCACCACGAGCATTGGAGTTCTTATTCACATTCGAGTGATTTCCAACTCCAGGATTGGAATAAAGGTTCAACACCTTTACCAATTCACCAATAAGTGCCATTGGATCTTGTGCTTGAGGCACAGGCACCTTTGGTTTAGTTGCTCTCTTAGCAGCTTGAAGCTTGTAACAGTTAGGACGAATGTGTCCAGATTTACCACAATAATGACAAACCCAAGCAGGTTTACCATGCATCTTGTCCTTGGGTAGGGCAGGTTTAGTTTCTCTCAAATCAACCCTAATCTTCTTAGGAGGTGAAACTTCTACAGGTTTGACTACCTCACTCACAGGTGGTTTGACAGTTTCACTCACAACCTCACTCACAGAAGGTTCAGAAGAAGATGAAGGAACAAAGTTCGTGATATGTGGAGTAGACACAGAGATGCTTTCAACATATCCTATCCCAGATTTATCAGAAGGATACTTTTGAACATTCAGCATGTGATCAAGTTTAGAACTAGCAGTTCTAGCAACAGACAAATCATGTTCTAAAGTTTTAACTTTATCAAGTAAAAGCATGTTCTCAGATTTCACATGGTTCAAAAGATCATTAGCATCAAATAATTTAACAAGCAAATTTTTCTTTTCAAGCTCAAGAGAATCAATTTTCTTCAGGCCAAGTTCAACATTCATAGCATCCTTTGCAGCAACTTTGCAAAGTTTATTATAGGCCTCTTGAAGATCTGCATCCTCAGAGAGTTCCCCATCAGAAGGGTTCTCCTCAACAGATAAACTTTCATTGACTACAGCAGTAGCAGTGAAAGCAATGAAGTTTCTATCTTCGTCACATTCAGACTCATCATCAGAAACCTCATTATCACTAAGGGTTACAGCCATAGCTTTACCCTTATTTTTCAAGAATGTAGGACATTAAGATTTAACATGACCATACCCTTGACAGCCAAAACACTGAGCACCCAAAGAATTGTTTGAAGATTGACCTACTCTTTCTCTAGGTTTTTCAAAGTTATTAACCTTAGTGGGATCATTCTTCCTAAAGTTTCTATGTTCAACAGTGTTTGTACCTCTTGCCCTTCTATTTGTATTTCTCAGAAAATTTCTAAAATTCTTGGCAAGGTAAGCTATCTCTATAGCAGAGAGCTCATCATCAAATCCACCAGCCTCAACATCATCAACAGACTTAAGAGCCATTGATTTGGATTTGTTTGTTTTGGGTAAGTCAGACTCATAGGACTGAAGCGATCCTACAAGCTCATTAACAGGGATGGAGTCCACATCCTTGCTCTCAGTTATGGCAGTCACTTTGGGTCTAAAGTCTTCAATTAAAGATCTAAGTATCTTCCTTGTAAAGTTGTGATTTACAACTATGTGTTTTGTTAGCTTTTATTCCGTGTCAAATTTGATTGTAATTACTATCAATTGTTTATACCCTGTATTTGTTGTGGGAATTGATGTAAGGGGTGTGTGATAGAGAGTGTGTGAAGACTCAAGCAAATTGGAAGCTGATGGAATCTCGCGGGTATGTCGCGACTAAGCTTCCCGCGAAGTGAAGCATGTGCCCTGCACATGCTAGAATGTGAAGAGTCAGGACAGATGGAGACAGCTGTCTCTCACGAGTATCTCGCGGGTAAGGCCTTCCCGCGAGACACCCGTGAGACATGCTATTCTGCCAGCCTGTACTGACTGACTCACACATTCTGCACCTATCCTATATAAACCCCCATTACCCACAAATGTTGAGGAATGCTTCAGAGAGAAAACCCTAGCCAAACACATTTGCAATTAGAGATTGTCATCCCCACCTTTCTCTATACACTTGCTTGTGGTATCTCCTCAACCCTTCCCTCTCAATTTCCACACCATTGAGAGGTTGATAGCCCAAACACTTACCACACCTTTTGAGAGTGTTGAGTGACATTTTGGTGCTGCTGGGAAGCATTGGAAGAAGCCAAGGATGGCAGATGCAACATGGAGCTTGTTGTGGGATCTGGGGTGCTAGACAAGACACGGTTCCGAGAAGCCTTGTTGGAGTAGGAGCTTGGAGGGCTTAGGTACATCGGGTAGATTAGGCTTGGAGGGTCTCTTGCTTACTCATGTATCCCAACTAATTGTCTAGTGGATCGATTTCCGCTTGGAGGGCGGCGGAGAGGTTTTTCGCCGAGTTCTTCGGTTTCCTCTTCGAAAACACGTCTCGGTGTTTTCTGTGTTTGCATCCTTCTTCCCTACTCTTGTTTAATTTCATTATTACTGCTGTGTTGCTTTAATTATGAATTAGAGTAGCTTCTTGTTTATACGCTTGTGTTTACATTATTCCGCACTTGTATTAAGTTAGTGTAAAATCAACCAAGCCGTATTTTTTATTAGGGGGTCTAAACAGCTCGTGTGTTTTCAACACGCTTTCGAGCTTTCATTCCTAACAATTTTAGGTTGATCATAGATTTCACCCAAGTTAAAAGCAGAATTAACAATATCATTCAGTTTGGCATAAAATTCATCAAATGATTCATCATCAGACATCCTAATGCTCTTAAACCTAGAAGTTAATTGCTGCAGTTTGTTTATCTTAACTGCCTTTGTGCCTTCATGCACAGTTTGGAGGATTTTCCAAGCAGTATGAGCAACCTTAACATTTGAGATCCTCGTAAATTCCTCCATAGAAACAGCATTGAAGATGACATTCATAGCTTTGCTATTGAAGCCTGCTGCTTCTTTTTCAGAAGTTTGCCACTCACTCACAGGAGTAGTGGGCTTCTGCCATCCGTAATCAACGGAATTCCAGACTCTCTCATCAATGGATTTCAGGAATGCTTTCATCCTTACTTTCCAATAGGCATAGTTGTTCCCATCAAAGTGAGGAGGAACAAAAAGAGAGTGTCCATGCTCCATGACAACAGGGGTCAAGGATCAGCTCAGAGATAAAAAATCTCAGACAAAAAGAGCTACCCGCTCTGATACCACTTGAACAGTTTTAGACCCCTTAACACACAACCTGATTGAGTAGCCTAGTTAATTAGCCAAGTTGTTACTTAGTCAAATTATCCAATACTAGGTTAAAACAATCAAACAATCATATCATGAAAATATAAAGCAGCGGAATAATAAATAACACATGATATGATCACCCAGGAAAACCAAACCGGTAAAAAACCTGGGGAGGATTTTACCCACCGATCCTCAAGGCAAAAATGAATTCACTATGAAAGAATTGAATTTCTTACAAAAGGACTTACAAGCTCCCCGCTCGACTTCCTAATGCTACCTACCAGTAGAACTTACTGACACGACCCCGTGCAAGCTCCGAATCCACGGACTCCTTCTTTCTTGAATTCTTCAATCAGCTACAAGCACCCACGCTTGATATTCTTTAAGCTTCAATGGCAGCAACCAAGTTGATCATCAAGATGTTGAAGTAATCTCCATCTAGAAAATCCTAAGTTTTGTGTAAAGGAAAGCTCCTCTAGATCTCACAAGAGATTTACACAAAACCGCAATGTATGAGCAACAATACAACTTGAGCTACTCTAAAACGTGGCTAGGGTTTTGCCTTATATACCTAGGGCAAAAACATAAAAACCCTAAACGTTTTAATGAGCTAGGGCTGAGTTGGAAAACTGTAGAAAACGCAACCTGGTCGATTTTCGATCGATCGAATCTGTTCCTCGATCGATCGAGACAGACCGAATTGCCCCAATGCAACTACAGTCTCTCGATTCCAACTTTACAATAATTAATCAACTTTGAGCATACTTTAACAAGTCTAATCATGTTGTTTTGATCATGGTTTGCCAACATTACAAATTAGAGTTCTAAATACATAAATTCCTAAACCTTTAGAACCTAACAGAGTCTATAAGAATGTTTAGACAATGCTTAAGGTACTGTCATTCAGTCTACAAGAGCATGATTTCGAGTGATTCAAGGATCAGAATTTTTAATAGTTTCAACTGATCGAAACTTAAGTTTGACTAGTCGAACTATGTATTTACTAAATAAAAAATTTAGCCCATCAAGTGATTAGGGTTTCAAATCTACTTCACTAAGTATATAAAGAAAACCCTAAAACACATTTTATTCAAGACTTTAGAGCTACTCATTTGAGATCTAAAAGGTTTTGTACCTATTGCACTTTCAAGTCACTAGTAGTGATCACTTTCATACTCTTTGAACTAGTGAGCTATCAAGTGTACTGAATTCAAATCTTCAAGGGGGAATGTGGATTGAAAGTTCATGTTGCAATAGATTATTATTAGAGATGTTTATGGATCTCAAAGCTTAATTTGGTAACTGTAGTTAGGTATACAAAGAATAGGGTTATTTAGTCTGTAAACTTCTATCTAATAGCAAATATGTTCACCTCGAGATTGATAAGGTCAAGTCCTCCCAAGTTTTTCTAGTGAAACAATTTGTTTCATTAGTTTCTTGCATCATTATACCATGTCTTATTTATATTGCTGCACTTGAATAATATGATGATTATATGTTTCACCTAAGTTTTGATAGGGGTCTAAACTTAACAATTGGTATTAGAGTAGGTTAGCTCTTGATAAGGTAGTTTTTCCTGAAGTTGATCATTGATTCCTGTTATCATGGATTGTGGTCATTCTCTAGTTTTTCCATCTCATTTTGATGAAAATAACTCTGCATATTGGAAAGTTTGTTGTGTGTATATTAAAAGTTGAATTTGAAAATTTCAATAAAAAATTATTTCTCTTACTTATTTTAATAAAAGATCATTTTAAAAATTACTAATTACACATTCTAACTTGGCCAAAACTTAGTTTAGTCATTCAACTTCTTCCATGTTTAATATAATCATTTTGTCTTATTCCATTACTATGTGCCATTACCCCTTATATTCTCGCAGAATTTATAACCCAACAATTAAAGAATAGATCTTCATTTAAAAAAGTTATGAAAAAAGCTGTTGAGTTAACTGAATAGGCAATACAAAAGGAACGAAAGGAAATTTAGTACAAATTGCAAGGCATATGAAAGGAAAATAGATTGCGTGTGTAGAATGGATCAAAATTGATGATAGGGTTCTTCTACAAATCATTCGAGCTTAATGAAATTGTTATGCTAGTTTTTAGATTTCAAAACAATGTAATTTTAGGGCACTTAACAAAAACCCAATTAACGTAGTAGATATAAGGACTACGGTGATTTGAATTTAATTCTCTTATGAAGATGGTTGACTCACAATAAACTTGACTAACTAGTGTGTTAAGTTCTAAAGATTTAGGATTAAATGTTTAGATTCCTATATTGTTTATATTGGCAAATCAAGAACAAAAACATGTCTAGATTAGATATTAGACATTGCTCATGATTGTAAAAATCAAGTTTCAAGAACATTCAAGCTGTAGAAAGGAGAGTTCAAGTTCAGTGAAGCTTGACCAATTGAAAATTAGATCTGACCGATCGAAAATCGTAGTAAATCAAATTTTGCAAAATTTAAATCAGGCCCAAGCCCGAAATGTTTAAGGTTTTAGTCCAACACTTCTAAGTATAAAAAGAAAACCCTAATTACATTTTGAGGGCTCTTGGAAGACTTGTGAGTTACTCCTGTGAGATCTGAGAGGTTCTGTAACCTTTTAACTCTACAAGTGTCTACCGAAACAAGATCTACAATCAAATGATGTTGGAATCTAGTTGCTGCTACAAGATCAACATTTGGTGATCTAAACTTTTGAGTGGGATCTCAAATTTATAAGCGTGGGAGCTTATGTTTAGCAAATCCAAGAAAGAAGAGTCCGTGGAGTCAGAGCTTGTACGTGATCGTGTCAGTAAGTTCTACTAGAGGTAGTAATAGATTTAGGATTAAATCTTTTGTAAACTTCAATTATTTTTAGTGGATTTGTTTACCTTGAGGATAGTTAGGTCAAATTCTCCCCAGGTTTTTACCTTGAGATGGTTCGTTTCATTGATTTTCTTGAGTGATCATATTTGTGTGTTTTTTTTCTTTTCTATTGTGCAAGATATGATATTTTACTGTTTAACCGAGGTCTCATAATTAACTGAAGTAACTACTTTGCCAATTCACTAAGTTTAAATAATCTGTTTTAAAGGGTCTAAACAAACAAACATAGTGAATATGCTACATGCGTGAACCAAAGCAACAGGAAATCTTATTCCCAGAGGGCTATGTCGAAATGCGAATATTACTGGTATGCTTTTGCTTAACAATAAAAGTTCAAAACTAGGGCAATAATGCAATAATGGTTGATAACTAAGGCAATAATGCAATGCAATTTCCATTACGCCATCATGGTTGATAACTTGAGAAAATCATTAGGCATCTTAATATATTAAATATTAAATGGAATTGACATCCATCTCCATCCATCATATATATGGGAGATGATAAGCTCGATCACAAGCTGCTAAAATAGGATCTCTTTTGGAATCCTATGTTTTGGTCGTCTCAATAGTCATTTCCTTGTATTTCCTTGTATTTTGATGATTTCGGAATGTACAACGTTATTCTAATGCTACCTTTGTAAGTTTATACTTATACTAAGTTAATGGGTACTTTCTTTCACTTTTACTTATTGCAATGTCTTTTTTCGATTAAAAAAAAAAGGCAATTAGTCTGATTCATTTTCCACATTCATAAATTGCCAATAAAATTAAATAAACAATTTATTTTCAAAAAATATTACTTTTATTTATTCTTGATTTAATTTTTTTTTTCTTACGATATCTTGCACACGAAAGGTTTATTACATATAAAAAGTAATTTGAAAACATCCATTAACGAGTACGGATATAACATAATATAAATAAATAAATATATTTAATTGATTGTAATTTACTTTACGTGATTTGGTCCCATCGTATATAATTTGGTACATAAATTTTCTAGTTGTTTTTGACCACCCCTAAAATTTTGACTAATGCAAAATTTCAAATGAACAGATTTTATAGACAAACTGTTAACTCTCCTATGATTTGGTAATATGACAATTTAACCCACAAACTTTTCAATTATTATATTTTCATCCTCTAATTTTTTTTTTTTTTTTTTTGGGTAGAAATCATCTTTTAAATTTAGATTATAATGAAATTTAAAACTTTATTTTTGAATGATTTTATTTTTGTTTAAATTTGGATCGATATAAGAATTGAAAGTTTATGTGTTATGATGTGATAGAGCCACGTTGAGATAATTTATATATACATATATATATATATATTGGTAAATACGTTGAGATAAATTGTTACGTTACTATGAAAAAGATAAATAATCAGTCAAATATGTAAAGTTTTTAGACCTCTTGAATTACAAGTTGTTTGACCTAATTAATTAACTAAGTGAATACTTAAGTTTAGGTTAAAACAAAACAAACATATCATGTAAATAATACGGAAATATAAATAACACACGATATGATAACCCAGGGAAACCAAACCGGTAAAAAACCTGAGGAGGATTTAACCTAACTATCCTCAAGGTAAAACAGGTCTACTATGAACGAATTGAAGTTTGTACAATAAGACTTAGACCACTAACATCCTATTACTACCTCAAATAGAAAACTTACTATCACGACCACATGATAGCGTCGAGTCCACGGACTACTTCTTTCTTTGATCCACAGCTATCACAAGTACTCCCACTTGTGACTTTCTTTAAGTTTTTTATGCAGCAACTGAAACGATCATCAAGCTCTTGATATGAATCTTGATCTTGATAACTCTAAGTTTGTATGAAGTTAAACACCTCTAGACCTCACAAGAGATTCAACACACAGCACATCAAAGACTTCTAAAATATAGTTAGGGTTTTTCCTTTTATACTTGGAGTAAAACATAAACCCTACACGTCAAACTGGGTTTGGGCTGAGTTGGAAAAAAAAAAAAAAAATCTGCACGAGCTTCGATCGATAGCCTTGCAGATTTAGACCAATAAATTCTACAATTAGTCAATTCCAACTTTACAAATAAACACACTTTGAGTAGCTTTAATCTAGACTCTAAGTTTTGATCATGGTTTGTCAACACATTTGTTTGTTTTTAAACCCCTTAAAACACAATTGGATTAACCTAGTTAACAAACCAAGTTATTACTTAGTCCAAATTCCAGATCTAGGTTAACACAATCATATATCATATCAATGTAAAGTGCAGAATATAAAGAACACAAAGATATGATCACCCAGGAAAACCAAACTGGTAAAAACCTAGGGATGATTCAACCTATCTATCCTCAAGGTAAAACTAAATCCATTATGAAAGAATCGAAGTTTTACAATAATGTCTTAGACCACTAACATCCAATTGCTACCTCATGTAGAAAACTTACTGACACGACCATGTGCAAGCTTCGAGACCACAAATTCCTTCTTTCTTGGATTCTCCAGCAAGTACAAGCACTCCCGCTTGTGTATCTTTAAGCTCTTTAGTGCAACAACTGAATGATCATCAAACTCTCAATGAAATCTCCTTCTTGATAATCCTAAGCATGTGTGAAGGCAGCCACCTCTCAGATCTCATAAGAGATTCACACACACAGCAAGTAGAGCAACCTGAAAAACGTGACTAGGGTTTCCCTTTTATACCTAGGGTAAAACATAAAACCCTACACATCATATGGGCTTAGTGCTGAGTTGGAAATTCTGCAGAAAACACATTCTGCCCGACTTTCAATCGGTCGAGTCTAATTCTCGATCGATCGAGCCAGATCGAATTGCACAATGAATTCTGCAGTAGCTCAATTCCAACTTTACATAAAACGCATACTTTAAGCAAGTCTAAAACAAGACTAAAAACCTGTTTTGATCATGGTTTGCCAACAATACAAATTAGAGTTCTAATACATTAGTTCCTAAGTACTTAGAACCTAACAACATTACAAATTGAAGTTCTAATACATTAGTTCCTAAAGTCTTAGAACCTAACAAACTCTCCCTTTGGCAATCCGTGACAAAACACATCACAAAAATTAAATGCTCAAAGTAAAAACAGCCCATTCAAAATTAAAATGCCCAAAAGCAATTCAACCTAATTACTATCTATCAGTTGCCAATGTAGACAACAGCCATGACATAATTAACTTGTATATTCCTGAAACACTCAACAAACACATAAATGCATGTGTGGAAAATACAAGTAAAACAAAAGAAAATTCTTGATTTCACACAACATAAAATAAAAGACATATACCATGAATAACCTCATAATATAAATCAATAACCAATGTATCACATGTGAAACAAGAAACAATAACGGAAACATAAAAACATGGTATCTCCTCCTAACATATACACCTCATAAAAATAAATGCATCATGAGCCAAATAAAATACATCAAGAAGCACCTAAATACAAAACTCCCCCTATCAACAAAAACTCCCCATATCAACATGCATATGTACTCCCCCTTTTTGTGACAAATTGCCAAAGGGCAATCAAGACTTATCATCAAAAGGTGGAGGTGGAGTAGAATGTCTAGCACTCGCCAAATTCGCTCGTAAAGCCTGAAGCTCAGTAAGCACATCCACCAAAATCTGTCCATGCGCCGCCTGAACGGTCATGACAGTGTCCAGCATACTTCGTAGAGAAGCATCACTCGAAGAAGAAGGTGGAGGATCAACTGTAGTGGTAGGATCAACATACTCCTCATCAGTGGGATCATCTGAAGTAAGAGGCCTAGATGCACCTGTAGAAGACTCGACTCTAGGATGTTTAGAGCTAGCTTTCATCTGAGTTGCTCTTCGCCTAAGAAAGGTGGCACCTATGGGAGCTATGATGTGTATGAGATCAAACGCAGAAAAATCCTCTAAACCTAAATGTAACAAAATCCTATGAATAAAAACAGGAAAAAAAAGACCATGAGATTTTACATTACTCCTATGAACCTCAACAAGGGATCGAATAAAAAGAGTAGGAAAACTCATAGGAGCATCGGTAACTAAGGCATACAAAAAAGCACACCACTCAATGGGAATAGTGTGTAAATGAGAAATAGGCCAAATAGAATGACGAGAAATCCAAAAAAACAAATAATTGAGCTCAGTAAGCTCATGAGAAGTGACACGAGGATCAGTACCCCAACTAATGGTAGTACCGGTAATGAAAGATATAATGTCATCAAGAGGAGGGGTCTTAGTGTAAGGATACACTGGCTGTTGTACCAAAGGTACACCAAGAGCAGTGGCCACTACAGAAGTAGTAATGACATATTCTTCACCTCTTATCCAACTCATCACATATTGAGTGTTGGAATCATCGAAGTGGACAGAGAGATTCGAATAGAACTCTCTAATCAAAGCAGTCGAAGGAGGATGCTCTACCTCTAAGAGTGGTAACAAGCCCCGACGCTCAAAATTCATATGTATCTTCGGATCTAACTCATCTAATATGACCTTACGCTCAGCCTAAACTGACCTAAAAATGTTAAGCTTCTCATAGGTTTCTTGGTTTTTCTCAAATCTAAACCTATCACTCTTGAAAGTCAAGGTAGAGGGGGCAGTAGTTTTCTTCGCTCTAGTCTTCCTAATCATGATACTAAGGGTTGGAAAAGAAAAAAAAAACCAATGGCAGACTGCATTAGAGAAGGTTAGAGCACAAAAAATATAGAAAATAACAATCTATATGATGCATTAACTAAATGCACATATGATGCATGCTCTAATGCATTGAAATTTGTTCAATTTTACTTTATAAACCATCAATTGACTTGAACATAGAGTTTTAGTTCAAAAAACCCATTTTTTTTTTTAAAACCAATTCCAAAAATTAAACCAAATTGATCAATTAATCATTACACTGATTAGAAAACATCATATAATGACATAATCAATCAATTACATAAGTCAATTTCATCAATTTTAGCCCAATTGAACAAAATCCCCAATTTCTCAAAGTTTCAAGCCCTAGAATTTCAAATTTTTCTCCAAAAAAAAAAAAATCAAATTAATGCATGAGAATCACATGTATATGATCTAGGAACAAAAACCCAGTGATTGAAATTGAATAAAAACAACTCAAACATCAAAATCCCCAAAAATCTTATGTTCGAAAATCCTAAGTAAAATGCATGAAATATGTGATTTTAATGAAAAAGAAAGGGTAAAAGAGACTTACTCAAGCTAGAAGACAATAACCTTGAAAGATTTGAGGCAGAAAATGACAAAAATTGGCTTAGATTGGATCGGTCTAGGAAAAATAGAGAAAAGAGCGTTTGAAAAGTTTTGAAATGTATGAAGAACACGTGAGAAAATTTGTTTTTAAAACACTCACTGACTGATTTTTGATCGGTCGAAAATTAGCTTCGATCGATCGAAAATTAAATTTGATCAATTGTGCATCAATTGAGCCAGACAGATTGTAACCAAAATTTTTATTACATTTTCGATCGGTCGAGAAACAGCTTCGATCGATCGAAAATCTGGAAAACTGAGATTTTTGAAAAACAGAGCAATTTTATGCAGAAACTCCTCAAAGCACAGTGTTTCATGAATGAAATGCATGAGTATGAGATTAAATTTTTTTCAAAAACACTTTAATTCAACCCAGATCTTCCAAAAATAAGTTTATCAATCAATTTGTCTCCAAAACTCAAACATTAAACACATTTTGCATCAAAATCAAGGAATATATAATTTTGGATGGCCAAAACAAATTCACGCACACTATCATGTACGAAATTTAGCAAGAAATAACATGTGTAGTGTGTGCAACTAGCAATAGCACAAGATACATGTAAGGTGATATGTAGATAGTAATCAAACACATTTTCTACAAAATTCATCACATAAGTTTGAAAGAGACTATCACTTAAAAAGTTACATCATATAACTCTCACATCTCCTAGAAAACGAGTTTGCAATCATGTAAGTTTCTTTTGATTTTGCCTCATAATTTACACACCAATTTTATTTTATTTGGAAGTTATTAGATTAGCCTAATAATGTACACACTAATTTTAGTCTTAATCTGAGTCTACATTTTATGTTCTTTTTGTGCATGTGCTACACTTTCTCAAATACAAAATCTTATGATATGCACTAAGGTGTTCATGATTGGCTAGTAAACAGTGGTGAGATGGTTATTGATGTCTTTCTCATTAAGTTTAAGTCCAAACAATCAAAAGCACTTCAGAATCAAGATCATGTGATCAAAAACTATAAACAACTCCCACACAACATGTACTACATAGTTAAAAACTAGCAAGGTGCAGTAAAATTAAGCTCATCCAAGCTAAACAAGGTACACCAACATATTATGTAAAGATAGTTTGGTCAACCTTGATTACAAATCCAAGATAAATAATACAAAACACATTTTTCCTCCCATTTTCTTCTTTTTTTTTTTTTTCTTTTTTTTTTTTAAAGGAATAACAAAAACAACCTATTATGAAATGCATGAATGTAATGCAATGCAAATCCTAAAAGTGAAAATAAACCAAAACAACAAAAGTAAAATGGTCACAAAGAGTAAAGAGATGAAGCACAAGGACCATGTTAGAAAGACTCAATTAAATTGAGCCTTTTGCATCCAAAACTTTTTAGATGCAAATCTAGCATTGGAGTTATTATTCATATGAGAATGATGACCAACTCCAGGATTGGTATAAAGGTTTCAAGCCTTTACCAATTCACTAATTAGTACCATAGGATCTTGTGCTTGAAGCACAGGTACTTTTGGCTTATTTGCTCACTTTGCAGCTTGCAACTTGAAACAGTTTGGACAAATAATCCCAGTCTTTCCACAAAAATGACAAACCCACAAAGGTCTATCATGCAACTTATCCTTAGGCAGGTTAGGATTCTTAGGCTTAGACTCTTTAAGATCAACCCTAATCTTCTTAGGAGGTGGTGTAACTTCTACTAGTTTGACAATCTCACTCTTGGGGGGTTCAGAAGAAGAAACAAAGTTTGTGGAATGCGTTTCAGACACAGAGATGCTATCTGCAAAACCTAGACCAGTTTTGTCTAAGGGAGACTTCTGAATACTCAACATGTGATCAAGTTTAGAACTAGCAGACCTATTTGTTTGTTCTCTAGCAACAGATAATTCTAGTTCCATGTTCTTAACCTTATCAAGCAATAACATGTTTTCAGTCTTCATCTTATTAATCAATTCATTAGTATCAAACAATTTCAACAATAAAATTTTCTTATCAAGCTCAAGAGAAGCAATTTTCTTCAAACCTAAGTCAACATTTATAGCATCCTTTGCAGCAACCTTGCAAAACTTATTATAAGCTTCTTGCAAATCAACACTCTCAAAGAGTTCCCCATCAGAAGGGTTCTCTTCAACCACAACACTTTCATTAACTACAACAGTAGCTGTGAAAGCAATGAAGTTTCCATCATCATCACTACCAGACTCATGATTTGAAACTTCATCATCACTAAGGATTACAGCCATAGCTTTACCCTTTGACCTCAAGAATGTAGGACATTCAGATTTCACATGATCATACCCTTGACAACCAAAACATTGTTGACCTAGAGAATCACTAGAGGTTTGTCCAACTTTCTCTTTAGATTTATCAGTATTGTTCACTTTAGTGGGTTCATTCCTCTTAAAATTCCTAGGTTCAGCATTGTTCTTACCTCTCTCAAAAACCTCTATTTTTGCATCATTTCAACCCCCAATCTTCAAGAAAAAGGTATGCGTTTTCTCATTTTCTTTAAGTTCTTCATGTTTATAACATTGTTTTCTTGGATCTGTGTGTTGTGGTTTTGATTTGAGATATGTGTGGATTCAGATATAGGTTGGGGTTATGTTGTTGAGTTTGTTTTTTGGGTTTTGTTGCATTTATCAATCTAATGCTTGATATGTTTTATTCTCATGCTTGCTTTTCTATCTTGAGTACTTTTGTTATTCTATCATCAGTGTTGCATATCATACCCATTATGTAATGTCTTGAAGACATGTGCTGCATTTGGTTCATAGATTGCAAGTTTTGATCCTTATGTTGCTCGTATTGTGTTTGTGCACACTATCACACTGAGTTTTTTTTTTTTTTTTTTTGGGTCCTAAATCTCAATGTTTTAGGGTTTTCTTCATTATCCATGTTTTGGATCTAACCCAATGCTAATAGTGTTTGGTGTCTTGTGTGGCTTTTTTTGTTTTTGACAAAACATGATGCAGGGTGAAAATGTCTCCATTTAAGAGAGCAGTTGTGAAAGGGGGCAACAGCAAAGGGAAAGAGCCTGTCATTGATGTTGATGAACTCTCACCTAGAGCAAAGAGGACTCGTTCACTATTCGGAGTGTTCGATCCTAACAAGTTCAGATCTTATGCTGCCTTTCAGACTCATGAGAATTATTTAGAGATGCTACTCCGTTGGTCGAAAGGGTTGTTGATCAACCTTCTCTTTTTGACACCGACATTCCTAAATGGTTTGCTCACAAAGATTGGAATTACCTTCTCTCCGACCTTGATGAAGCATATAAGAGTTTGGTAAAAGAGTTTTATGCCAATGCAATTGTTGAAGGCGAAGAACTTAAACACTGGGTTAGAAGAAAAAGTTTCTCAGTCTCTCTCGCATATCTGGCTAAGATTCTTCACATCATCTGGCCGATGCTTAAAAACTCACCGATTTATGATGATCTTTGTCCAGATGAGGACCTACTCCGGGATGCTCTTGGAATAGACTTGGAATTCTCATCAAATGGGAACTCAGTCAGTGTTTCCTCTCTTCCTCCGAAATTGAGGGTGCTTACAATCATCATGTTTCACAACTTGTACCCATTATCTAGCACCGGGTATATGAACCTCAGACGTGTCCTGTTTCTTCATGATCTGATCTCTGATGTAGAGATTGACATTTATGCTCATATCTTTCATTTTCTACGCAAAACAATTCTACGAATTGAGTCAAGGATATGCATTCCTTTTTGCTGCCTCATTTCTAGGATATTGAAACTCAAAGGGATTCATCCATCAACAGATAAGTCTCCCTGCACAAAACCGGCTCCAATCAACATGCGTACGTTTAACGCTAGCATTGGTCATAGTCGGAAGGGAATCAAAACAGAAACTGCAGCATCTCACAGTGGCTCGCGCTCTAGCTCATCCTCATTTAACGAGAAGCTAGACAACATTGTGGCATCTGTTCACGAATTGAGCACCAAGATGTTCGGACTCACATCTATCTTGCACCATCTCAACATTCGGTGGGATATGAAGTTCACTTCTATCCAAACTCAATTGGATCAGATTCAAAGAAAGCTAAAAGAAGATGAGGACTAGCTATTCCATGACAAAAAGGGGGAGATGATGTTGATAGGGGGAGTTTAATGATAGAGGGAGAAACAGCTGGATCAAAGGGGGAGATTTCAGCAAGCAGGCGTATGTTTAATATTTTGCTTCATATTAGCATATTTCAGTCTTTATGTTATGTTTTTCAGTTTTTAATTTACTGTTTGTATCTGTTGCTTTTGTAAGCTTTTAAGGTTTCTGTACCCATGCTTTGTAGCTTATATACTTGATGTTAAATGTTATGCATTTTCTTTTAGTACATCACTCTTGTGCCCTTTGTTGGATGTTAGGACATATGTGTTTCACTTATTAGGAACATATGTCACTATTTTATGTAGTTGGCTAATCCTTTGACAAAACGCACTTTACTTGTATTTGGGTAGATCTAAGTTGTGTTTAATACTTGAAGAAACATGTTGTTCAAGTCTAGTATTAAAGCCATGAAGATTGAACCAAGAAACAAGTGAAGAAAAGGTGTTCAATAAAGCTGGACAGATAGCTCGACACCTACGAACAGATAGCTCGATAGCTTCTCAACACCTCCTCGACACCTGGCTATTTGTCGAGCTCTTCAGCTGATTCTTATCGCAATCTCGATAGCTTCTCGATAGCTGGTCGATCGATCGAGAAAGTTTCTGTCCCCTCGACACCTTCTTGACACCTCCTCGATAGCTGTATCTGTTGAGATTTATTAAATCTCGACACCTACTCGACACCTGCTATCTGTCGAGGTTACGAAAATTCAGATTTTTGATTTTTGGGCCAGGCTTTTGTATTTGTGTAGGGTTTCTTTTCTCACAACCCTAGACCTATATAAGGCTTATTTTAGAGGCCGTCACATAAGAGAATACAAGGAGAACATATGCAAAAGGTGACCGATGCCTTATTCTCTCTGAAAGAAACTACTGCGTCTTTGCGCCTTAGGGTTTTGTAACCAAGTGCTTCTTGATCTTCATTGTTGATGAAGTGAAGAACTTTGCAGCCAACTTCTTCTTCCTCAAGTTGGTGAGTGAGTCACGTACTGGGATTCGTGCAAAGGAGTTAGTCACATACTGGGATCCGTGCAATAAAAAGGGTGGCGTTCATATATTGAAGAGTTCAGAGATTCTGAAGCGGTAGAAGGTTTCTGCTGTGAGTTCATCTACGGGGATTGTAGAGTCTAGGGACAAAGGTTTTGTACTAAATCTGAAACTTCTCTTTACTATAGTGGATTGCTTTTCGGGAAGGTTTCCCCCCAAGTTTTTTACTGTGAAACTGGTTGGTTTCATTGGTTTTCCTGGGTCATCATATCTTGTCTTATTTATTTTTCCGCTGCATAATTTTGACATGATATTGATGTTTGTATGTTTTAACAAGTTTTATTCATAATAAATCTAATTAACAACTTGGGTTTAAAACTTGTTAATTCTATCAATCGGGCTCTAAATTTCCCAACATTGGATTTTTATCCTTAATGCAATTACCTTGAGTTGTTGCATTGGTTGAGTGTTGGACATGCAAATGATACTTTGCAATTGAGCTTATTAGCTTGCCTGTTCGGATGTTCATTCCATGTGTGAATGAGCATTTGATCACTATTTATAATGATTGTTCATTTTTGGTCAAGCCTTGGTTTATTTCTTATTTCCATTTTGCTTGATTGCATTGTGCTTGCTCCATATGCATTACAAGTTTTCTGCATACAATGATCATATTGTGTTGTTGTGTTTTAGGAGATACTTGTTATTATAGTTCAAGAGTTTCACAGATTATAGAGTTAGGTGTGAGTGAGTTTTGATCAATTGTTCCCAACTCACGCGTTAAGTCTAAAGTTTGTTATAGAGTTTTGTCACGGAATAGCCAAAGGAGGAGATTGTAAGGTTGAATTTAATCAACCATTCTGTTGGCTTTATTCCATGCCAAATTTGCTTGTATTTTAGCATTTAGTAACCCTGTATTTAGGTAGGATTCATATAAGGGTAGTGTGTGAGAGAGTGTGAAGAAATGCTCAAGAGTGTGCAGTAAAGCAGGGACTCACAGCTGGATCTCGCAGGTAGCTTGCGACTTGCAAGCTGCCAGAAGATGCTCATGTGCCAAGCATGCGGAGAAGCTAAAGCATCATGCCAGCTGGAGCACTACAGGACAAAAAGGCCAGACTGGCCATTCAGTTATCTCACGGCTTGTACTCGCGGCTCAGTCAAGTCGCGAGGCCAAGCCGCCAGCCAGCTCTGTTTTAGAAAAATGACTCTTCACATTCCAAACACCCACCACTATATATAGAGCCTTATACCCACGAAATGTAGAGAGCTTCCAGAGAGAATTTTGAGAGAGAAACCTTAGAGAAAAACAAGATTGATTCATCCACAATCTTTACACAAAGACTCTTCAAATTCCTTTACTCTCACTCTCTCCATTGTTACATCCTTGAGAGGTTCTTATCCAAATCCTTTTCTCACCATACCCACATCTGTGAGAAGGCTATTTGGTGCTTTGGGAAGCAGTTAGGAAGGGACCAATGGTTATTGGTTGATGCTATGGGCTATAGCGGAATCCGGTAAGCTAAAGAAGATAAAGGTTCGGCGTAACCTCATTGCAAGAAGCTTTGAGGGCTTAGGTACACGGGGTAGATTAGGCTTAGAGGGTCTTTTGCTGTTCATGTATCCTAACTTCATTTTTTAGTGGATTATTGACCGATTAGAGGGCGGCGGAGAGGTTTTACGCTGAGGGTTTCGGTTTCTTCTTCGATAACACATCGTTGTGTTGTCCTTGTGTTTGCATCTCTCTTCCCTTAATCTTTTTCATTTAATTTCTGCCGTGGATGTGATTTTATTTGGTTTAGATTGTTTATCAATTCTGGTATATGCTTATATTCATTTTCCGCATATACATTGTTTGATATTAACCGTGAATTGGTAATTTGTAAATTGGGGGTCTAAACGTTCATAGTGTTTTACACGCTATTTGGACATTCAAAATGGAATAAAATATATATCATTTATGTATTAACAAGTGTATAGAGTTTTGTTTTGAAATAATGTTTTCTTATGTTTTGATCTCTATAGAATCCAATGACTTATATTCCCTCACAAATAAACTCACTAATGTATAGTTCCAAGCAATCAAATTCCACACATATGCAAGAGGTAAATTTGGAAATTCTTGTGGTGTGTTTGCATTTTTGATTTCATTACTTATTTCTTGTTCTGAAGGATGACTTACTTTGTACAATGGGTTTTATTATTATTAAAAGATGGTCAACAATGTAGAACATCAAGGTTGGGGCAATCCAGAAGACTCTAGATAAGAGATTTCCAAAGGTATACTTCATTATTGACTATTTTAATTGGGGTTTGGATTTTTAGTGTTATTGAATCAATACAAAATAATTAGAATGGTTTTTATGAATGTTAATGTTAATATATTCATTTTTGTTCCATTCAATATGCTAATGTGATTTTTATATGTTTCTAGTGGGAAGACTGAAGATGTCATGCAGCCAAGAATTCTAGGAACTTCACAAAACCGGCACAAATTATAGGCTTGGAGCCAAGTGACATTTATCATGACACCAAGTTTCATTTGTTTGTTATTTTATTCTTGAGGAGTACATTTCTTCTCTTTGAATTTATTTTGACTTGTTGCCTAGTGAAAGTTATATATTAGCTATAGTTTTAGTGTTAATGGAGATAGGAGTATGGGATTGAAGTAGAAAACCGTGATTTGTAGTTTGCATTATCAATATTACACTCAAGGTTAAATTCCATGTCATAAATTAGCATGTGTACAATTAGTGATTTGGCTCCAAGTTCAAACTGTAATTACATTATAGTAAAATTGATTTTTTGTTTGCAACTTCTATACAATGCTTATTTCAAGGCTTATAAACTTAAACGAGTAAAGATAATATCTTAAGCTTTAAACTTGTAGTTGATGCTTATTGCAAATGCAAATAGTGTTCACTGTTCATAGCTATTGGTCACATCATAGAGAATATAAGATATCTAGCAAGTTAGGTAAGAAGCTGGTCCTTTTAGCATACATGCAAAGATGTGAATTATGCACCTCATACACTTGCAAGACATGCACAATTCTTGAGTGATGAGATCATGGCTAGAAGATATTCCTAATTGTGTTGCAAATATTGTTTATGATGAAAATTAAAAATCACTAATGTTTATTTGAAAGTAGAGACACAACCAACACCAAAATTTCTATAAGAATAAGAATGTACATAGGGTACATAGGATACAATTATACAACATTATTTTTCATTGATTGGAAATACAAATTAGGATAAAACACTATCAAAATTCTGCATCTTCTATGATTCTACCCATTGTCTCTATCCTTGGTTGTTCAATCTTGACAAATTCTCTATTTTTCTACCTCTAGCATATTTTATCAAGAATGACTTCTAGACAGCTTGGATTAGCTTTAATTAAGGTTGGCAGCTTCTCAAAACTCCTGCTCTCATATTCCACAAATACACCCTTTAAGCACCTATGATTCCATGAAAATGGTGATTACAACTTAAATTTGGCGTCAAGTTTTTGCAATTGAGCATCTATTTCTTAGAATCAAAAACAATAATTGAGCACCAATTTCAAATTTTCATTCCCCTTCATTAAAGCACAAATAACAATTGAGCACCAATTTGAAAATTTCAGAATGCGACTCCCTATCACATAAATTCAGAGCTAAAGTCCAACAAACCAAGTAATGAGGAAAAATTTTCAAAAAGCCTTTTCAATAGGAAATAATAGGCTTAAGAGATATTGGAAAATTATAGTAGAACTATAGAAATGAAGCATACACAAACATTTAACAGTAAGTATTTCTCAAAAGGCTAACTTTTTTAGAATTAATTGCGAATTGAATATTGAATTAGAGGTCAATGCTAAGTGACTCCTTTATGGACAAATATCAACTTCAAAATTCAAATTTTAATTTGTATCAAATAGTTCAGTCAGTTTCCTTAAGGAGCAATTAAATCCTTCATAAGACTATATCCAAATGGAAAAAGATAAATTTGATTTTAGTTCATCAACACTTTTTTTCCTTCTATTTTCTTTGGAACCAAACAAGGGCTAAGAAATTCATTGATGATATAGAGCAGTATAGACAAAAACGTAAAACAACACTTAATTGAGTAAGAGTGTAACACACTTTTTAAGCTTTTGAAAGGAGAAAAACATTTCGTACAACAATTGAAACAGTGGTTAATTAAGACATTTACAATTGATTTCACATCCAATTTCTCGACTATCAAACAGAGGCTAACACTAATATATAAGTTCAGTAACTTAGAAAGAGAGAGGGAGAAAGAGATATTAAAGAGTGCGATTTCATTGTCACCTTTTGAACCTTGTGGATTTTCTTGAACCCGTGCATGCTGATGATCTGCAAAATGTAACACAAAACATGAGAGATGAATTTCTAAGTTTTTAGTGATAAACAAAAAATGAAAAAGGTATAATGAAATTTGTAGAAGAAGAGAGAGCGAAATGAGTGATGACTTGGTTGAGGAAGTTGACGGTGAGATTGATTTGCTTGTTAGACAGAACGACAGAACGAAGTAGAGGTAGTTTTCCAGGGGCATCTTCTCAGTCCTCGTTTTCACTTTTGAGCTCATCCCCTTTTTCACTCTGAAACCCCATTTCCAATTTCTTCTATTTCTATTTGGAGGATTTTGATTTTGATTTTGGAAAGACTCCGTATGACTAAATATATATGAGTTTAAAAGTGAAAAAGCCAGTGAGACCATGGCTGTGTCGGCTGGTAGAGAGCTACAAGAAAGTGAAAAAATCAGTGAGACCATATGGCCGCATTGGCTGGGAGAGAATTACAAGAAAGTGATTTTCATTATTATGTTTAAGAGGAGAAATAAAATATAAGAAACAAGCGGGTGGATTGAAATTTGAAATTTGAAATTGAGGTGGGCACGAAAACTTTTGAAACTGGTCAAGAACTGTTGAAAACAGCTGGCTAACGAGAACGTTAACGAGAAGACCAGCATTTAGCTATTGTTGATGAGTTGAAACATTTAAATGATGTCAGCATTTTTATCTTACATGTTTCGTTCTTATTGGCTGGGACTACAAGGTTAGCAAGGTGACCTTATAGTCCAAGACTAGGTAAGAATTTCCCGTGGTCAACAATAGTGGGGTGTGGCCATGAGCGCGGAGGGTCGAGAAAATTGAGGCACTAATATATTGCCTTAACCTTTTCCCTAACTACCTTGGTTTCTGCTAAGAATATAAAATCTAGGTTAGCATAGGCCTTTCAATGGTTTAACTGCCAGGGTCCTAGGAGAATGATTGGCACACTTTTAAGCTCTACTCGCAAGGCTAAGCTCTAGGCCTCTAGTCCATCAATTACATGTTCTCATGTATTTATTTGATTTTCTTCATAAAATAACTAAATTTATGTGTGTATCTATATATATATATATATATATATATATCAACGATATGAGTTGAGTTGAATGAGTCATATTAGGTTAGGTCAACCTAAAATTGAACATTCCTAAATTTAAACAGTTATAATGACTTTTACATAAAACTAAACAATATTTTGATAGAGAAATGAAGACACTTACGTTTATAATAAAAAGCCTACTAATTTTTTTTAGAAAATAAAATAATAATAGAGTTATTTTAATAATTTGGTTGGATTCAATTGCCAAACACGTAAAACCAAACCCAAACAGGTTTGAAATTTTAAATCATAACCTGTTTCTATGTAATTAGAAAATCTCAAACCTTTACTATTAGATTCGAATTGGGTTCAAAAACCCATTAAACATGACCCGTTGCCATCCAACTTAACTAAGGGATTAGACAATATAATGTGATTTGATATTGTAAAGAAGAAGAAAAAACTTTGACCTACACACTCAAACACCCATAACTTCCTGAAATTGGGTTGATAAATAAATAATAAAAAATAAAAATCTTAGCCCGTGTTTGGTTTAAAGAATTTAATATGCCCCCAAAAATCTAAATTAATATTAGGATCATTTGTGATGCATGAGAACTTGGATATCTAAAAATATAAGTATATCTACGTTTGGTTTAATTAGCAATATGATATATAAACCAATCAAAACCACCTTGTTTGGAAAAGATAGCAGTAATTTGATAATTTCCACAAGTTCGTGGGCCTAACAGGCCTGACATTCTTGTTTCTCCTAAATGATGATACTACCGAAGTTGGGAAGACCAGGTGAGGTAAGGTGACTGGACTCTTTATAGAAGATCCACCGATGTCCTTTTAAGCAATATGGGCTAGCCCGCCCTTAAAGCGATCCAGTTACAAAGACTTCGGTATCTTTTTTTGGATAGATTTGGGCCCAAAATTTGGTGAATTGTCCTGAGAGAGGCGTTCGGTACTTTAGTAACTGGAATTCGTAAATCAGGCTTGCTAATGGAGAAATTTGAGGCCTGGACCCATTGAGTTTGAGAAAATTTATAAACACAACTTTTCTACCACAATTTTTGTCACAACTTTAATGTGGTCGACAATAAGTGATCAAAAAAAATAGGTGAGTTTATATAAAAGTGATAGGTAACTACTTATAGTTTGTCACACTAAAATTGTAAAGAATAAATTTTCGTGTATTTGTCCGGGCCAATTATTCTTTGTCCAAGACCAATGCATTATGCAAGAGAAGATAACCAATTTGGTATATATCCCTACCTTGATCATGCCGGATCGGTTTTGGTTCCTTCAGACCACTTCACTCAAAGAATCTAAATAAAACCAAGCCAATCATAAACTCGACTAGCTAGGGACATCACCTTGAAATAAGTTGTTAGTGTGTTACGTACGTGTAATATACATTCATGCACATACGCTCTTTGTTTTAAAGCCACGGACACGGTGTAGGTTGAAAGACTGTAAATGTGATAAGTAATGCCCTAACTATGCTTTTTAAATCAAGAAGCTGTTGCAATAAGACTGTAGAAGCGAAGCTGAGAATGTTTCTGCAACTATTTGATAGTGATTTGGTTGTTCTGCAATATATAAATTACACTCTTTGTTTTGAACTCATGGTGTAGATTGAAAGTCCGTGAAAATGTGAGTATAATTGATTTTGCTTTTGAAAACAAGAAGCTATACCGAAGTACGACTCTCTAAACAAGCTAAGAATGTTCTCCAACTTTTAATGGTGTACCATAACGTGTTTAGTTTTTATTCATCTGAGAGAGAGAATCACAAAAACTATAAGCGTATAAATAGGATTTCAAGAAGAGAGATCACCTGCGAAAGACTTAATTATATAAATGCTTATTTACTATTTACGAGGTGCTCTCAACTCTCAAGGGTAAAAGCTTTTCGTTATTTCCGGGCCTCTTTGCTTGGTAAGACTTGGATCTGTTATTGAGATTTAAAATTTCTATGAGTTTAATTTAAACTTCTGCCTACTTAAATTTTTGATAGATTAGATCTTATCATTCAAATAGCCCTAATATATATATATATATATATATATATATATAATAAAAATCTTGAGAGTTTAAAGTAAGTTTAGTGAGAGAGGAAAAAAATTGTGTTTATTACCTATACTCCATTACACACATATTTAATACATGCACATGAAAAGGCAACTAAAACTATGACTTGAATACATAATTTTTGAGTTGAAAATTATAACTTCAAATTATATTTTCAATTTCTTTTTCACATGTGTGTAATAGTGTGTGTGTAATTGTTTTTATCAACCAAAAAAAACCACGTCTAGACTCTAGAGTAGATACTTGAAAAGAAAAGTCCATTAGTGATTTGTTATAACCATCAACTTTCAAGAAAAGGTATGATAGAAGTCCAAGCTTTCAAGGAAATACAAATGTTACACTGTGTAAGGATTTTTTCAAAATATTATTTCAATCTATATTTGATACTATATTATTGATTTACTCTCAAATTAAAAAATTTAAGAGGTGAATGATTCTCTTGCTCTAATTTGATATTGTATTTGTAGCTTCCTAATTTCAAATCAATTATTTATTGAATACTTTTGTAATCATGAGCTTCACTCATTTACATTCCTTGGCTCAAGATAATATACACATCATCACGTTGTAATTATTATGTGTCAAATTTCACATAAAAGTTCTCTATTGACAATTGTGATGCCAACATCAAACGCAATAATCATTCTATAAAAATTTAATAAAATAACTTATTAGCTTTACTATTGTCTTCTTAATGGTATAATACAAAATATTGCAATTGGAAAAAATTTCAATAAGAAGAATTGCACAATATTTTTAAGGCATTAAATGTATATTTATTAATTTTCCTTTTCTTCAGATGATAATGATATATAACTACAAAATTTTTATCATCATGCACCCTTAGCGTAGTAATCACTCCACAAGTCTAAATTTTTGTTGGGTGAGGGGGATAAGGGACATGGTTCATGTCTCCAGGAGATTCTATATATGTCAAATAAAAAAAAAACCTACAAAATTAAAGAATCTCTAAAACCTAACAAAAAGATTCAAAATATTATTTCTCTTTCACCAAGGTTTACTATTATCCTCAGGGTTTAGCTTCCTTTTTACACTAAAACTAACATTATTCTAAAATGGTTACGTGTTCATCTTGTATCCCATCTTGTGTTATACATAATGTAAGGTTGAAATTTATCAACCATCTTGTTGACTTTATTCCGTGCCAATTTGCTTGTAATTTAAACACTTAGTAACCCTGTATTTAGGTGGGATTCATGTAAGGGTAGTGTGTGAAGAGAGTGTGAAGAAAAGCTCATCTTTGTGCAAAGAAGCAGAGACTCGCGGCTAGGACTCGCGGCTTGCAAGCCGCCAAATGCTGTGCACGTGAGAAGCATGCGGGAAGCTGAAGGGTCACACCAGCTATCGTACTATAGGACAAAAGTCCCAGGCTGGCCAGGCCGTTACGTCGCGACTTGAATTCGCGACTTGGACAAGCCGCGAGATCAAACCGCCAACCAGCCCTGTTTGGCAAAAATTGTCTCTTCGTATTCCAAACACACACTACTATATATAGACCCTTATACCCACTAAATTGAGAGAGCTTCCAGAGAGAATTTTGTGAGAGAAACCCTAGAGAAAAACAAGATTGCCTCATCCCTAATCTTTACCTTAGAGGCTCTACAAATTCCTCTACTCTCTTCCTCTCCATTGTCATACTCTTGAGAGGTTATTGACCAAATCATTTTCTCACCACACCTACGTTTATGAGAAGGCTCATTTGGTGCTAAGGGAAGCAGTTTGGAAGGAACCAATATACATTGGTTAATGTTATGGTCTAGTAGCGGAATCCGAGAAGCTAAAGAAGAAATAGGTTCAGCGTAACCTCGTTGGAGCAAGAAGCTTGGAGGGGTTAGGTACTTGGGTAGATTAGGCTTGGAGGGTCTTCTGCTGTTCATGTATCCCAACTACATTCTTTAGTGGATTATTTGACCGCTTGGAGGGCGGCGGAG
The DNA here is from genome assembly GCA_019022515.1 of Quercus aquifolioides. NCBI lineage: Eukaryota > Viridiplantae > Streptophyta > Magnoliopsida > Fagales > Fagaceae > Quercus > Quercus aquifolioides. The sequence continues at coordinate 34,567,341 of CM032333.1, read as the reverse complement.
AGATTTTACGCCAAGAACTTCGGTTTCCTCTTCGATAACACATCATGTGTTGTCCGTGTGTTTGCATCTTCCTTCTCTTTATCTTTGCCTTATATTTACTGCTGTGAATGTGTTTATATTTGACTTAGATTGTTTATCAATTCTGTTATAAGCTTGTTATCATGTTTCGCACATTAATTGTTTGATATAAAGCTTGAATTGGTAATTTTGTAATTTGGGGTCTAAACGTTCAAGGGTATTTCATACCCATTTTGAACTTTCACATAAGAAGGTAGTTCCTCAACATTATCAAAAATATTGTGTGTTTTCTATTGTATAATTGAATATCTTATTTTGAGTGGGGCTCTCTCTAATGAATTTTTGAGAAATTCCCAAAAAGGAGCAAAAGATGATACCATAATTGAAGCTATTGGTTCCATTATAATGGCAATCCACCTACTGACATACCTAAACTCACGCTTAATTTTACAACATGCTTAGCTATCAACTTTTGATTAAATTTCAAGACTTACACATGAAACTACCAAGAAGACTTGCTGGAAAAAAAAATTAGGTTCTCTAATTACAAGATAACCCTTAAGTATATTGTGGATTTCGGTCTATAGTTGGGTGTGTCCCTTGAATTATTCTTATGGTGGTTAAGAATTGTGTAATTTAATAGCATTACCTGGTTTTTTGTATTAGGAGAATAGGGTTGGAATCTCCCCTCCTCATTCATTATAAAAATTGAGTTAATAAAAAAAAAATATTTTATCATAGTGCATGTGATTATTCTGCTTGTCATTAGGAAAAAAAGGAACTTACGTTGCCTACTACTGTTGCTGGTTCACTTAAAAATAATCGTATGCGCAAAGTGCTGAGCATTGACATTCCAATAGTCATGGAAAATGATCTTATGTGCCACGAGTCGATCATTGATGTTTCACTAGCCATGGAGCCAGCTTGGTGGCCCGAGTGTTGCATCTACAGGGCCCCCAAGAAACTTCGCGAGGTTAATAAAGAGGCCTACACTCCAAAGCTAATCTCAATAGGCCCATTTCACTATGGTGGAAAATAACCAAGGGACAAGGATGGTGAAAGAGAACAAAGGGAAATGGAAAAGTTGAAAGCGGGATACTTTAAGAAATTTTGTAATCGAACTAGGAAATCCCAAAAGGAAATAGCAAGGATCATTGAAGAAAACGAAGAAAAGATTCGCCGTTGTTACTCAGAAAGCTTTGATATTTGCCATGAAGATTTCGTGAAAATGGTTCTATTGGATTCAACATTTATCATTGAGCTCTTCTTGAGGAGTTACATGGAGGAAGAATATGAAAATGATTATATATTAAGTAAACCATGGCTAAAGCTAGGCATAAGTCATGACTTGATATTACTTGAGAATTAGCTTCCATTTTTTATCCTAAAGGAGTTACACAATCAATTTTCCAGGTCTGAAGAAAACAACAATATTTCCTTTCGTAGGCTTGCATGTAAGTTTTTTCATCTCACTGGCAAGAAATTGCTCGAGAAGGAAATAAAACATTTCACAGATTTGAACAGATATTTCTACTATCCATCTACCCTCAAAAGCGGAAATGGCATCATTTCTGCTCTACATAGTGCAACAGGCTTGTACAAGGCAGGAGTGATATTCAGAACAAGTGAAAAGGGAAGAATGTTACTAGACGTTCAATTCCCAAACATGCCCTTGAAAAGATGTCCATGCTTCAATTACTCATGGCTCTTAAATTGCTTACCATGCTTGAAGTGCTTTCCTTGCTTGGAAGGAACTCAAACTTTCCTGTATGTTCCTCAGTTTTTGGTACAAGACAAAACTGAAGGCCTTTTTCGAAACCTCATGGCCCTGGAACAATGTCATTATCCATCTGAAGCTTACATATGCAATTATATATGTCTCTTGGATTATCTTATCAACACTAGAGAAGATGTGGAGTTGCTCGTTGACAAAAAGATTATAATTAACATGTTAGGCAGCAATGAAGCAATTGCCACAATGGTAAACAAACTTGGACTTGAAATTGTGGAAACGGGTTCCTGTTACTTTGGTCTCGCTCAAGACCTTAACAAGCACTATGATGAATGTTGCAATCGTAATATGGGAAATTTGAGAAGTAGCTATTTCACCAATCTTTGGAGAGGCGGCACTGCAACTATTATTGGTCTTATAGTCCTGGGGTTCACTCTCTGGAATTTCATAAGGCCTTACGTATACGTACGTCATTAAAAAGATTCAAAACATGAGTTGTGATCGGTATCTGTTGGAGCGTATTGGGTTTGGTTTACATGTTATGAATTGCTTCTGAGATTGTCCTTTTTTTTTTTTTAATCCTATGATACCCTTTTGTTCCTAATTACCATATAATTGAGTATGTATTTTAGCCAATAATTGTTATTTCACTTTACTACTGCAAGCTAATAATAATATCATTAATTGTTTCTTGTAAGGTTAATGCCTACTATTGATTATTCTTTTAAGAATAACTAGTCAATGCTCGGTGTGTTGTGCATGTATGTTATAAGTTCATTTTGAAATTTTTAATAAGAAATTATTTCTTTGACTTATTTTGATAAGAACTCATTTTGAAATTTATAAATTACACATTCTAACTTTGCCAAAATTCAATTTAATCATGCAACTTCTGATTTTTCATTTTTATAACTTCTTCCATTTTTAACGTAGTCATTTTGTCTTATTCCATACAATATGCCGTTACGCCTTATATTCTCGCAGAATTTATAGCCCAGCAATTAAAGAATAGAGCTTCATTTTAAAAAGTAATGAAAAATGTTGATAAGTTAATTGAAAAGGCAAGTACAAAAGGAATTTAACTACAAATTGGAAAATGTATCAACGAAGAAGACATTGCGTGTAGAATAAATCAAAGGGGATAGGGTTCCTCTACAAATCATTCGAGCTTAACGAAATTGTTTTGCTAATTATTAGATTTCCAAACGATGTAGTTTTAGGCTTAATAGAAATCCACTTAACATAGTAGATATAAGGACTACATTGATAAAAATTTTAAGTTATAGGACTGAAATGAATAAATCAAAAGTTATATAAGTCAATTGATATTTAGATAAATTTTAAGGGTTTAATTTGTAATTTGACTGCTCATATATAATACTCATTAGGTGTTATAATAATTTAGGAATTGATTTCTATTACATCACAGGTCACTAAACCTGAAACAGAGGTTTTTTATTTTTTAAGATTAATATAGTTAAGAATATGAATGTATTTCTTAAGTGGATAGACAAGTATTTTATTTTTTTTACTAACTTAAGCACACATTTGTTTTTTAATTATCAATTTCATATGTTATTAAATATTCCCTCAGTCTTATAAAATCCCACTTTTTAAGAGTACATAATTTAATGCACTATCATGTACATAAAAATGTACAAGTTCCAAAAGTACTTTCCTTTATTTAAACTTTAGTGAGAGAGGGGTATTTGCTTTATAATTGAGAAATGTCATGTCCACAAAACTTTCTCAACAAATTCTAAGTGATAGATTATTATTAGCTGTTACCATAGTTTTTGAGTGGAATTGTAGTGTGCTTTTGTGTTAGAACTCTTTTCTCTCTCTCCTCTGTGTGTGTGTATTTGTTTCTCAAAAAAAAATATTATTATTGGCTGTTATGGATAGGCAAAAAAATAATTTAAGTTCTGGATTCAAATTGGTGTCAATAACAACTTACCATTTATGATTTATTGTAAAAATATTGTTGGCGTAGAACTTTTCCTTTTTAAATAAGTAAAAACTGTACATTAGGAAATTTATTTATTGAATTTTCAAAGATGGCTTTATTTTGGGACGTTACAAAATGGAATAGAGGATTTGGTATGGACTAGTATAGAGAGTATCTTTTCTTTCCCTTCTGCTTTGATTTTGTTTTCATTGTTGCTAAACTAGCTAATCCTGAGTATGAATACCATAATCCTAATCAATTGTTTCCCATATAAATTAGTGCACCATTGATACATAATCAATAAGTAAAAATAGTCAAGAGCCTTATAACATAACTAATTGACACTTCTTAATGTTTCCAATATTAAAGACATTGAGGACTCAAATTCCCCAACCCCAAGTATCAAAATATTAAAAAATAAATAAATCAATCAAGGGCATTTACCTATTAAGTTACACAAAGCGTAATATGAACTATGGTTGTAGTAGCCTAAATTTGTGTTATGTCACAATTTTTTTTTTTAGTGAATATGCATTTTGACCTATCCATCTTAAATTAAATTTTCTTCTTAAACTATTCTTACTTCCAAATGTTCAAAACAATTATAGATTAATAGATCTCATCTTTTTGGGATGTTACAAAATGGAATAGAGGACTTGGTATGGACTAGTATAGAGAGTATCTTTTCTTTCCCTTCTTCTTTGATTTTGTTTTCATTGTTGTTAAAGTAGCTAATCTTGAGTATGAATACCATAATCCTAATCAATTGTTTCCCATATAAATTAGTGCACCATTAACACATAATCAATAAGTGAAAATAGCCAAGAGTCTTATAATTCAACTTATTGACACTTCTTAATGTTTCCAATATTAAAGACATTGAGAACTCAAACCCGCCCACCCCCAAGTATCGAAGTATTAAAAAAAAAAATTAAATCAAAAGCATTTACCTATTAAGTTACACAAAGTGTAATATACTAATATGAACCAAGGTTGTAGTAGCCTAAATTTGTGTTATGTCATAATTTTTTATTTTTTTTATTTTTTTGTGAATATGTATTTTGACCTATCCATCTTAAATTAAATTTTCTTCTTATACTATTCTTACTTCCAAATGTTCAAAACAATTATAGATTAATAGATCTCATCTATAAAATGTTTAAATTTTTTTTTAAAAAAAATTGTTGTTTAAAATTATGCATAAAAAGTGAGTTTATAGATCGTATAATAAATAAAATTTGATTGACATGAAATTTGACACGTGTGTTAACTATTTAGTAAATATGTAACCTAACAGTAAGATTTTCAAAATATTATTTCAATTAAAATTTATCAGTAGGTGCAACATTAAGTAAGAGTTAGCCAACATCATGTGTAATACATGGTTCATTTTGAATACATGGTTCATTTTGAAACATATTGCTAGAAATTATATTATGTCACATGTGCAATACTTATTTATGTTTTAATATTTAGGGAATCAACTTTAATCATATACATGTAATTAGAAGAGAGAATCAAGAATATGAACTATATTGCTTGAATGAATTGATAAATATTGAATTATTTTCACTAATTTAAGTCTACAATTATCTATATATTTTTGATTGTGTAATTAACTTTTTCTTGCCAAGACTATCATATTCCAAATCGATTTTTTTATGCCAAGAGTCTTGTATTTCAACTAACACTTTTTGATATTTCTTACAAGAAGATATCCACGATTTAAATCCTCCCTCCTCCATTATAACTATCAAATAAAAAAATCAATTATTTCTTCTATAATTATTAGAAAGTAATAAAAAAAAATTCATTTTACTCAAATAATTAGTACTTCACCGCCTACAAATAATTAAGACATTAAAATAAATGCATTTACATTATGAATACTTTGTTTAATCACATAGAAAAATTTTAGGCAAGTATATTGTTAGCTCATATATATTTTTAAAGTAAAAAATTTAGGAAATATAAATTTTTAATAGGATGACATGTGTAAAAAATAGCATGTGGATGCACATAATTACTTAAGTAAACTTAACTCAACTAACCCTAGTTAACTACGCCACCTATTAAAATAAAAATAATAATAAAAAACTTAAAACCCTAAAAAAGTCTATACGGTATACGGATGATCTCTCTCTCATCGTCTTCTCTCTCTCTCTCTCTCTCTCTCTCTCTAAACTGTAACCCAGCTCCAACCGATCACCCATAGCCTCCTATCTCCACCGCCGGCCGGCTAGCCCAAATCCTTCTGTCTCCACCGCCGACCAACCTCAAATCCTCCTTTGTCTCCACCGCCGGCCAACCACCTCAATCTTCCTCTGTCTCCACCGCTGGCCCAGCCTCCGCTGCTTCACTGGTTAGAACTAAATTTCCTTTTGTTTTATTCATAGATAACTAAATTTACTTTTTTAATTCTATTAATTTTTTTTTCTGAATGAATTGTGTTTGATTATTAATGTTAATTCTGGATTTTCTTGTTTTTTTTATTATTAATGTGCGTTTTTTAGTTTGATTGTTCATTGATAACCTTGATTCCTTCAAGAACTGAAGAGGATTTTCTAGCTGCTGTTTATAAGTTACCAAATCAAGTTTAATTTACTTATTAAAAAAAATGAATTTATGTGTATTTCTTCTCTAATATGTAATAGTGTTGTTATTTGCTGTTTTGTACCATGGTTTTGTTGTAGTTTGTATGATACTAAATTTATATTCATTTTTCTTTAGTATTGAATTTATCTTTGATTCATCTAAAAAAATTGTTGTTCTTGTTCATATTGACTTGATTTTCAAAAGTATAAGCAACTGAGAGTAAACTTTATAGGCTTCTAGATTTATACATTCTAAAACTCTAGTGTTTGTAAGTAATTCATGGAGAGTATTCTTTAATGGGTCCTGAATATTGGAATACTTTTTTTAAATATTGTTTATAAAATTTTTCCTTTTTTCTGATTTGATTTTGAATATGTATCTTAACTACAGATGATGGATACTAGTCAAATCATTTTATTGGAAGATGAATCGAATGATTGCATAGCTGATCAACAAGAGGAGGCTCAAATAGAACCTACTCATGGAAGCCCAAAAAATTTGGGGGTTCAGAGAGAAAGCAGTAGTATAATTTGGGGGCTAGGGTTTGGATACTTTGGAATTGGAATTGCGTAACTCTCCTATGGAATCTGAACCATTGGCTTTGGGTTTTCTTTATATCTTTCTTTATATCTGTTATTTTTATTCCAATCATAATATAGGATATGCATCTATTTCATTTGGTTGGGTCTTGACGATGAGAGGGAACGATGGGTTTGGTGAGAATTGGGATAACGTGAAGCATTTTAATGTTGTTCTTCATTATCCTAAGGACTCTAGCATTTTTGTTGTTTGATTGGGGGTGCATTACAGAGTTTGAATGTTGAGGATGATTATGGGTACATTATAGAGTTGATAAGTGTTGATGGTGTAGTATTTCAATAGTATCAATTTAAGTATGGGTTGGATTTATGAGGGTTTTTTTTTTAAATTTTGTGATGCTGCTTTGTTAATTTTTGTTTCCCTGTGTAGACACCCCTTGTGCCCACGCTATGGAAATGAACACTGATTTTTATTTTTGTTTTGTGTGGAGCACAAGGATTGGATGATGAAGTTTTGAGCTTTTGTGAAAGTATTTGATCTGAGATTTTGATGCTGGTTTTGAATTGAAACAAATCTAAAAGGTGTTAGAGAGATCCTATATTCTATTTACAAGTATTGTTTCATAGTCTTCAAAAGGAGAAAATTTTTTGAACCTTTTTCTAGTCTGTCATCTCAAAAGAACTTGTCTATTTTCTTATGGGTACAATTAGAAGTCAGTTTTCATAAGATTAAAAAATAATAGCTTATATATTTGTTGTTCACAGGTGGCAATGTTGAATTTTTCTGGTTCCTTCTTACCATCTCTCATGTCAAGTTTCATGTATAACTAAAGAATGAGTTAAAAATCTATGCTTAATTTTCAAGTCAAGAATGTGATTTTTTTTTTTTTGTTTTGGTTTCTCTCTTTTTGCATAGCAACCATCACTGACAGCACTGAATTCAAGAGCTTATACAGACAGAATATCTCTATTTCTGTTCCTTCTGCACATGGTTGCTGCTGTTGGGTTAGTTTGTTTTCTTATATTCAAGGGAATTCAAGGCCTAATACAAGCATCAGAATCTATTAAAACAAAAAAGAAAAGGGTGTTGCAGTTTTATTTGCCACAAGTTGAAGCTGCATCTTTTTTTAGCAATACTCTTGCATTGGCATGGCAAAAGGCAGTCAGGGAATGGGCTCTATTTATGGTTCATTTCATACTATGGAGCTCTTTTGTAATGTCCCTATCTGCTGGAATTCTCCGTATTTGCTTCCAAAAACCTACCACTAAAGGCATTGGAGTCTGTTTTATTGCCTTTGCAATTGGCAATGGATTGTATGCTTGTTGGGTCACAACGTGAATTAAGTTTTGTTGTAAGATCTTAATGAAAGCACTTGATCCAAGTATTTAGTCCTTTACCTGAGTGGTACAATTTATTATTAAAATGGTTATTTCTTATCTGCTAGTGCAGTAATTTGAATTTCTTTGACAATTATGTGGCAGAGGCATTAGCTTGGAAAGTTGAGATGGTGTATAAAATTTAAACTCAATCTCACTGCATATAGAGCTATAATAGACTGCTTGTGTAAAATAAACAAAAGTATGGAGGGTGAATGTGTAATGAAAGAAATGGCTAAATTTGGCGTGCCACCTGATATAGCAATATGCAGGGCAATAACAAATGGATACTGCAAGGAAATGGATTTCAATTGAGCAGAATTATTATTGGGCTTCTTTGCCGGGGAATTTCAAATCTTCCATATTGAAAGTTACAATGCACTTGTGGTAAACTAGGACTGCAGAACAAGTGGTACCATTTTGAACTACAAACATATCTCTCGCAATAGCTAAAATAAAGTCAGCCTAAACTATATTCCGCCTCACATGACAATATGATTAGTATGGAATTATGAACTGAAAGACTGGTTAAAAGAACGTAAAATGACTGTTATTACCATTCCTGCCTTGAAGGAAAATAAATTGACCTTACATCATGATCTCTACGTTGCATCCAATGGACAATCTTTAGTACGGAGGATGTAGCAATTATGTCTCATTTTCAACACTTTATCTTGTTTATAAGCATTGAGTACCTTCAATGCTCCCCCCCTTCTTCCAGGGGGTGGTTTCTCAAAAAAAAGAGTACCTTCAATGCTAATGGCATCAATCTGCCAATGGTCTAACCATTAAAAATAGTCTTCAATATGCCAATGGCATCACAATAAAAAATACTAAAAGGTTAACAGTTTGCCAATAGTCTAACAATAAAAAATAGTCTTCAATCTCTAACAAATAAAAATGCATAGCCTTCAATCTCCATCCAATAAAGTTGCACCCTAACTCCAACCTATTTAGTGCTTTTGCCAAAATGGTGCTCTTCTTGGATAACATCAGAAATAGTTGTTGAAACCTGAAAACAATTGCAAAGAATAATTGTCACATAGACTGTAAACAAATTTATGTGCCTACAAGATTGATATATTATAGTGGAATGTAACAAATCTTAATTTATTTAGGCTTCCAAGTGATTCAACTTGTCTCGCCTTACAAGCTTTTTTTTTGTAAGCCATTGGCATGTTTTTTAGCATGTGTTGTTTTGCTTCGAGATTTACCATTTTTCTTCTCTATTGCAGATTTCAATCTTCTCTTTGGATGCCCAACAGTAGGTTTTGTTTTAATCCCATGTATGCTATCACCTTGTAAAACATCTGCAGTAACATCACCATGGACCTCTATGCAACTCTCCATATTATTCAAATGAAATTTTTTTTTCTAATCTCTTGCAAATCCCTCATTAATTTTTCAAAACATTCTTTGGTATGTTCATACATTATCTCATTCTCTGCTGCAAATGTGGAAATTTCACAAGCATTGTGACTCAAATGAGAGTAGCGTTTTCCTATCAATTCTTAAGCATTACCTTTAATATCAATGCCATGATAGTCCTTGATAGAACCAACTCTTGCATCTTGCGTCCATCTTTTCAATACATATTGGACGAGAAGTCTTTTAACATTTTTATGTTCAAGAACTTTCAAAGCATGTGCACAAAGAATTCATACAAAGCTGAACTTCTTGCAACTACATTCCACTGCTATAGTTGAGGCTTCATATTTAACTAGGTGCTCTTGAATTCTTTGACTATATTTGACCTTGTATTATGTGATAGTATCAGATTTATTAGCATTGTAAATAGTACAATCAGCAATCTTCATATATTCATCTTGAAACATTTGAAAAATTTCTGGGGTATACAGCTCTACAACATGTCTCAACATCTCTACATTAGATTGTAAAATCGGTTTTGTTTGCCTCATTTTGAACTCTGCCTGTAGTTCTTGATGTCTCTTATCAACCAAAACTCTAGAGTAATGTCCTGAAAAGCGCACAAAATCATGTTTTGGTTTCAAGTATTTCTTCAACACATTGTTTATTGACTCACTACGTTGTGTGCTTTTCATATTAGCAGTGAACATATGTCGACCATATACCATAGCCCATTTTTCTTTAATATCAAATATGCTACACAACCATTTATTATCAATAAGACCATATTCCTTAAGCATATAATCCCATGAAACAAACCATTCATCTTCATCTTCATACTCATACAAACAATCACTAAAATCATTTGCAAAATGCTTAGATGAATGAAATACATGATGTAGATTCTTAGCATCATTCTGATAAATATGCCATACACACAAACGATGATTAGATTTAGGAAATACCTTTATTATTGCTTTAGCCATTGCAGCAGATTGATCTGTAAGTATAGTTCTTGGCTGCTTTCCTGACATTGCAGTTAAAAAAGTTTCAAACAACCACTTAAATGACTCTATAGTCTCATCATAAAGTAAAGCTGCACCAAAGATAATTGATTGTTTGTGATGATTAACCCCAATGAATGGAGCAAAAGGATGATCATATCTATTTGTTCGATAAGTTGTGTCAAAACAAATAACATCTCCAAAGTGCTCGTAATCAACTATTGATCTAGCATCAGCCCAAAAAATATTCATGATTTGACCATCATCATCAACTTGTATTGAATAAAAATAAGATGGATCTGCCAATTGCATCTTACGAAAGTACTCCATCATTGCAGGTCCATCTCCTCTCCTCAAAGCCATCCTCCTCTCATTATGTACATGATTCTTATAGTCAACATCCATAAACCCAAGATTTTCACGACCCCCAACTTGCATGCTCAATAATTCAATGGTTTGTTTAATTGATATTCCAGACCTCTCTGCATAATTTGCAATGGCTTTTTGAGCATATGAAATTTTTCTCTTTGATCTTAACATATGTTTCATTGGCAAAGGAGCAAACTCATGATTACATTGATCATGAAAAGAAACAACATGTAACATAGCATCCTTTTGAAGATGACAGGTCATCTGTGCTAAACAACCTGTTCGTGAAATTGGACAACGATAAGATGCATTTTCGCGACGTTTGTCAACAGCTCGTTCACCCTCTTTTGAGCAACTAAATGTTCTCCTTATAATTTGCACCGCGTTTCCTCGCTTTACAAAATGTTTCCGTACACTAAAGCCAATTCGGTGAGCATATTCTTTGTAAAATTCATATGCAGTCCCATCACAATCAAATTTCATGCCAATTGCTGGAGTATTTGATTTGTTTGGGCTTCCAAGAGTACGTTCTACTTTAGTCTCCTCTTGTTGATCAGCTATCCAACCAATGAATTCATCTTCCAATACAATTTCTGGTACTTCTACAATTTCCTTGCTATGTCTACTTGGAGTATTTGAATTTTTTGGGCTTACATGAGTAGGTTCTATTTGAGCCTCCTCTTGTTGATCAGCTTTGCAATCATTCGATTCATCTTCCAATAAAATGATTTGACTAGTATCCATCATCTGTAGTCAAGATACATATTCAAAATCAAATCAGAAAAAAGGAAAAATTTTATAAACAATATTTAAAAAAAGTATTCCAATATTCAGGACCCATTAAAGAATACTCTCCATGAATTACTTACAAACACTAGAGTTTTAGAATGTATAAATCTAGAAGCCTATAAAGTTTACTCTTAGTTGCTTATATTTTTGAAAATCAAGTCAATATGAACAAGAACAACAATTTTTTTAGATGAATCAAAGATAAATTAAATACTAAAGAAAAATGAATATAAATTTAGTATCATAAAAACTACAACAAAACCATAGTACAAGACAGCAAATAACAACACTATTACATATTAGAGAAGAAATGCACATAAATTCATTTTTTTTAATAAGTAAATTAAACTAGATTTGGTAACTTATAAACAGCAGCTAGAAAATCCTCTTCAGTTCTTGAAGGAATCAAGGTTATCAATGAACAATCAAACCAAAAAACGCACATTAATAATAATAAAAACCAGAAAATCCAGAACTCACATTAATAATCAAACACAATTCATTCAGAAAAAAATTAATAGAATTAAAAAAGTAAATTTAGTTATCTTTGAATAAAACAAAAGGAAATTTAGTTCTAACCAGTGAAGCGGCGGAGACTGGGTGGGCCGGCGGTGGAGACAGAGGAGGATTTGAGGTTGGCTGGTAGTGGAGACAAGAGGATTTAGGCTGGCCGGCCGGCGGTGGAGATAGGAGGCTATGGGTGATCGGTTGGAGTTGGGTTATGGCCTTCTGGGTTACAGTTTTGAGAGAGAGAGAGAGAGAGAGAGAAGACGATGAGAGAGAGATCATTTGTATACCGTATAGACCTTTTTAGGGTTTTTCGTTTTTTTATTTTATTTTATTTTTTTAATAGGTGGTGTAGTTAACTAGGGTTAGTTGAGTTAAGTTTACTTAAGTAATCATGTGCAATGCACATGCTATTTTTTACACGTCATCTTATTAGAGCAGTTTATAGCCTAAGGCTACAATTGGTTTTGTAGTTAAACTTTGTTCTTCTTAATATTAATATAGATAAAAATAGGTCAATTATCATTTTGGTCATTCATTTTTATCTTATCTATCAAAATGGTCGCTAATGTTTAAAATATGTCAATTTGATCTCTAACCATTTGGTATTATGTTCTTATCATTAAATAGCGGATGAATAATTATATAAAAACCAAATCATAATTTCAGATTAAAATATCAAACCCATGTGGCATGGGGATTCGAGAAAAGATCAAACCTCTGGGTGCCAAATTAATTACATTTTAGTAGGGAAGAAGTTTTTTGAGATTTGGTTCTGTATTAAAGAAAGTGTGACTTAGTATGATAGTGCCTAATCTTTTATTTGTAAAAATCTATTATTATTGGAGGGCACGTTTACACCACTTATTAGTGATTAAATTTAATTATCTTACGAAGATGGTTGACTCACGTGACACTTGACTGACTAGTGAAGATGCTACATGCGTTAACCAGAGCAACAGGAAAAAGCTATATATGTCAAAAAGGCAAAAAATATTGGTTTGCTTTTTGCTTAATAATAAAAGTTGAAAACTAAGGCAATAATGCAATGATTATATATATATATATATATAAGAAAAAGAAAAAGAAGGCAATAATGCAATGCAATTTCCATTACACCAGTGTCACCATCATGGTTGATGATTTGAGAAAATCATTTAGCATCATAATATATTAATTATTAAATGGAAGTGATATCCATCTCAATCTATATCATACACATGGGAGATGATATTTTCGATCACAAGCAGCCAAAATATGGTGCGTCTCTTTTGAAATCCTATTATTTGTTTTGGTCTTGTCTCATTCCTTGTATTTTGATGATTCTCGAATGTACACTGCTATGCTAATACTACTTTTGTAACTTTATTATACTTGTACTAAGCTAAAGGGCACTTTCTTTCACTTTTACTAATTGTAATATCATTTTTCGATTAAAAAAAAGAAAAAAGTCATTAGTCTGATTCATTTTCCACATTCATAAAATGGCAATAAAATTGAATAAATATTTTCAAAAAAAAAAAAATTGAATAAATAATTGTTACACTGTGATTAGAGTCACGTTGAGACAAATTGTTACCTAACTTGAAAAAAGATAAAATAATAATCAGTCAAATATTTGTCTTTGTTCAATGAAACTGTCATTTGATCTTATCCTTATCAAATAGTTTAAGTGCACAGTCTTGAACTTTGAACCTTTCCCATTAGTGCATGTCAATTCATTAATAAGTGTTGAAAACTCGAAATTCCCAATGAAAATTTGACTATAGGGCTAACGCTAATCATGCAAGGCTTTACCGAATACCACGCGAATATGCAGGTCTATGGGTTTTCAGAAAAGCCCTTTATCTTTTGCCTGCATACAATGTGGGGAACACATGGAATATTTTTGCCCCTCCTTTTTGCAAAAGCACATTGCGATGTGTGCTTCACTTTCATCATCATTCGGCAAAAACCAAAAAATAGAAAAGAAGAGAAAGACACCATTAGCCCTATAGTCAAATTTTTCGGCATGTGGAAATTTTTTAGCTAGAGCAACAGTTCATAGGGTTGGTGGTTTCTTGAAAGAAAGACTTCGTCCTTTAGTCAATATATTATATCATATTAAACTGTTTTCGGTACGTGAATTTTTGTTTGGCAGCACTTACAATCACTCTATCCAGTATTTTTTTTTTAAATTATTAAGTATTCTTAAGATATGTATTAGTAAATTATTTTTTTTTAAAATTATAAAAAATTTAATAAAATTTTTTTAAAATAAATATTTAAAATATGCCCTAAAACATATATTAATCAAGCTCAATAAAAAAAAAAAAACGTAAGATTTATATCATTATATTTTTTATTTAATTTATTTTTACTATTATTTATGAATTTTATTATATTTTTTACTGTTATTAATGATTCCGGTCACTTTTTGGTAACGTTAATTTTAAAATATATTAATAAAATTTTTAACATGTAAATCTAAATCATTCATAGTTCTCATTTATTTTTTCTGCAATGAATCAATAGCAACGTACTATATATGGTGATAGGTCTAGCCACCATGATTATTGCTTCAACAGCCTAAGTGTCAGCAAGAGTTAAAAAAACCAATAGCAACGTACCGTGGTAAGAGCTGTAGCGGTCATGAATATTCAATATTCAACAACCAAACCATGTTCAGACTTGAATTTAATATTGTAAACATAATAGCAGTGAAAAGGTCATTCTTCCCTGAGAAAAAAAAGTAAACATGGACTTAGATCTCTCGGTTTTAAGTCACGTGGTGATTGCTGAAGGGCAAATGAAATTTACTTGGAAGTTAATGCTCCGTTTGTTCGGCTTGCAATGGTTAAATCTCAATATGTTTTCTTTTGACCGTCAAATTTTTTCTAAAATTGTGTTAACGTTTTACCTCTAAATTATGCTTGGTGAGACGTAAAATATTTTTTAATTAAAAAAAAAAATTCAAGGGTTTAGTTGCATTTTTGAAAATGCTCTTAAAAGTATATTTTAAGTTTTTGGCCATGTTCCTAAAAATGCTATAAAATAAAAAATAGATAAAAGAGAATTTTAGATCAAAAAAATTTGTGATTAGTGACCTTGGCAGTGGCAGTGGTACGTGAATAGAGACAAGGGTGTGGTAGTTGGGTGACTGAAAGTGGAGGTAGAGGTTCGATTGATAAGTGTTTGGTGAGATAGAAAATGTCTTATGACAAATGATAAACAATTTTTTGCCAAAATTGTCTTTATTTTACAGTCAACGGAAAACAACAATTTATTTGCCAACCAATTGACCACCAATTTCAATTGCCCCAAACACTCGTAAATGCGAAAATATTTTTCAGAAATCAATTTTCGTCAAACAATACACAACATTAAAAATTTAGTAAAACATTTTATAAACATTTGATGGTTGGATTGCCAATTCAATGACCATTGCCAGCAATCCTATTGGTAGACCACCAACTTCAGTCACCAAACTATCTGCACTGATTATCGAATTAGTGACTCCAGTGACTAAATTGTTGGTTTTATTGGTTTGTGTGTTGATAAGTTTTACATACCACCAAATACTTAAAAATATTTTACTTCAAATATTTTTATTTGAAAGTATTTTGTAACGAAACAAATGGAGTGTGAGCTCAAATATACTAAATTGAAAAATAAAATATGCAAAATATAAATAAAATGTTGAGATGACAAGGGATATTCATTTTTGTCCTTTTGCAGATGCATGATTGTTTTGTGCTTTTTACTTGAGGGAGAACTTTTTACCTATGAGAGAGACAGAGAGAGACAGAGAGCATGCTATATATCGGTAATGAAGAGTAAAGAAAATACTAATAAGAAAAAGAAAGGAGGAGCTTTGATGATCTGAATCACACGAGCTTTTCTTTGGCAGAAATATTTGCAGGTTCTTTATTCTCTTCTTCTTTTTTCACTCTAATTATGTTCTTCATAGCTTAATTTTGTTAAAAATTCTCTTAATTGTTGAGTTCAGTTCATTGATATAATAGCCACTATGGTATTTTCAGATTCTTCACTGAGATAAAATCAGATATTGTACTGCTTCTTTTAATGCAGATTTTTTTTTTTTTTTTTTATCTCTCTCTTTCAATTTTATATATACAAAGAAGGGTGATCATATACTTGGATTATCATATAACATGTTGTGCCTTTTGATGCTTACTAATATTCCTTTTTTTCTTAGCCAAAAAGAAATAAAGCTTGCTTGTCATTAAGAATATACTTTCAGTTATAGTACTGTGTTTCTACATGGTTTTATACCCAGATAAAGGTAAAAAAAGAAGACCTTTAAGGCTTTAACAGGTACTAGAAGACTAATCAGTACTTGGTTCTTACACAATTTTTAGACTTTTAAATTTTTTATATTTTATTATCATCATAAACTGCTATTATAAAGCTCCGAACTTTACCATTGATGAATCAAAATGGAAACTGGTGGCAATTGTACATGCCTATGGAAATATGGTTTGTGGGTTAGATTGACTGAGTTCTATGGCTAGTAATAATTGTTTTACTTGTCTGTCACTAGGAAAAGGAAAACCAATGGATTGCTCTGATGCAAATCATGTTTCCAAGAAAGAACTTACAGGTAAAGATTTGGTCATTGACATTCCACCAGACCTGGAGCCTGCTCAGTGGCCTGAGTGCTGCATCTACAGGGTTCCAAAGAAACTGCGCAGAGTAAACAAATATGCCTATACTCCTAAGCTAATTTCCCTAGGCCCTTTTCATCACGGGAATGAAGATTTGAGGGAAATGGAAATGCAAAAAATGAGATATTTTAAGGATTTCTGTTCTAAAAATAGGAGGAGCCCGGAGGAACTTGCAAGCATCGTTGCAGAGAAGGAATTAAAAATACGCCATAGTTATGCAGAGGCCCCTAAACAAGGCAAGAATCAGTTTGTAAAAATGATTCTATTGGATGCGATCTTTATAATTGAGCTTGTAGTGAGGAATTATGAAACGCCAGAAGAAGAACAAGATGATCATATATTAGGCAAACCATGGCTGAGAAATGCTATACAGCTAGACTTGATATTGCTTGAGAATCAGCTTCCGTTTTTTATTCTGGACGATTTATATGAATTCGTCTTCAATGATTCTTCAAGTTGCAACCATCACAAAGAAGAGCAGCAAAAACAAAATGAAATCCAGAACAAATCATATCTTCCCTTTCTTAAGCTTTGCCGCATCTACTTCTCTTGTTATGATAAGAAGAAGTTGAAGTCCAACAGAACTAGGGAAGTGAAACATTTCACCGATTTGGTAAGATATTTTCATATTGCAGAAAAATTGAACCCTACAGGAAAGATCAAACATCTATATTGCGCAACAAAGCTTGATGAAGCAGGAGTGAAATTCAAAGCTGATCAAGAAAGAAGCTTGCTTGACATAAAATTCAGGAAGGATAGGTGCTTGGAACGCTGCCCATTTTTTAATTGCTCATGGCTTTTGAATTGCTTACCATGTATGAAATGCGTACCATGCTTTGAGCAAATGCAACCTTTCTTGGAACTCCCTGTCTTTGAAGTAGGAGATGCAACTGAATGTGTTTTCAGAAACCTCATGGCCTTGGAGCAGTGTCATTATCCCAAGCAAGCTTACATCAGCAGTTACATTCTGCTATTGGATTATCTTATCAACACTGAGAAAGATGTGGATTTGCTGGTTGAGAAAAAGGCTATTGTTAACCGGCTTGGCAGTGATGAAGCAGTGGCGAAATTGGTTAACAAACTTGGTAATCAAATTGTGGAATGTAAATCATGTTACTTTGATCTCAGTGAAGAGCTTAATGGGCACTATGAAAACTTCTGGAATCGAAATATGGCATCCTTGACAACAGTATATTTCCGCGATATTTGGAGAGGCACTGCAACAGTTGTCGGACTTATAGTCCTTTTTTTAACTGTCTGGAACATTTTCCTTAGGCATTACGTCAAGTTCAAGTAGATTCAAAAGCTTCTCTCACTCTTGTATTACATATTGAAGTTTGCTTTGCTTTGAATTGCTACGAATTGGGTTTTAAACTTTTAATTTATCTACTTTAGCTTGTGATATCTTCTGCTACTATTTATCCTCAACTCATCTGTATGAGGAGTTGCCTCTAGGATAACTTGATTTGGTGGTAGTAGTATGTACTATTAACTATTAAGCAAAAATTAACGTTATGAATTTAAGATTGGTGCCCTCCACTTTAACACTACGACATGAGCAACTTTAGTGTTTGTTTGTTTCTTTTGGAATAGCTTATCTAGCAAATTTTTTTTTACTAAAATGTGCTAAAATATACTTGTATATTGCAAAAATTCGAAAGAGTGAAAAAATACTGAAAAAAGTAAAAATATAGAAAGCTAAAAGGTAAAGCTAATATCAAACAGACTGTTAGTATATTAATATTCTAAAGCAGCAATTAAGAGCTTATACCTGAACTACAGAATGCTTGTCTCTATGGATAGTGGCTGGTACACCTAGATCATCAAAGCTTTTGTGCCAATAATGTAAATTATAATAAATGTCGAAGTTCAAATATAATCCAAATTAGTTTTTAATTGTTATCTAATTTTGTATAATGTTTTCAATTTAATTATCTTAATTTTGGTATTAAATGACCTACACTTCGCATAATGGATTCTTGTTGGTCAAAGGCCCAGCCACTAGACCACCAATCTCAATACGCTTCAGAGTCCTTAAAATCCAAATACATAAACAAAAAGTTAAAAAAGAAAAAGAAAAAATGATGTCTCAAGTAGTATGGCATCGACCTCAAATCTTAGCATCTTCCATATTGTCTTCTTTAATCTATAACCACAAGTCGAATGCTTTTGTATAAAAACAAAGTAAGCCTCCGCATCCAAAGAACATGCATTTGATGAATTTAATTACTAGAAAATTTGGCACGGGATTAAGCACTCATGCCTTAGTTTCCAATTTCATGTTACGACGACATGCCTTTTCGTTAGAGACTCAGACTTCTGGAATTTCTATGCCATTTTCTACTCTAGCTTTCTCTCCACTGGATTTTTAGTGTCTAACCTGATAGAGTTTCTGTGAAATTAGGTCAGGTTGGTATTCATATATTTGGAGGCTGGTCAATTGAATCTTGATTGGGATCACTGTTTCACTTCTAAAAATGGATTTTATTAATCATTAATAATAAACAATTTTAGGAAACTCTCCTGTGGATGATTAATAAATGCTCTGAAAATGGTTTTTTCAAATTTTTGTAAAAATATTTCTAAAATGAATAATTAATAAATACTCTAAAAACACTTATTAATCAAACCCTCTAATAATTAGTTTGAATGAAACTCTCTTGTGGCATCCTATCAATCGTTTGGTATTCCCATAAGAGATCTAGAGAGTAATTCTAGACTACACCACTAAAATGATTATGTGATTATATGATTTAATTGCTAAAAATTAAAAGTTTATGTTTAGTTCAAAAATAAGGTCAAATGTTTCAAGTTTATTGGAATTTCACTTAATAATAATTAAATTAATATTTCCATTAAATGAATTATTTTGATTTTGAATTTGAAAATAAGTATTTATAAAAGAATTAGAAGTATTTTTATTTTGAATTTGAATTTAGTCAGGATGAGGTGTAAAATTCATGTTTTACACCATCCCATAAGAGATTGTTATATCAATTTTTTATTTAAAATTCAATACATTTTACCACACTTACATTTTTTTTGGTATAACTATTTAATTTGACATATTATAAATAATAGTGAAAAAATAATAAATTTCAAGTGACATACAGGGTTCGTTTGGTACATGTGTTTAAAAACTGAAAATTATTGTTTAAAATTTTTTGTGAAAATATGTATAAGTGAAAAAATGTGTAAAAATACGTGAAATACTGTTTAAAAACTGAAAATTCTTATTTAGAAACACTCACCAAACACCCCCCACAATAGTCTATCAATCACATAACTGGGTTTGGTAAATGGTAAAAGCTGTGGTGGCGTAATAAATCAAAAAATAAGGTCATGCATGTGTGAGTAGTGGATCCTGTTTCAGTTCTTGTCACAAGGAGACTAGAAGCAGCAAGTCAAGACACGAAGGCTGAAGCAAAGCAAATCCATAATGACAGATTTTTCTGGCCAGCTTTAAGTTGAAAGCATTGTTATTAATACCTAATACCGTTTCGGACCCCGTTTCGGTTTGTCAAGTAGAATGGAATATTTCGGTACCGGCCGATTTCGGCATACCGTTTCAGGGTGTTTCGGGGTTCTTAAAAAATAATTTATATATATTCTTGTTGAACATAAAATTGTCAATTCTAATAAATAAATAACTAAATATCAAATAATACAAATCATTTAGTCTTAACTCTTAAGTCTTAAACATCAACATAACATCAATTTAACATCACACAATAAGAAGATTTACAAGACAATAACTAAATATCAAAAAATACAAGATTTACTCCTCCTTCTCATCATCATCCATGAGAGAAGGATCAAATTCATCATCAAAAGAACTCCCAAGAACTACTAGCACCCATTGGACCTTTACATTTTTTTTCTTTTCTTTTTTTTTCTTTTTTTTTTTAATAATAGGCCAAATCCGGTACCGGCCGAAATTTGCATCTCGGCCGGAATTGGCCGAAATTGACCGGAATGAACCGGAACGGACCGAAATTTGACCCGAGGTGAAACGTGGGGTATTCCGATACTAATTTGCATACCGGTACGAAAAATTCCGGCCGTTCCGGCCAGAACGGAACGGAATCAATAACAATGGATGAAAATGACAACATATAAATCATTCTTATCTTCAGGTAAAAAGACAATGGCAATGCTCCTTTTTAGGCAGGGCAAGTTGATGAGATTCTTGTAAGTTTGTGACAACGATGTCATCTCTATGACATAACGTTTTCTGCCTTTTATATTTGATAGAGAAACATTGAGAGTGAGCGTTTGGATACGTCAGCGACTGCGTTCAAGTTGGCGTTTGGCGTTTTGTGTGAGTTTTATGTACCAGTTACGAGATTCATAAATATTTTATTTAGTCATTTTTAAAAAAAATAAAGTCTTACTATAATATTTATATATTTTAAAATTATTTTGTTATAGTATTTTTTTTGGTGGCGTTTGGTTGAGTAATTTAAGTAATGTTATTTTTAATTTTTTAAAATAAATATGAATGAAAAAAATGTATAATGTTGTTTAAAATGTGAAAATGTTGGTCAAAGGCGCAGCCACTAGACCACCGATCTCAGTATGCTTTAGAGTCCTTAAAATCCAAATACATAAACAAAAAGTTAAAAAAGAAAAAGAAAAAATGATGTCTCAAGTAGGTATGGCATCGACCTCAAATCTTAGCATCTTCCATATTGTCTTCTCTTTAATCTATAACCACAAGTCGAATGCTTTTGTATAAAAACAAAGTAAGCCTCCGCATCCAAAGAACATGCATTTGATGAATTTAATTACTATAAAATTTGGCACGGGATTAAGCACTCATGACTTAGTTGTCCAATTTCATGTTACGACGACATGCCTTTTCGATAGAGACTCACACTTCCGGAATTTCTATGCCTTGGAAAACATATGCACTGTGAAACGTTTAGAAAGCGATCATTTAAACATATGCACTGTTAAAAATTTTCCTTGTGTGGTGAAGCCTGCACATCTAGCATCTCCAGGTAGCATGCTACTTTCCTCAAGCGTGCTGTGACCTGATAGGGTCCTTCCATTTTCTACTCTAGCTTTCTCTCCACTGGATTTTTAGTGTCTAACCTGATAGAGTTTCTGTGAAATTAGGTCAGGACCGTCAGGTTTGTATTCATATGTTTGGAGACTGGTCAATTGGATCTTGATGGGGATCACTGCTTCACTTCTAAAAATGGATTTTATTAATCATTAATAATAAACAATTTTAGGAAACTCTCCTGTGGATGATTAATAAATGCCCTGAAAATGGTTTTTTCAGATTTTTATAAAAGTCTTTTTAAAATGAATAATTAATAAATACTCTAAAAACACTCATTAACCGGGCGTCCAAATCCTTTGTACCACTTTTTGTGTACCACTTTATATTCCACAAATTACTACTTACCATGTGTATGATTGCTTTCCATTTTAAACTTCAGTTATTCTATAAGGAAAGTAAAATAAAAACATGACAAGTAGTGATTGGTGGAATATAGAGTGGTATACAAAAAGTGGTACAGAGGATTTAGACTCATTAACCGGACCCTTTAAATATTAGTTTGCATAAAAACTCTCTTGTGGGCTTCCTATCAATCGTCCAGTATTCCCATAAGTGACTAGAGAGTAATTCTAGACTACACCACTAAAATGATATGTAATTACATGGTTTAATTGATAAAAAAAATTAAAAGTTTATGTTTAGTTCAAAGGGAGGGTCTAAATCCTTTGTACCACTTTTTGTGTACCACTTTATATTCCACCAATTACTACTTACCATGTGTATGATTGCTTTCCATTTTAAACTTCAGTTATTCTATAAGGAAAGTAAAATGAAAACATGGCAAGTAGTGATTGGTGGAACATAGAGTCATTAACCGGACCCTTTAAAAATTAGTTTGCATAAAAACTCTCTTGTGGGTTTCCTATCAATCGTCCAGTATTCCCATAAGTGACTAGAGAGTAATTCTAGACTAGACCACTAAAATGATATGTAATTACATGGTTTAATTGATAAAAAAATTAAAAGTTTATGTTTAGTTCAAAGGGAGGGTCAAATGTTTCGAGTTTATTGTAATTTCACTTAATAATAATTAAATAAATATTTCCATTAATGAATTATTGATTTTGAATTTGAAAATAAATATTTATAAAAGAATTAGAAGCATTTTTTTTTTTTTGAGTTTAAATTTAGTAAGAATGAAGTATAAAACTCATGTTTTACATCATCTAATAAGAGTTTGTTACATCAACTTTTTATTTAAAACCCAATATATCTTACTATACATTTTTACTTCTTTTTTTTTTTTTGGCACAATTGTTTAATTTGACAAACTATATGCACGGTAAAGAAAAAGTAATAAATTCAAAAAAAGTGACATACAAGAGTCTATCAATCACATAACTGGGTTTGGTAAATGGTAAAAGCTGTGGTGGCATAATAACTCAAAAAAATAAGGTCATGCATGTGTGAGTTGTGGATCCTGTTTCTGTTCTTGTCACAAGGAGACTGGAAGCAGCAAGTCAAGACACGAAGGCTCCAGCAAAGCAAGTCCATAATAATGACAGGTTTCGCTGGCCAGATTTAAGTTGAAAGTGACAACATATAAAAATCTTTCTTGTCTTCAGGTAAAAAGACATGGCAAGTTGATGAGATTCTTGTAAGTTTGTGACAACGATGTCATCTCTATGACACAATGTTTTCTGCTTTTTATATTTGATTGAGAAACATTGAATCACACACACTACGAAGAGAGTTTTAGCTATAAAGTGAGGAGAGAGCAGAGAAGAGTATCAAAGATTCGTAGCCTTTCTTCGTTGTTCATCATCTCTATGATTCTGCTGTTTCTCGGAGTAAAAAGTATCTCAAATAACATTTGCAGGTTCCTTGTTCCATCCTTTCACTTTAATTTTTTTTGCAAGATA
The DNA here is from genome assembly GCA_019022515.1 of Quercus aquifolioides. Taxonomy (NCBI): domain Eukaryota; kingdom Viridiplantae; phylum Streptophyta; class Magnoliopsida; order Fagales; family Fagaceae; genus Quercus; species Quercus aquifolioides. The sequence continues at coordinate 34,543,495 of CM032333.1, read as the reverse complement.
AAGTTAGCAAAATATTGATAATTTAGTAATTTAATGAAGTTCATATTTTGTAATGAGTACTACTGAATTTTTTTTAATTAAAAAATTTACCTTGCATGTTTGGTTTTCAATGTTTTTATAATCAAGTAATTTCCTTTAACAAGTATTAGGAGACTCATGATTTTTATTTGGTGTTTTTTCTTTTATTAATAAAAAGTAGATGCTTGGGTATCAGTAAGTTCAGTAACTTCATATATTTAGTAAGATTTAAGCACATATCTAATTAATGTCATCTAAAATTTCATAACATGTTGAAGTGTCTGAAAAAGATGGAGATTTTTTATAGATCACTTTCTTTTACATCATTCATGATTGAGCTTTCAGCCTTTTTTTTTTTTTTTTTTTGATAAAATATTATTTTGATCTCAAATTCATTTTTCATTTTTAAATTATTAAAAATTCATTATTCATCTTTAAAAAATTGAAAATATTTTATTTATATCTTTAAATTTTACTATAAGTTTTTTTTTTTTTATCCCTAAATTATTATAAAAAGTTTTTTTTGATCAGTATCTTTATTTTTGTCTCTAAACTATTGAAAAAAAAAAAAAAGTCTTTACAAAATTTAGAAATAAAAAAAATATCTTTTTAAATTTTAAGGACGAAAAATTAAAAAGATCAAAACAATATATTATCCATGTTTTTATATAAACAAGGTTAGTTTAAAAGAATGATTTTATTAACGTATGCTTTAAAGACATATATTAAGTTGTTGACCGAACCCTGAAAAGAACAGAGAGTTACATTTTGTTGTGTATAAATATATATATATATATATATATAAAAGACACTTATGTTACCATAGAATAAACAAAGGAAAAAGAGTCTAGATAAAGAATTATATAGAAAATCCAAATATAATTTTAATTAAAAATAAAAATTAAAAAGATGGTTGGCGTGGTGTAAAAATATTTTCCAGAAAACGTTTTCCATTTTTTTTTTTTTTTGGATGTTTAGTGCTACTTTAACATCGATCTTTTTCAAACTGTAAATATTTTTGGTTGTTTACAAGTATAAAACGTTAACATTTTCCACAATGACCCCCTCCACGACACCCACCCACCCCCCACCACCATGCAATCCCTCCACTCTGGCCAGACAGCGAATTTGCCAAGATCTTTGCTTTTTTTACAAAGCCCCCTATGCTATTGAGTTATTTCATTATTTAAAATAATAATAATAATAATTTGATTGAGTTTTATTTGAAATATGCTAGAAATGAACTAACAATCTGGCTGAATATGAAAGAACTCAATAAATTTCGGTTTGATTTTATATGATATACTGAAATTGGTGCTATGTGTTTGATTTTTTATTATTGTTATTTTGAATTTTAAATTTGGTTTGTTGTGATATTGATTTCCTTCTCGCTGTAGTTTTTCTTACAAGCCAAAATTTGAAAAATATTTTATGGAGCATTCTCAAAATGCAACCGAATATTGAAAATAATTAATTTTATTTGAAAATATTTTCAGAGATGAAATTTATGTGACATACCCAAAGTAAGAAAAGAATCTACCATGCATCGGATGCATGAGGCTGGTGTATGAGATCTAGCCTCATCTGAGAGGGGGCATATATCACATATGCACTCGATGCATGTAATAGTAATGCCTCCTCCAAAAGCAAGACTATGGACCATGGTCTCCCTGAATTTTTAAATACTCGTAGGTAGGACTGTAGGATGGAGAGTCCAATTCAGAACGCATTAGTGAAAAGGTGGACACTAGCTAACGTGAAATAATGGAAGGACCACTATCATTTTCACATAATTTTCTTTTCAACATTTAATATATTTCTTTAATAGAGATAATCGAATTTAAATAATTCGTTATTTTTATATTTCCAATGTTTTTCAAATCAATTGTGGATATGAAATTTTATAATTGTTTTGTGGAACGTTTGTCAATGTTGAGATAAGTTTTGCTAGTGTTATTTTACATATTCACTTGAGACTTACCCTGGCTAGTCAATGTTATTTTTGTCACTAGAAGAAAGAGCTTGACGGATTCAATTGAAGAACGTGAATTGTGAACGCAAGGACTTGATTATAGAATTTCCACTAGTCCTGGACATGGATCCTGATCAGTTGATTATAGACATTCCACAAACGTACGAGCCTGACAAGCAAAAGTGTTTCATCTACAAGGTTCCCCCGGAACTCCGCAAAGTAAATCATGATGCCTACACTCCAATGCTAATTTCAATTGGCCCATTTCATCACAGAGACGAAAAATTGAAGAACATGGAAAAACTGAAACTGAGATATTTCAAGGATGCCTGTCGTCGAACCAAGAAAAGCCCGGACGAGCTTGCAAGATGCATTGGAGAAAAGGAAAAAATTATTCGTCATTATTATGCGGAGAGCTTTGACATCAGCCCTAAAGATTTCATTGCTATGATTCTTTTGGATTCTATTTTTATCATTGAGCACTTGTGGAGGACTAAGCGAACCTTGCTAAAGAGTTGTAGCTCAAATGGCACTTCCTCTCCTCAAATAGAAGAATGCTTCCTAGACGAGCAAAACCCAAGGCTAAGCTACTCTATCTTTCAGGACTTGATATTACTTGAGAATCAGGTTCCATTTTTTGTTCTCGAGGACTTGTATAATTCTGCCTATGGTGACCTTCCTGATCAACATACAACATACCAGCAAAATGGTCACAAAGATGAGGATAAGTCCTTTCATAAGCTTGTCCTTGATTACTTTTTACATTTTTGGGAAGATTTCGGTTTAAATTGCTCTTTTGATGATGACCAGAAAATATTTCCCGGTGAGGAGAAGCAAGTCGGACATTTTATTGATTTCCTGAGATATCTTCTCCTTCCATGCAATCAGAAATGTGGAGAATGTATTAAACGTCTACCTTGTGCAACAAAGTTGGCTGAGGCAGGAGTGAATTTAGAGAAGTCCCAGATAGACTCTTCCATGACATTCAGTTTCAGGAAGAGTCGCTTATTGGAGAAATGCCCATGTTTAAATTTGTCCTGGCTCTTGAGTTGCTTTCCATGCTTCAAATGCTTGGAGAACATGCAGCCTGTCTTGGAAATCCCATCCTTTACAGTAGGGGACGTGACTGAACGTTTTTACAGAAATCTCATGGCCTTCGAGCAATGTCATTATCTAGAGGAAGCTTACATCTGTAATTATATTGTGCTATTAGATCATCTTATAAACACTGCAGAAGATGTGGATTTGCTTGTTGAGAAAAAGGTGCTTGTTAACTGGCTAGGCAGCAATAAGGCAGTGGCAATTCTGATCAACAGACTTTCCCAACAAATTGTAGAAGGTAATCGTTCCCGTTACCATGATCTCAGTGAAAAACTTCATGGGCACTATGAGAATTGTTGGAACAAACTTATGGCATCCTTCAAAAGTCTCTATTTCCGTGATTTTTGGAGAGGCACCGCAACTGTTGCTGGAATTTTGGTCCTATTTTTCGCCTTTATGAATTTCCTTAGGCCTTTTGTCTTCTTTCACCGTTGAAAATCAGTGGTTCAGTGTTAATCTGTTGGAGACTTGGGAGTGCTTTCCTTCTTGTTGCTTTAGTTGCATCTAGATTCTGTAATAATGCTTTGCTTCTAGTTTACCAAATGTATATATGTTGTAAGTTTGTGATCGATGTCGTTTGGGGACATTATGGACTGGATCCTATGACATGTATCCTAATATCATTATTGATTATTCTTGTTCTGCTCCGAAAATCCTTTATTTCATACATAGCCAATTTGTCGGGCCATTCGGTTCGCGAAATGCCGAAATGTTGCAAACATCATGACAACATAACGGAAACGTGGCATATTAGGAGTTTAGGACAACTTTTTTTTTGAGAAAGAAGACCTGGAATTTTATTAATTGAAAGAAAGCTTGGCTATATCAGCTTGAACAATAGAAAGTAAAGGTAGTGGAATACTTTCCATCCACACTATATAGTCATCGACATTAATAGAATACCGGGCTAAACTAGAGGCAAATTTATTACCATTTCTTTTAGTGTGAGAATATAGTAATTTGGTATAAGAATGGACTGACTGAGAGCATCAAGGATAAGGGGCTTTATTGATGCTTCCTTCAAGGCATGCATGATAGCTTGACAATCACCCTCCAACAGAGCTTCGTTTATTCCAACCCCCAGTCCAAACTCCAAGGCACGGTGTGCTGCCAGTGCTTCTATCTCCAAAGCATCTTATGCTTGTGGCAATACCTAGGCTAAGGAAGCAATCATATGTCCTCTGCAGTCCCAAATAGCAACACCCACACCACTTTTAGTTTCAGACTTGAAGATAGCGCCATCAAAATTCAGCTTGAAGATGCCGCTAGGTGGTGGTTTCTGATAGACCCAAAAAATATATATAATTGTCCATCCCTTGCTTGTGGACGATGAACAAGAACGACCTCGCTGACAGCACAGTACGAGTGGGATTGCCCGAACCTACAAGTTAATCGTCAATCCCCCTGTCACGACCAGCCGTTACAAAAATATCAATAAATATCAATACCGTTGAAGAAGTATCTGTCAAACTTAATACCCTGCACGAGCGTTACAAACTCAAGAAATTACACCCTCATTATGGCGGAACCAACGGCTAGAAGAGTACTGAAACAACCTATATATAACCTTAAACAGGATCCGGAAAATGTACAAGAAACACTCACTAAAAATTTCACTTATTAAAGATATTCTCCTCTTCCTTGATTTGGGGGCCTTTCCTAACTTTGGCATCGGAGGGCATCGTGGCTGGCGCCACACCGGTGACCACATTCTTTGTATTTTGGGATATTGCAGGGTCTGGAGCGGAGGCTGACGATCGCATTCTAGACGAACATCTCTACTGACGATCCTAGCATCATCAGTTTGGCGCCATCTGTGGGAAGCGTATTATTCTTGAGCGTTCGGTTCAAGGGTACTGTTCTATTCTAAGGAGATGGAGTCCAGCTGTATCCCAGACCCCGCTGTGTTGTCCCTACAAATTCAAGCACTCGCAGCCACGGTGGAAGAACTCACCAAGCAAAATCAAGAGATGAAACAGCGACTGCAACAAGGAGATAACCACACAGAAGTCAACGGAGATGAGGACGGAGACAGTCATGGAGACGAACCAGCACTCCAGAGGAACCAAACTCGAGTTTCCTCAAGGAGATGAGGAAAGAGATGGACGAGTTGAGAAGCGCAATTAGGGGAAAGACGGATCAAGGGTTGGACCGAATTGTCAGGAAAACTGATTCTCCTTTTACTGCAGCCGTCCAGGAATGCCCGGTACCCTCCAAGTTCCGCCTACCCCAGCTCGAACCCTTTGACAGATTGAAAGATCCGTTGGATCACCTGAATACTTTCAAGACGACTTTGGGTCTTCAACAGCCCCCTGACGAGATTCTATGTCGATCCTTCCCCACTACCTTGAAAGGGGCCGCCCGGGAATGGTTCACCAAATTGCCCACATCTTCCATTGATAATTTCGAATAGCTAAGCAGTTCGTTTGTTCGTCATTTTGTTGGTGGACAACGTCCAAAAAGAACGGCCGATCACTTCCTCACAATCAAACAAGGAGAGAAAGAAACGTTGAGGTCCTATGTGACACGCTTCACACGAGGAATGCTGGAAGTAGACGAATCCGACGATAAGGTACAACTTACGACCTTTAAGGCTGGACTGAAGTCCAGGGACTTTGTGGTTTCTGTGGCAAAAAACCCTCCCAAGACGATGGCGGAAGCACTGTTGAAGGCGCAGAAATATATGAACGCTGAAGATGCCCTGGCAACCATAGATGGGGCAGAAAAGACAAAGGAGAAGAAGAACGAGAAAGACGATCGAAGGGGGCAGAAGAGAGATCGAGCTGACTGACGTAACGACGATGGGAATAGACGAAGGGATGATAAAAATTCTTGACAAACGAAATTCACACCGTTAGTGATGCCCGTCGATCAGATTTTGACGGAGATCAAAGACAAACAATGCCTTAAATGGCCCAGGCCACTCCAATCACCACCCAGTGTACGTGATAAAAAGAAGTATTGCCGTTTTTACAAAGACCACGGGCATTACACGGAGGATTGCCGAGACCTGAAGGAGCAGATAGAAGAACTTATCCAGAGAGGGAAACTTCAAAGATACGTGAAGAGAGGAGAAGCCAGCAGATACGGTAAGAAGGATCAGCCCGAAGGTTTCCAAAGAACTGAAGATCAGCCACCTCGTCCACAAAGTGCAAAAGGAGAAATAAAAACCATCACGGGAGGACCGTCCACAGGAGGCTCGGTCAGATCCCTCAAAAAGTCATACCAAAGGCAAATAAACAGTGTTCATAGCTTACCACCCGCAAAGCAACGACGAACGAACCAGGACATGTACTTTTCAGAGGAAGATGCCAAGGGGATAAAGCAACCTCATGACGACCCACTTGTCATCATGATCATGATTGAGGGCTTCAACACAAGGAGAGTTCTGGTAGATAATGGGAGTTCAGCGAACATTATTTATTTGTTCGCCTTCTAGCAACTGAAGGTAGACCCGAAGAGGCTTCGTCCTTTTGAATCACCTCTCGTCAGCTTCAGCGGAGACAAGGTGTACCCCCGTGGGATAGTGACGTTGACGGTCACTGCTGGCTCATACCCCCTCCAGGTAACCAACAAACACAATTTTCTGGTTGTAGACTCACCATCGTCTTACAATGTTATCATAGGACGACCTACCCTTAACCGCTGGAAAGCTGCCACTTCCACGTACTGCCTGAAGGTAAAGTTTCCAACAGAACAGGGAGTCGGAGAAATAAGAGGAGATCAGGTGTTGGCAAGAGAGTGTTACCAGGCCGTCTTAGCCTCGAAAGAAAACCATACGTGGGTGATCGAAGATAAGACACCTGAGATCGTGGAGAAGCTAGAAACAGTAGAACTGATCGAAGGGGATCCGATAAAGACGACTCAGGTAGGGACGGACCTAAACCCGAGGACGAAGGCAGAAATCATCACTTTCCTGAAGAACAATCTCGATGTATTTGCCTGGAGCCACGAAGATATGCCAGGGATTCCAGCAGGCATCATCCAACACCACCTAAACGTAGACCCGGAAAAGAAGCCCGTCCAGCAAAAAAGAAGGGTTTTCGCCCCTGAACGAAACAAAGCGGTGATGGACGAAGTAAGAAAACTACTTGCTGCAAACTTTATTCGAGAAGTTTATTATCCGGAGTGGTTGGCCAATGTCGTCATGGTCAAGAAGGCAAAATGGGAAATGGAGAATGTGCGTCAACTTCACAAATCTAAACCAAGCCTGCCCGAAAGACAGCTTCCCCTTGCCCAGATCGACCAGCTAGTAGACTCTACTGCCGGGCACAAACTTCTCACTTTCATGGACCGCATTCTCGGGGTATAACCAGATACAGATGGTAGAAGAAGATCAAGAAAAAACTGCATTCATCACTAGCCAAGGGCTTTATTGCTACAGGGTCATGCCCTTCGGTTTAAAGAACGCAGGCGCCACATACCAGAGATTGGTAAATCAGATGTTCAACAAGCAAATTGGGAGAAATGTGGAAGTGTATGTCAAACGATATGCTCGTCAAAAGCAAAGAAGAAGAGGATCATCTGGACGATCTTAAGGAGACATTTAACACGCTCAGGCAGCACAGCATGAAGTTAAACCCTCCAAGTGTGCTTTCGGAGTCTCCTTAGGGAAGTTCCTCGAGTTTATGGTTTCGCGAAGGGGAATTGAAGCAAATCCAGAAAAAGTAAAAGCCATCATGAAATGTCCTTACCAAGGACGACCAAAGAAGTACAATCGCTCACAGGAAGAGTAGCGGCACTCAACAGGTTCGTCTCGAGAGCAACGGACAAGTGCCTTCCATTTTTTAAGACCTTGAAGAAGGTTTTTTGCCTGGACGGAGGAATGCGAGACGGCATTCCAAGAGTTGAAACGGTACTTGAGCAATCCCCCGCTCTTAAGTCCATCCAAGGAAGGAGAAGATCTGTTCTTATACTTGGCAGTGTCTGTTACGGCAGTAAGCGTAGCCTTAATCAGGGAAGAAGACAAGGTACAACTTCCTGTGTATTATGTTAGCCAAGCCTTCCAGGGGGGCAGAGGCTTGATATCCCCGGATCGAAAAGATTACTTTCACCCTAATAGTGGCCTCCAAGAAGCTACATCCCTACTTCCAGGCTAACCCAATAAAGGTAATGACGGACCAGCCAATCAAGAAGGCAATGAACAAACCCGAGGCAGCTGGACGAATGGTGCATTGGGCGATCGAACTTAGCCAGTTCGATATCGAATACCAATCGCGAACAGCCATAAAAGCTCAGGCATTGGCAGATTTTATAGCAGAATTCACCACCAACGAGCAGGAGGAAGATCGAGAAGACATTTGGACGATCAACACAGATGGATCGTCCATACAAAAAGGGGGAGGAACAGGCGTCGTTATTGTCTCTCCCCAAGACGATGTCCTCAAATATGGGGTCCAACTGAAATTCCACATAACCAATAACGAGGCAGAGTATGAAGCTCTGCTAACAGGTCTCCGACTAGCCCAGGCACTGGAGCTAAAAACATTGTGGTCAAGAGTGATTCACAGCTCGTTATAGGGCAAGCCAAAGGGGGATTTTGAAGCAAAAGAGACAAGGATGCAAAAATATCTCAAACTAACAAATCAGCTGGTAAGCAATTTTAATCAGGTGGAGTTCTTACAGGTTCCACGGGAACAGAATACAGAAGCCGACGAAGTAGCCCGCAGCGCATCAGCAGATCTCCAGGACAAGAAATATGATTGGAGACTAGAAGAACAAAGTCTCCCAAGCATTAAAGAATTGCAAGCCTTCTCTGTGCATACACACCAGGGATGGACGAGTCCGATTTTTGCTTTTCTTAAAGACGGGCGACTACCATCAGGCACTGAAGAGGCCCAGAAAGTCCGCAGAAGAGCTGCCCGGTTCACTATTTTGAATGATCAACTATTTAGAAGAGGCTTCTCTCAACCGTACTTGAGATGCGTAGAAGAAGAACAGGCCAAGTATGTCCTCGAGGAAGTTCACGGAGGAATTTGTGGAAATCATATGGGGTCAAAGTCACTCGTCAGAAAGATCATGAAGGCAGGTTATTTCTGGCCCACAATGCAGCAAGACGCAGTCGACTTTGTAAAGAAATGTGACAGCTGTCAAAGATATGGGAATGTTCAACGAGTCCCAGGTGAGATAATGACGAGCATTTCCTCACCCTGGCCATTTGCACAATGGGGAATCGATATCGTCGGTCCCCTACCACAGGGAAAAAGACAAATGAAGTTCCTACTTGTCGCGATTGATTATTTCACGAAGTGGGTCGAAGCAGGAAGCACTTGCAACGAACGCAGAAGCTAAGGTACAAAATTTTGTGTGGAAAAATATTGTTTTGCAGGTTCGGGATTTCTCGGACGATCATATCCGACAACGGTCGTCAGTTCGATTGCCAAGGGTTCAGATCATTCTGCTCCAGCTTAGGTATCAAAAACAAGTATTCTTCACCAGGACATCCTCAGGCCAACGGACAGACGGAAGTAACGAACCGAACCTTGCTCAAGATTATCAAGTCTCGGTTAGTGGGGGCAAAGGGAGCATGGCCCTGAGGAACTACCAGGCGTCCTATGGGCTTACAGGACGACGACAAGAACACCAACAGGAGAAACTCCCTTCAACCTAACATATGGCACGGAAGCAGTTATTCCCGTCGAAGTGGGGCTCACTAGCATCAGGAGAGACTTTTTTGACGAAGAAGGAAATAACGACCAGCTAAGATTGAACCTGGATTGCGTGGACGAAGTCAGAGATCAAGCCTCGCAGAGAATGGCCAAATACCAGCAGAAGATGGCAGGATACTACAATCAAAGAGTGAAGCTGAAAGATTCAGCATCGGTGACCTCATCCTCCGGAAAGTAACTCCTGCGACAAAAGACCCTGCACGAGGCAAACTGGGTCCAACCTGGGAAGGACCTTACAAAGTCGTCCACTACTCACGACAAGGAAGCTACCATCTAGAAGAGCAAGAAGGAAACAAGTTACCTCGTCATGGAATGTCGAGCACCTAAAGAGGTATTACGAGAAAAAACCCATTGCCTAATTGTAAGCAGTTAACAAAATTTGATTCCATGCTTTCTATTTATTCAAATTGATCTTATGTTTTCTACCACAAGTTATGTATTTATGCAAAATTATATAAGTAATCATTTAGGACTCCATAAGTGATCATTCAGCACTTCCCGTGTTCTAATTGTCTTCTAAAAATTTTAAAACGGCTGATAGCCTTGATCGGAAAAGATGATGAAATTCCTGCGAAGGATGTACATCGTCCAGATCGAAAAGGCCATAAAATCACTACAAGAGTTTGCATCGTTTAGATCTAAAAGACGATAAAACCTGCGAAAGGATGCATCGTCCAGATCTAGAAGGCCATAAAATTCCCTGAAAGAACTCTTATCGTCTAGATCGAAAAGATGATGAAATTCCTGCAAGGAATGCTCATTGTCCAGATCAAAAGGACGAGGAAATCCTTAATCGTCCGAGAACATTCCTACATAAATCATCTAAGTCCACAGACAGACGAGAAAACAGATACTTCAAGAAACGAAGAAGTAATTTCAACTCAAATTCTTCTAAGTCTAAAGGGGAGAAATGATAAAAATAAGCATGAGAAACAACAACAAACAGAACACACACACATATATATATATATATGCACAAAATGCAAGTTGTTCAAGAAAAACCCCAAAACATACGGGGACCTGAAATAGTGTTCGTTCAAAAAAAAAAAAAAAAAAAAAAGAAAGGAGAAAGGGCACTAAGTGATTATGTTGGAGGAGCATGGCCATCACCCTCACAGTTGCAGGAGGGTCCTCGCCTGAAGCTCTAGAAGCTTGAGCTGCCAGAGCAGCCTCGTCCGCCTCTATCTCTTTATCCACAGCTTCAAAGTCCAGTCGTCCAGATTGACTCCTTGCCCATGTTTGATCATGTATCTTCTTAACAGTTCAAACCCCTTGAAGTACCACTGGAACAGTACGTGTTGTACTCGTCCGTCGTCTGGAAGGCAAGGACGGCCTTGGCTACAGCAGCTTTCATCCTTTGACCCGCGGATGCAAGGAGATCGTCCTTCTGCTTTACCTTCGCCTTTTCAGCTTCAAGTTGCTCAGTCAGGACTTTGATTTGCTCCTTGGAGTATTATGGGCGTCCATCGCCGCGATCAGGTCCTTCCTCAAGCCCGAAGCCTCAGCCTCTAAGGCTTCCACCTTCGAAGTGGCCATACAGCTTTCTCCTCACTCGCCAAGAATTGTGAGTAAGGTGCATCGTTTCCCCCAGCACCTAAAATAAAACTTATGAGTTTTCTGAAAAAGCAATAGATGACGATAATATGATGGTAAGGCAAAAGAGCATACCTGCACGAGCTTATGAACGTGCTGGTTCACCATCATGAGAAGGTACGAGAGAAATCTCCTTTCTCTCTTCAGGAGTTAAAAAATCGTTGGCCCGGGCTACGGCGGCCTCCGCATCGTCCCAAATACTGGAACCCACCTTCTCTTTACCTTGTGCGATGTCTTTCGCCTTTTTGGTCCAGGGACCTCTTCAATTGAAACTGCAGGAGAAGCTGTCCTTGCTCGTCCTGAGTAGGGGTAGACGACCTCTCCACCGTCTCTTTCTCTTTCTCTTTTCTTTCTCTCTGTCAGTAAACTTCAAGTTTTCTGACCAATGCTTGAAAGGGGTTCGTTCTCTTCCCCCTGATTTTCGCATACAGATCTTTGTTGAATTTGCTCGTCATTTCTGCAGAAGAAAGTTAAAGGAAGTAAAAAAAAAAAAAATCATACACATCTACTCACGTTTTCGCTGCTCACGATCAAGAAATTGAAGGACGTAGAGTGAAGGATCAGGTCCCAAACAGTGACGAGCCAGAGTACGCGGATCATAAGTTCGTCGAAGTCTTCGATCGTCCTTGAATATTTGATCGCCCTGAACTCTCGCCTCAAATCGGCTATCAAGATCAGGGCGCTCCTTCACTGCACAGCAAAAAAGTCACTCGAGATTACATAGACGATCAAAAGAAACAACGATGATAGAAAAAGGGAGCATAAAAAGGCAAACGCACCAAGACAAGGGGTCTCCCACCGGCGCAGCAGCCTGGGGACATTTCCCCAAACGTCATCTGACAAGGTCTCCCAACCGTCTCCGACACAAAAAAATATCTTGACTTCCAATAACGGAAGGACGAAGGGAGGTCGGCTACCAGACGGGACCTCCTCTCCCAGGGGACAAGCTCATAATACCCAAATTCCCTAGACTCTTTTAGGTGATAAGATGGTAAGCTCGTTCACCGTGATCATCTCTCCATCTGCTATAGTTGTCCACGGCCGCGCTAGACGAAGAACCCCCTTCATGATCACTCGACCTCACCGCAGAACCCATTTTTTCCCTCCTAAGGACCCCACGAACGGATTTAAACCAGGAAAACGACTGCTGCAACAACGGGTGCAGATCACTCAACGCTAAATCTAAACCACTCCCCCCTACCACAAAATCACCAAGGTATGGATACTGGTCGCCAGAAAACTCTAAAAAACCCCCCAAGCGCGCAAAAAGAAAAGCAATAGAAGGAGAAATTTGCTGAAATGCAGTATAATCCACCATTAAAGGAAGGATATACACATTCCGAAAAAGGAAAGTAAGCAAAGAAATATAAAGTAGCAAAAGGGAAAGGAGCGAAAAAGAAGGGATACACACTTGAAGAGAAGGAAGAAAATTAGAGGTCGGAAGGGCGAGGCAGCCACGGCAGTAAGACTCAGAAAAATCAGACACAGAGAGGACAAAAAAAGAAAAACCCAGAAAAGCCAAAGGAAAGTAAAATGAAGGAATGAAGGGAAAAAGAAAAGTAAAGTTAAAAATCTGCCTTGGAAACTGCGGGAAACCGAAAAGGCACTCACCGGAAACGATGCCTCCCCACCGGTCAGAACTGGACACGTGGCCACAACGCACGCCACGCCGCCATAAGGCAATTAATACGGAGAACACTTCCCCAAGCAAAAAAAAAAAAAAAACCTTTTCGTATTCCCAGGACCGTCCGAATTGTGGACGATTTTGGAATAAGGGGGCAACTAATAGACCCAAAAAATATATATAATCGTCCATCACTTGCTTGTGGACGATGAACAAGAACGACCTCTCTGACAGCACAGTACGAGTGGGATTGCCCGAACCTACAAGTTAATCGTCAATCCCCCTGTCATGACCAGCCGTTACAAAAATATCAATAAATATCAATACCATTGAAGAAATATCTGTCAAACTTAATACCCTGCACGAGCGTTACAAACTCAAGGAATTACACCCTCATTATGGAGGAACCAACGGCTAGAAGAGTACTGAAACAACCTATATAAACCTTAAACAGGATCCGGAAAAGGTACAAGAAACACTCACTATAAATTTCACTTATTAAAGATATTCTCCTCTTCCTTGATTTGGGGGCCTTTCCTAACTTTGGCATCGAGGTATCGTGGCTGGCGCCATACCGGTGACCACATTCTTTGTATTTTGGGATATTGCAAGGCCTGGAGCGGAGGCTGACGATCGCATTCTGGACGAACATCTCTACTGACGATCCTAGCATCATCAGTTTCCACACTACCTTAGATTGTGGAAGAGCAGGCAGTGGCTGTGGAAGAACAGAATGAAATTCATTTAGTTTTTCCAAAGCCACCTGAGCAATCTGGTCCGTACTGCAACTCGGGACATAATGTCGAATCTGGTTTCGCTGGTTCCATATTGTCCAAACTGTCATGGCAAAGAGCTCGGGCTGAGCATGGTTTTCAAGTATCCTAGAGAACAATTCACGGAAGTCCACATAGTCCGAAGTGCTCCGATGACCCCACCCACTCGAATCAGACCAAACCTGATCCAACTCTCTGCACGACCATAGTGCATGCAAACAATTTCTTCTTCTATAGAGCATCGATCACACAGCGGCGAGACAGCAATGGATCGTCTTCTCAAATTTATCTTTGTTGGAATAGAATCTTTGCAAGCTCGCCAAACGAAGTTCTTAATTTTATTTGGGACCTTAAAATCCGGTTGGACTTAGGGTTTTGGTTGTCGACGACGACGTCACTTGCCTCCGGATTCTCGAGCAGATGCTCCGCCGGTGCCGGTATCAAGGTCGGTCTGTCCATCTGTAGTCATCGTTTTTTTACTTACTTTACCGATGGTCAATTAGGGTTTCTTTGATTCTTTGGTTGGTGTAATTCGGTAAATTTGACTTGTTAGATTGGTCAGAGATGTAATTAATGCGTTTGGATTGTAGTTGTAGTTGAATTCGTTTGTCGTGAAGTTTATTTTGATTCTTCGATTAATTTTGTTTGGGGCTTTTATGCACTTTTCGTCGTTTTATTGCTTAAAGATTTGAATTTTGGTTGCTGTGTGTGTGTGTGTTAAATTCTTTTGATAAATAGGAATCACTGTTTTTTCTTCATGTTGAAGATTTGGGTGAAATGGGTTACTTTTACACTGCTTAAGGATTTTTATGGGTTTGTTTTTAGTTTGCACTTGGGAAGTGTTTTAATTTGAAATAGTAGATAATGAAGTTTACTTGCTATCTATTATGTACTGCTAAGGAACATTTAAATTTCCCAGTCTAAACTAAACTTAAAAAATTGTTAATATTTAGAATTTTTTCTGATATATTCTTGAAGTATATATATCTTGATTTACTGTTAGGTTTCATGAATTTATTCCACTTTTTAACAGCAATCATTGATTGGTATTGGTAATGATTAAGAATTGCTTTCTCACCAGAAAATATTAGTTGGTGGACAAAAGAGATAAAACAACGGTAAGATTAATTTATTGCATCTTCTTCTTATTTTCATCTGTATCTTTTCCCCCTTTTGGTTCTCTCTCTATTTCTTGGAAGACATTTACTTCATAGTTTAAAGTTTCGGTAGTATTTGTAAAGTGCATAGCTGTTTCCAGTTGTGTCCAATGAAATTTCATTTTGTTGGTTTGGTCAAAAAGACACATCCTTGCATCACATGGAGGTAACTTATTATATCCACCGAACTTTCTTCTTTTAAAATTATCCTAGAGGGTAATATTATATCTCACTTCTGGGCCCTTTTAGCAATCATGTACAATTTTGTAAATTGAAAGATGAAGAGGTCATAGTATGATAGTGAATGGCAACAACAAATAAGTGTTACTTGTGCGTTACTTCTCACAAGAAGATTCTTAGTTACTAAAAACAGTTTTCAATCTAATGTATTATTGTTATGATTCCTGCTGATTGTTATATTCTACATATTTGCAACTCAACAGATGGGTGATGGAGGGAGTGGTGCAATGCTACAAGGTGAAATTTCACAAAAGGGCAGTACGGTGGAAGATTTGGCTGTGCATTCTCAAAGGAACCTGCATTTACAGCATATTGGTGATTGAAGTTGTCAGGACATTTGATTTGTCCACTGGTCGTCCTTTTTTTACCTGTAAGTAATGTCTAACACGTTTTACTCGGAGGTTTAGTTGGAGGAGACAGAGTGTTGGGGAAGTTGTATATGCCCTTTCTTTTTTTTCTTTTTTTCCCTCTCTCTCCTTTTCTTTTTCTCTGCATGTAAATAGTATTTAGTTACCTGGAATACGGTTAAGGAAGTAGGTCAAATTTTCACATCTTGCTTTTGTTCTGAAACCTCGGTGTTCATGCAGGCTTATGCAGAGATTTTGGAGGAAGAATACATAAAGATTCCAGCATGGTTTTGTTTCAATTCTAAAAATGGTGTTAATGTGGTTAGTGGCGATTCCATTCTTGAATGTGCACCCATTGCTGAATCATGCAAGAAAGTTGTTTCAGTGGGAATCAACTGTACCCCTCCTCGATTAATTCGTGAACTTATATTATCTATTAAGAAGGTATCATCTTTATGGTGCTGTTCATTTTGTTGATTTTCTTATTTTGCTTTGGGTTTTATTTGTCTCTATTTTTTTTTAGCTGAGCATGAGACTAACTTTTTTCTGTTCTTAAGAGCCATTTCACCTATTGACCTTTTTGCTCTTTCTTTTAATATAAAATCTTGCATAAAACAATGTAGTTCTTCTAGATTATACCATTATTTATTTATTCATTTGATAAGTTAGATTATACCATTATTTCTTGGTTTATTGACTCTCTGTAGAGATGGAGGTTAACGTAATCATTTGAGTTGGCAAAAACATCATTTAATTATATGGGCAGTTAATTTGGACCTGTGAGGCCAACATATAATAGATTACTACCATAACAAATCACATACTGGGATAGATTTATTGTCCGTAATAGATAGTATCACTGTCTGCTGACTTTTATTTTATTTTATTTTATTTTTTGATCTGTAATGTAGTATACCTTATGTATACTGCAGCTCTCATTCTTCATCTTTCAATGAATTGCTTACTTTTTCTGATAAAAAAAAACAAATCACTACTGGGTCCATATGTGCTCATTTGATTATGTGGCTTACAGTTCTCACAGGCGGCATTTTGAATTGAAAACACAAAGACATGGTGAACTCTTTTCATTGATGCATCATGTTGTTCTTGGAGATAATCCAAAAGTTAAACAAGGCAAGCCATCACCAGATATATTCCTTGCTGCTTCCAAGAGATTTGAGGTATAACCATCTCGTAGATGTTCCTTTCCGACTTTGATTGTTGACAGTATTGTCTGATGGAAACTTCTGTTTGCTCTGTACATTGTTTCCTCTCATTGTAATTCTTTTAATTTTGGCTTAAGAATGACAATGTGATAGCTCATGACAAATTTGTTGGTCAACAGGGTGGCCCTGTAGATTCACATAAATTTCTTGTATTTGAAGATGCAACATCTGGAGTTAATGCTGCTAAGAATGCTGGGATGTAAGTTTATTTATTGACATTTCTTTTCACTAGTGAAAATTATTGACGATTATGCTAAAGCACATTTTATTTTGTCCACAACACATGCTGAAATTCAGTATAATGGCTGAATTTGATTGGTGGGTAAAATTCTTATGTACAACTAAAGGTAGTGTTACAACGAAAAAAATTGCTTAATTGTTGACGTGTTATTGCTATATGTTCCAATGTTACGTTGATTTGATGTCGGTGGCTTGGCAACGTATAATGGAACAATCTAATGGTTAAAACTTACTTTCCAGCTTATCAGTATGTAAACAGGTGGATGAAAAATAATGTCACGCTGTAACCTAAAAAAAAATACTAAAAAAGAACTGATCTACATAAAATAAAAAGGTTAGGTTTTAGTGGGCTGTGCATTCAGAGTCTAAAAGAAGAGTTCCTATAATTTATAAAATGATTCACACAAGTTCTTTGTAAGGAACAAGCATACAATATATTTCATTTTTGGGATATTTGCCATTATTGGATTTAAAATTAGTTCCTGGTGCTTGGAGAAACACCATTTATATGAACATTGATTATGGTTCTTTTTTGTTTCCTCCCTAGAAGAGCTGATTGGAGGCTGACATTTTTGCAAAATTAGGAACCATACTACTATTAAGAGGTTTTACATTTTGTTTTGTCACTTGCTTTGCTGTTCTCAACCCTGTTTCTTAATATTCTTTTTTCTTTTTTAGGGAGATCTCCTTGCTGCACTTCATTATTTTCATTGATTAATATTTTTTTTAGGTTCTTATAAGAAATCTTGTTGATTAAGGCCTCTTCCCTAAAGTTCGTGTTAGAAAATTCTTGATAGACCGCTGAAATCCTTAAATATGAAAACCTGCAAATCTTCCTACGTTGATTAAACATCTAGTGCTTGGTTTTTAATTAATGCTCTGTAAGTGTCACCATATTAAACTGCATATTTTCTTCTTGTTCATGATTGGTCATCTTTCATTACATTTCCCATACAGGTCTGTGGTTATGGTTCCAGATCCAAGGCTGGATAGCTCTTATCATGCCACTGCAGACCAAGTTTTGAGCTCATTGCTGGATTTCAACCCAGATGATTGGGGTTTGCCTCCATTTGAAGTTACTGCAAGCTAAACTTTCGTATCCCTCCAAGTGGTGTTTCTTCCCCCTTTTTCTTGAGGGAGAAGATTTGTAACGTCCCAGTCAGAGGACAAAAAAAAAAAAAAGGTCAGATTTTTGGGCTCCCACGTGCCTCACCTACCCCACCCTTTCCCACCACTCATTTTTCACTCTATCTCTTTATCTCTTTGACCAACCAAAGCTCCTCAGCCCATATTTCTTTCTTTTTCTTCTTTTTCATTTTCTGTCTAACACTCCTCTCCACTGCCTCACACTCTCCCACCGGTACCTCCATGCCACCATCTCCACCATTATTTTTTCGACAATGTCACTAGAAAATTCTTATGAACCTCTAAGCATCTTTATCTTTTATTTGTGGTAAAATTTCTAATCCTTTTGGTGAGTTTTATATTTTGCTTGAGGTTATATTTTATTTAAGGTTTAATAATGATACCTATATGATTTATGAGTATTGGAAGTTATATTTTTGTGTTTATATGTATGGGTTTTGTATTGGTGGAATTATTTGATGAGTGTGTTTATGGTTTGTGCTAATGATGACTACCTAAGATTTATGTATGGTGGAAAAATTTAGGGGTTTTAAGTTATGACATGTGATGGTTGGTAAATCTATTTTTTTTCATTGTCATTGGATTTATTTGGAGTTAGTTGAAGTTCTAAATTTCTTGTCTTTGAGGATATTTTGATTTTGCTTACATGGGTCTTTTGATGATGTTGTGTAAATCTTATAGAAGCTGGTCATAATGTTAGAGATGATATTAAATGGATTAAATTTATAAATTGGAGTTTATGCCTTGTGAATCAATTTGTTGAGAAACTTTGGAAATGAGATATATTATTATTGATGAGGTTAAATAATAGGCTTGCCTAATTAAGTGCTCTTTTGGCAATTCCTAAATTGTAACTAAATATAATTTCAAGCTCTATGCTTATTGTGATAGGTTTACTTGATATTGTTTAGGTTCTAGCTAATCTCCTTTGGAGCTTAGAGAATTAGGCTTTTTGCGGGTTGCAAGGTAAGTAGTTTTTTTAATGGGATTTTTGAAAAATAACCATGTTTCATAAATATTGTTTTGGGGTCAAACATATTTTGGAAAATTATATATGGATATGTGTTTTCTTAAAAGTGTAGTGTTGTGACCCTATTATATATTATTATATATGAAAATGCATCATATTTGGTATTGCCTTTGGGAAATTGTATGAATTGTTGACATGGAAAAATGAGCATCTTTTACTTAATCTTTGATAAAGAAATCTTAGATTTTATGGTATATTAGAGAATTTAAAGATGTTTATCTTGTTTTGTTATGTGGGAAATTCATAGAAAATTTCTTGACAAGAATGAAGTTGAAAACCTTACAAACTTTGTAGAAGTTAGATTATTTAAGGTTTTTTGAAACTACCTAGATATGAACTATGTGTTTCAAAGTAATGTAACATGTGAGTTTATGTGGTTTTAACACCATGCCATGTGTGATTTTCCGGTGATCTCCCGATTTGGTTTCTGTAGTCTTGTGATAACGAAATCAAGTCTAGGTCAGTGCTCTTTCACTTTGGATGACGCGTTCTTCCCTGCTGCCTATAGGGGGAAGATGTTCCTTGATTGTGTGTGGGTAAGGCTGCTGCCCATGGGGCCAAGAGACCACATGCAAGAGAGGTCCTATTTGACGCGCTCTCTCTGCTGCCCATGGGGGGAGAGAAAAATCTTGAGGGTATGGGTGAGGCTGCTGTCCATGGGGTCAAGAGTCTACATACCAGAGAGGACAATATCATGCCAGTTGTGAATGGGTGGATCCCCTAACCGATCTAAGTGGTAGTACGGTATATTTGTGATAATTTACCTTATGTTAGATAATATGGCTTTGGGAATTATAGTGTTGGTGCTCACAGATTATAGTATATAGTTTCAAGGTTTTTACTTTGAGAAACTTTGTGTTTCATTATTTAATCATTCTTGTCATATTATTATTATTGAAGATGAAACTTGCATTTTTTCCACCCCTATTAATTATGCTACTTACTGGGCTTTAGCTCATCTCACCCTTTAATAGTTTTTCAGAGTAATTAGCTATACCATGGATATGAAGCTTACTTCGTTGGTGATGATTGAAGTGCTATGTTAAATTTGGAGACTTTTGTTGTAAATGGTTGGTGACTTGACTTTGCTATGTTCACCGAGACATTAATTAATTCTATTGGAGGTTGATCACTTGGGGTTTGTTAGCCTTAGGCGTGGTAGGCCTAGACTCGATATTAAGATTTCTTATTCTTGATAAGATTGTGACTTTGTGTAATCCAAGAGTTTTGTAATATATATTCATGTATTATGTGGAAGCACATGATTTTTAGTTATTGTTCGTAAATGTGTTATAGAGCTCTAACTTGTAATGTGGAGATTTATGGTTATATATTCTTATAATGTGGAAATGAAAGGAAAATAAAGATATCCTATAGTTGGTTGTCAAAAAAGGAAAAATCTACAGGCACCCTTGAGATATATTTCTCATGCCTTGGACCCTTTTGGGTTCGGGGCATGACAAGATTGATGAAAATTGCAATTATTGCCTATGTTTTAAAAACTTAAGGGACACCTTGATTTAGATTTTGTGAGTGTTAACTCAGATTATTCTTAAGATGTTATTATGATAGCATTCGTAATCAAGATGCTGCATCATTGGTTAGCAATGATGATCCTACGTGCCTTGAGATTTGGAACTTTGTCTTTATTCAAGTATAACTTTTGCCACTATGACTTGTGGACTTCCATTTAGTATTCTTGATATAATTTGTGTACTTCTTCTTCAAAAGACTCCCTACTGTATTTATGTATATTATTGTTCTTCTTCTTCTATGTGGCCTAAGAATGAATTTGATTTATTATTTACTCTTGTTTGATTTTGAATTTTTTGGCAGTTTAATAGGGAAAGTGATGGTTCTTGAAAACCCCTGCCTGCTAAGCATGTTGATACGGGCATGGGTTTCGAAAGGTTGACTTCTATATTTTCAGCTCTAATTATCCATTGTATTTGTACAGTTTTTTTTTTATTATTGTGTTAAAAGAGTGGTTGATTGGTTGTTGTAAATTTAATTAGGAATTGCACAATTGTGTTTACATTATATTTTGAATTAGGTTATTAAAGTGCATCCAATTTTTTTTTTTTTTTAAAAAGAAAATACTTATTTCAACGTTTACAAACCGTTGAAATTTATCTCAAGATACCCTTTATCGACGATTGAGTACATGTAGAAAAAAGTAATAGGCATCTTTATGTGTTTATGTTTCAACGGCTTTTAATAATATTTCGACGTTTATTAACCGTAGATAAAAGTGTAACATTTTTTTCAACGGTTGCATAGGCAGTAAAAAAAAAAATCAACATATTTTTTAATGGCGGTTCTCGACGGTTACTTTAACTGTCGAAAATAGTATTTTCAATGGTTTTTAGTACTTTTTTCAACGGTTTCAACCGTTGAAAATAACCAAATTTCTTGTAGTGCTTCAACATCCAAACCTTTCTCCAAAAACTTGTATAAGGTTGTTATTCACTGCTATCTTGACCATCATATAATTCCTTGAGGAACCTATACCCAGATTTGCAGGTATATTTCCCTAGCTGTGTAAAAAGCCAGAAAAGTTCATCTGTGCAAGCCAATCGAGCCAAGGGAATTCTTTTAATCAAATCAGCCTCGTTGGGAGCAAATAAACCATCAATGATTCCTATGTTCCAAGACCTTGTTTCAGCATCTATCAACAAATCCATTGTTGCATTTTCCATGGACTCCAAAGGTGATGACATTTGGGTAGGATGTTTGATGGCAGCCAATGGTGCTGCCATATCTTCATTGAACAGCCATTTCCTATTCTCCACCTTGCACCTTTTTCAATAGCAGCCCTACTGTAAAGGATGTTCTTCCACGCATATGAGACCCCACTTGATTCTATGGCTTCCATAATAGAGCAATTGGGAAAGAACTTGGCCTTGAAAACTTTGTAAAAAGAGTATGGTTCTTGTGTTGTAGCCTCCATGCTTGCTTTGCTAAGAGTGAGTCATTATAGAGAGTTACATCACGAAAACCCAAACCCCCAACCAATTTGGATTTTGTCATGTCATCCCACTTAAGCCAATGAATTTTCCATGTGTCTCCACGTTGACCCCACCAAATCTTTCTAATCAAAACTTCAATCTCATTGCACAATCCAATAGGTAGTTTGAAGCACCCCATTGCATAGGTAGGAATAGCTTGGATAACTGACTTGATCAAAACCTCAATTCCCACTTGTGATAGGAGTTTTCCTTCTCACCCTTGCAACTTCCTCCACACCCTCTCTTTTAAGTAATTGAAGCTAGCCTTTTTACATCTTCCAATCAACGAAGGAAGCTCTAAATATTTTTCATAGTGGTGCTCCTCTCTGACCCCCAAGATATCTTTGATAATTTGCCTTGAGGCTTCATTAACTGATCCGCTAAAAAAGAGTGCAGTTTTGTCCCTATTCACCTTCTGACCAGACACACTCTCATATTCAAATAGTAGTTCCATCACCTTATTACATTCCCTAGGAGTTGCCCTGCAAAACAAAAGGCAGTCATCTGCAAAAAATAGGTGAGTAAGTTTAGGCCCTCGTCTATAAAGAGCAAAGCCAGTAATCTCCCCACTACTTGTTGCTTGTTGGATAAGGCCATGCAAACCTTCCGTGCATAGAAGAAATAGAAAAGGGGAGAGGGGGTCCTCTTGTCTAATACCTCTTGATGGAGTAATAAGTCTTTTTGGTTCACCATTGACCATCATTGAGTAAGTCACAGTTTTAACACAAGTCATAATAAGACCCACCCATCTTTCATTGAAACCCATCCTCAACATCAATTTCTTCAAAAAATCTCATTCAACCCGGTCATAAACTTTGCTAATATCCAATTTTAAGGCCATGTAACCTGTGGATCTAGATTTATTATTTTCATACAATGTAATGTTTCAAAGGCAATCAAAATATTATCTATAATAAGACGGTCTTTGGGAAAAGCAGATTGGTGTTTAGTGATTATTGATGGGAGGAATTTTTTTAATCTATTTGCCAAGACTTTGGAAAATAATTTTTAAAGGACATTACAAAGGCTAATGGGGCGATAATCTCACATATTTTGGGTTTTTTTTTTTCTTGGGAATGAGTGTGATGTGAATATGGTTTAAAGGGTGAGGTAGAGTACCTGAGTTCAGCCAGGCAAGTACAAAGTGAGTAATATCACATTCCACCATTGGCCAATAATGCTGAAAGAACAAGGGGGGCATCCCATCAAGCCCGAGTGCTTTCAGAGGCCCCATTTGTTTCAACACTTGATTTGTTTAGTTATATAATTCAATCAAAAGACTGAAATAAAATTGATAGGGAGAATTAAGTTACAGTGGTCAATATGCATCCCTACGTTTAGGACCAACCTAGGACAGAAATACTTCTATTTTGTGATGGTTTAAATAATGGCCATATAGAAATCGTTTTGGCCGTAACAAAAAAAAATACCGAATTCCAGTCAACAAGGCCTTGTTTGGATTGTGGGGGAGGGAGGGGAGCAAGGGAGAGTAGAGTAAAGTTGTCTAAAAATTAAACTAATTTTGGCCAACTCTACTCTCCCACCTCCCCCTCAATCCAAACAGACCATAAATGAATATTGAGTCAAGACAAAACTATCAATTCTTTGTTAATTTTTTTTTTTAAAAAAAAAATAACATTTTCTAAATTTTTGAAGGAGAGAGGGTTGAGAAGAAGGGGGTTTTGTAACAATCAAATCTTGAGACTATTATATCACTACAACAATAAGAGCATTGATTCTCTTAATCTCCTTATTGTATGTCGTCCATACATATCATTCATTTCACATTTTAAATGTATTCATCAATAAAAATTATGAATACCATGCTTGAAATTATGTCATGACGAACTCTAGTCAACATAGAATTTTCAGGATTTGTGTACATTGCGAGTGTTGCTTCTTTTCAAATGCAAAGAAGAGCCACGTTGATTGTGATGATGGATTAGTGGTTTGGTGGCAAAGCAATTGATGAGGAATAGGGATGACCATGGACCAGGTTTGGATCGGGTATATCCGAACCCGACCCAAAACTTGTACTATGGATACTTGGATTCCAATATCCATTAAGGGTCGTACCTAATTCCAACTTGGATTTTTACG